>OZ024910.1:44656760-45014568 GCA_964017125.1 Flabesymbios commensalis | reverse complement strand
GACAAATAAAAGAGTCCGAGTCTGATTAAAACTGTTTTCATCCTTACAACGCTGTGATATTTGTATAGAAACCGTGGAGACAAATGGTGTTTTTCAATTAAAGTCATCAGAAATGTCTTAGTCAACTCTTGCCGCTTGCTTTTGATACTGCAATGCAAATGTACAATACATTTAGGGCATCTTGTTTGCCACAAAAAATTGTGGATCTTGTTTGCCATAAGACGGGTGCATATATCTCACTGCGATACCGTCCACTGGAAACTAATCATCATCATGGTTTTGAAAGGGTGTATCTGTCACTCTTTGCAAAGTGACAGATACATCCTTTCAACTCCCATGTAACGAGTGATGAACCACCAATTAGTGAGACCACTCTCGTGTCCATTGTGACTGATCCGCGGACAGAGCGCCCCAGTCGTCAGAGTCCCCCTAATCTGACCCAAACAGCAACTCCTCCGGATCCCTAACTCTTACAGCGCTGAAATTCATTTGCTTAAAAACCTCTTTCCGCTTAATTTGAATACCATGCTCGTTTATTTTCCTATATTTTTTTCGTTTTCATCCGTGTTTTTTAACCGTTACTTGTTTGTAAAATTGTTAATGTCATTCTATTTACTTGGTCGATCTGCAACCAAATTCTTTCCTCCATTTCAATCAAATATAAACTGGCATACATAGGCTATAATATTTTTTTCAGGTTGCAGCTAGTAAATGCTCGTTTTCGCCAGGGAGGGTGGAACAGATGCAACATACGTTTTTTATAACAAAACAGGTTAGGATTTGAATAGAAAATGGACTTTGTAAACTTTAACGGTTCAGAATTGAAGGGGAAATCGGCGAAAATCATGCGATCCTGTTTGCTCATTTTTAATGTGTCTTTGGGTATAGTAATCTGAAACAATCTGATACACATGTGACCCATCTACACAGAAATAGTGGAATCGTGCACTTTTAAGATGATGCAAATCAAAATGGGTTTAGGTCACAAACTAGACTCGTAAAACATCCTACATGAGGATCAAACCTAAACAACTTCTTAGTATGGTGAGATGAGTGAGATGATACTGACCAGACACAGAATTTGAAATTCGAGCATTGGCGGTCTGCGGCTAAGCACGCTACCTCTATGGCACAGAGGCTCTTCACAAGACTAAATCCTCACGAGTGAGCAGAGAAGATTTTGACATCCTGAATACCAGAGCTCCGATGTCACAGGCATTCAGCGTAACCACTACATCGGAGCTGTTATAAAAGAGATTTCTGATAACTGCCCAGCAAACACAAAACATTTGTATAACATTTATACAATGTTGGACCAACGTCGAAGACGTTGGGCCGACGCTGTATAAATGTTATACAAATGTTGTTTGTTTAATGGGTACATAGCATCAAAATAATCTGCATATTTAGCGCGAATCGACAGGAATCAAGCCGCTCACTGATGACGAATTTAGGCCCTAATGTAAAAAATAGAGCTACATTGAGACGGAATCGCAAATGTTAACTTACAGCTTCGGACGAAGGACGTTTGAATAATAATTCCAGTCTAGTCTAGTATTTCACCCCCGACCAATGAAAAAGTAGCTCTGCCTGTCACATGACGAGATCGGTCAATCAACGCCGTCATTCAGTTGTTATTTAAATTTGATCACCATAATTGGGTCAAATTATTTGTAGACCTACAGACGTTTTCACACTCTGGCCCAGGACACCTTCCGAATGATGCTTTATTTTCTATAAGTTCGAAAGTAGAAGAACCTCGAAAGGTTAGGGCATGGTCGGCATGCAGTCAGAGTTATTATATTTAAGCCTAACTTAAATCGCCAATGATTATAATACACATAATTTTGTAAATGGGATACTTTATATGATTTCCACTAGGTGATTTATCTTGGGTGTCCATGAGGTCTTCGTGACTCGTATATAAGCCTGACCACCCTGTGTATCGGCGTATCGGCGCAGGCGCTGTCCCAGGTTTTTAAAAGGACTTTAAAAATAGTTTTGGTAGGTGTCCCAGGTTATAATATTGTTATTAATTTCACCGTAAGTAGACGTATGTGATCGTTTAAAAATATTTTCATTCAATTCACTGAAATCTCACTTAAATGACCATTAGTGCAGAAAAGTGACGTTAAGAAATTGTTTTACTTACTTACGTATACATGACCTTTCACCAAAAAAAGCTAGGAAAAATTGTACTACATCTTTTTGATGTGTTTTGCCTGGATAATCAATATAATCAATTTCTGATAATATTATGATGATTCAAGGTCATAATCAAGGTTAGAGGTCAATCTCCAAGGTCAAATTTATGAAACAAGATAAAAAGACTCGCCACAAATTACAAGTGTTTTTATTTGTCCACGAATCGGTTCAGAATCATCAATATAAAATCCAATTGGTGGAAGGACACCTAATTTGCAGACATTCAGCATTCTATTTGCGGACCGCAGTTTGTATGTATGACCTTTCAACAAATAAAGCTAGAAACAAATGTAATACCTCTTCTTGCTGTGTTTATATCTTAGATGATTCAAGGTTATAATGAAGGTCAAATATCAAAGTCAAGTTCGTATCTATGTAACAATGTATTTTTTAACCAATAAAATTTGAAAGAAGTGCTCCATAATACATCTTTAAAAAAAAAATATGTATGATCTACTTCTGCTATTATTCTAGTAATTAAAGGTCATATGCAATGTCAAAAAATAACTGTACAGCACAAATAGATTTCTAACAAACAAATTCGAACAAAATAAAAAAAATTAGCTTTGCTTTTGACAGAAAAACCCATTTCTAGTAATATTCTTATTATTCAAGATGATGACGAAGAACAATTTGAATGTCGCTATGATGATGTTTTATATGACAAAGATCACTTTTTAAGTGACAAAGATTACTTCTTATCTCTCTGAAATGACTTTTTATATGGCCAAGATGACTTTTTATATCGGCAAGATGACTCTTGGCGATATATATCACTTTTTATGTGGTCAAGATGACTTTTTATGTTGCGAAAATGTCTTTTCATGTCGCCAAGATGACTTTTTATGTGACTAAGATTAATTTGAATGTGGCCATAATGACTTTTTGTGGTAAATATAATTTTTTATGTGGCCAAGTTGACTTTTTATTTGGCCGGGTTGTATTTGTCTTAGGCCAAGATGATTTGTATGTGGTCAATATCACTTTTTATCTGGTTAAAATGTTTTTTGTTTGTTTGGCGAAGATGACTTTATATGTGCTAAGATCATCTTCTATGTGGTTAGGATTAATTCGATTTTGCCAGTGGCCAAGATAATTCATATGTGGCCAATATCACTTTTTTATTTGGCCAAGACGTCGTATTATGTGGTTAAGATGACTATTTAAGTGGCCAAGATCACTTTTAATAAGGCTCAGATGACTTTTTTTGTGACCAAGATACTTTATATGTAGACCATATATATTTTTATAAGGCCAATATCACTTTGTATGTAACCAAGATGACATTTTATGTACCCATGATAACTTTTTTATGTGGTCAAGACGTCTTAATAATATTATGTGGTTAAGATGACTTTTTATGTCACCAAAATGACTTTTTTATGTGGCCAAGATCTCTTTTTGTAACCAAGATAACTTTTTATGTGGTTCAGATGGTATTTTATGTTGTTGATATGATTTTTCATGTAATCAAAGATGTTTTTGTGGGGGGCCAAAATCTCTTTTTTTATGTGCCTAAGATGACGTTTTATGTGGCCATTATCTCTTTTCGTGTGGTCACATAACGTTTTACGCGGCCAAGATCTCATTTGATGTGGCCAAGATGACTTTTACGTGGCCAATATATATTTTTATATGACCGATATGGAGTTTTATGTGAGCAAGACCACTTTTTATATGGATAAGATTACTGTTTATAAAAATATGTGAACAAAGTGACGTTTTATGTGGCCAAGAAGACTTGTATGTGGTCAATATGACTTTCTATGTAGCCAATGCGACTTGTTATGTGGCTAAAATTACATTTTGTGTGGCCAAGATCACATTTTATGTGGTGAAGATAATGTTTTATATGGTCATGACGACTTTTTAGGTGGTTAATATGACTTTTGATGTTGTGCACATAACTTTCATGATCAAGATCACTTATAATGTGGTCAAAATGACTTTTTATGTGGCCACTTACACTTTTTATGTGACTAAGATGATTTTCTTTATGTGGCAAAGATCGTTTTTTATGTGGCCAATATGACTTTTAATGTGATGTTTCATGTGGTCAATATCTCTTTTCCCGTGGTCATTATCCATTGAAGATACTGGGACTTATTATAAAAGAACACATAAATCAGTTTCATATATATCCAGTATCTCAATCTAGGTTATATCAAGATTCAAAAAATGCAATAAAACGTTGTATGGACCCCAAAGCACATGATGCAAGCTTATCTCCTGTTTTCCCAGACTATAAAGTCGATCCCCGCACAGAAAGAATTAAATTATTATAGCCGTAGACCCATAACATAGGTATTAACCCTTTAACCGCCAAATTATTCAATCTGAATTTTCACCCACTTGAAGTTGTGTCTCGCTGACGCGATCCACAACTTCAAGTGAGCGAAAATTATTGATATTGACACAATGGAGGTCAAATGTTTTCAAATATTGCTGATTGATGTCACATTTTATCTTAAACATGTTTAAAAGATGGTACTTAATGTGCTAGTAGAAAAAGGAAAACCCGAATATATGCGGCACCGGCGGTTAAAGGGTTAAAATGAAATCCCCATAGTTCAGATCGCGCCAGGGATCGAGTTCCAAACTATACGTCTGGTTCATATCACCAGGAGATTTTTCTTGTCCGTGTAGTCGGAATGTGCACACATGTATGTGACCTAAAGCCCTGAAATTCATTCATCCATGACAAAAAAAAGAGACAAACATCAGATACCTAAATTTAAAATATTTTATTGCATAACATACCATATTGTATATACTAGTACAAGGACTGCATTATAATGATAGTACTGCGAGTCGGTGCATGTGGACGTGCAAGATAGAATAAGTAGTCGTAGATTGCATGACAATATGTAATAGGGTTAACCCTTGAAGTGCCATGTTATGCAATTTAAATTCCCACCCACTTGAAGGTGTGTCTCGCTATCGCGATTCTCAAATTCCAAGTGTGTAGAAATTAATTACATACGTAGGCCTACAAGTTGAATCAAAACATATGGCTATATAGCGAATTTATTGTTTATTCCTCTCTCAAATTGATTGACATAATAATCGTGATGTCACAACCCGGAAGAGGAATTATATTTTATAATTGTAATAATATTATTCCGCCTTGTTTTGGTTTGACTCTGTATGTCACAATGTATGACAAATAGATCTGACAACACTGCTCTGCAAAGCAAAACAATTGCCTTACTCCATCAATATGACCAGTAATATCCCAGCAAACACGATGCGTTGACCCAATGTTGTTTTAATGTTGGGCCAGCATCGTAGACAAAACATTGGTTTATTATCTTGTGTTTGTTGGTTTATCTGAGACTGCTGATGCAATTTCCAGCATAAAAAAAACAGTATTATTTATGAAAAATAGTCATCAAATTGAATTATTTGATCAACTGAGCATCTACCACAAGATATAATATGTTACAAATTTTCGCATACATACGGTCTTAGCAGCACAAGTATTTATAACAATTAGCTGTATTTGTTTGACCACCACCGGTTGGTTCAATGAGAAATGCAATAAGACGTATCTGCACTTCTCTACAAAGCCAAAAGGCAGTAACTGATTTCACGTTACTGTCTTTCAGCTTTGCACTGCAGTGCTCAACGTCAATTTTAAGTGAAAACAGACATATATTAAAAGGTCTAACGAGTATAACAAGCGCAACAACTTCAACATTTCGTGGCCTTGGATATGAAAGGGTGTATCTGTCACTTCACAAAGTGGCGGATACATCATTTCATATCCAAGGGGACGATTTAGTATTAAGACTTTATACTGATATAAACGAGATCGACTAAATTGAACGATGGACTTGATGCTGAGGTCATTTGGAATGCTCATGCCCTTATGTGTTATGATATTCAGGTGTTCTGGCGGAATGGCACACACCTGCATGTATTATAGTCAAAACAAGTGTAAATTAACAGTTAACAACATTAAAATATATATATATCAGCAATGTGGTAACCCCTAGAGCCCTTATGTCGACTACAGAATACGGCGTTAGCTCATCGGTGTCGACTCGATCACTGAAGTTAAGCAACGTCGAGTCCGGTTCATAATTGAATGGGTGACCACCTGGTTCTATCAGGAGCTGTATACACTAGGACATGCGTGCAGCGATGTCGTGTCGCGGGGCTCAGAGAACCACGTAAATCAGATGGCTTGTCTGACTGACCTAGAGTTGGACGTAAAAGAACCTCAATGGACGTAGGTGCAGTTTCCATCCGGCGGGACCCCAGAAAATCCACAATGTGCGAGTACTTGGCACATACGACGAATTTGCTTGGAATGAAAAATAGCTTGATGCGCCTCAATGGTAGCTCAGCTGTATATCTCCCAGGAGGCTGAGTTGGAATTTGATTGATAACAGGCCTTGCTAAGTTACTCTCAATGCTCAGCGCTCTGAACAGTCTCCGGCTGGATAGGCCCCTACATACGCTATATAATATTTCATTTATTCATTCATTCATACAGCGGGTGGTCATTCTGTGCCTTTATTATTTTATTAGCACCCACATAACGAGTTGTGTAATAAAAGTAATTTGGAAACACTGATATATATTGGGACTTAAATTTCACAAACTACACACTTTCAGTCACTTGAAATGAATCGGGCTTTAGGCCACCTTTGTTCACATATAGGCTAAACTGGGCCAGGAGAACCTCCTGAGGATGGTGAGATGAATGAGATGACACTGTCCTCCAGACACAGGATTCGAAATTCGAGCCCTGGCGGTCTGAGGCCGAGCACGCTACCTCTCGGTTACTGAGGCTCCCCACAATACCGAGTTTCAGTCACTTGAAGTTGTGGACCGCGGTAGCGGGACGCAACTTTAAGTGACTGAAAATGCCAATTGAATAGCTCCGTGCTCTAGGGGTTAAACGACGTAACATAATAAGTAGTTAATCTCACGCGAAGTTGTGGATCGCGGTAGCCAGACAGAAATTCAAGTGACTGAAAATGTAAAAGTGACAGCTTAGCGCTCTAGGGGTTAAAAATATAACATATCAAGTAGTTAATCTCTTTGATAAATGAGGAATGGGTGAGCTGAAATTAATGCGTGGAGGCTTGAGCTCTCAGTTTCACATCATTCATGTATGCTTGGATAAGCATTGGTGACATTTCATGTGTCGCAGAACTGTTTATGAGTCGTTTTATACAATTTCAGGCTCGAAGCAATTTTCAGATTAAAATTAAGTAAAAAATATAAATTTAAGAAAAAATGGACATATCCAATTGTATTCCTTTGGTTGACTTGGCAATTTATTGGTGTTTTATACTGATTTGAAACTTGATTGAAACCATGTATGTACAGACCTGGTACGACGAGGGTTTATAAAACAGTGATACAGCTCCTAATTAGGCACATACATCTGATCAGCTCATACATTTCATATTATAATATAACATTTAATGTCAAATAATGTTCGCAGTTTAATATTCAAAAATAGTATTCTCATATATACAGACATCTACATGTAAGTAGGAATGATTACAGTATCTGCAGAAATAATCAGTGGCAAAAATCACAAGCCATACATTTATTATCCCTGTGCTGCTGAACGGTTTGCTCCCATTTTTTATTCTTTTGAAGATGGAATTAACCCTTTAACCCTTACAACGCTGAATTTTATTTTATAAACCATAGAGACCAAAGGGTTTTTTCAATTTTAAATCATCAAAAACGTTTTAGTCAGCACTTTCCGATTCATTTGAATACCTATGTTATGGGTCCATTAGAAATATTTTTACTCTTACAGTGCAGGGATCGACTTTAGTCGTCAGAATCTGACGTCTACAGACGTCAGATTCAACGACTAAAGTCGGTCCCCGCGCTGTAAGGGCTAACCATGTTGACAAGCACATATCTCTTCAATTTGCTATTCAATTCAAGTGTGAAATGCTACAGCCATTCCAACCTCAAATAAAGTTAATAAAATATATGAGTGAATCATTTTAAAGAAAAGTTGAAGAGAAATGAGGTGCAGAAATGTTTTGTGTCATTGATAGGTATTGATGCAAATGAAATTTATACACGTCCAATTCTTGCCAACAAAACACAATGCTTAAGTAGTAAAATAAATTATGTAATTTAAAATTATGAGATCATGCAATTATCTTGTTATATATTAAAGATGAGCTTATTGCTCGTGTTTCCTCCAGTAACTTTTAACCCTTTGATCGGTACATACTGACTATAGTCGTTCTAAATCCATTTAAGTAGCACATTAACCCTTTGACTGCCAGGCCGGGGTGCATGCCAGGATCCAGATATACTGGTGTAGGAGTTCTATTTTTCGTCATTTGAAGCTGGAATTGCTAACGCAATTTCCAGCTTCAAATGACGAAAAATACATAATTGTAGTATATATTTGACGAAAATTTGTGTCATTTTATGGTTACGTTCATTGACGAATGACGACGGAAATTTCCGTCATGTATGGTAGTGAAAAGGAAACAACAGTTCTTGAAGATGCAGTGTGTGTTTATTCAGCAATGCATGCAATTGCTTCGTATCAAATTAAACAACTATGAGTATTTTTCACCCACTTGGGGTTGTGGATGGCGATAGTGAAACACAACTTCAAGTGGTTGAAAATGTTAATTAGATAACCTTCGGGTTTTACGTCATTATTTCTCAGAATTGAGCAAGTGACACATTTTTTAACGTAGGTTTTGCCTCTCTTTATTGTTGAGTCACAAGCATGAATCAAGTTAGTAAAAATCAGATAACAATAACACTTGTATATGGCACATTATAATTATTAATCATTAGTAGTCAAAATAGGATATAAAATGGTGTATCCGGCACTTAATAAAATACACCCTTTCATATCTAATAGCAAAATTTGTTAAATTTTCCAACAATTGGGGGCCAGTTTAATTACCTACTTCCCCTCACTGGTATGCTAGCCCAGGATGATCGTCACTATATCATCACTTGGATATCTGCTACTAGTCTGTAAAGTGGCAGGTAGGCCTACACCCTTTCAAATCTAAGGGATGATAATCCACAATTGTAGGATATTGTCCTCTGGCAATGGAATAAGATAAATAATTTGAAAATAATTAAATAAACAGGAGGGGTGGACAGTCATTTCCATCAATAGCTTTGAAACCACCATCATTCTGAATAATGTAGAGATGTTATCGGCTGTGCAGACCTAGCAAGGGTGACGCAGTAAATGCTCACTTTTACAGTAAGCAGTTTCTGCCTTCTGGTTTCCCAGACAATATGCTGCTCTGCAAAGGCAGTATCCGCTTACTTGTAAGCAGATACTGCCTTTTGGCTTTGCAGAGCAGCATATTGACCAGATTGAAAACAAGAATGTGAACAACATATTGTAAACAGCATAAACGCAATATTGACCCAATGTCGGGTTATTGTTGGGACAGCGTCAAAGACGGTGACCAAACCTTAGCCCACCATTGGGTCAATGTGTCGTGTCTGCTTGGTAGGTGCTGCCTGAATCAAATAATTAAAGTATTATGCCGATAGTTAAGTTAGACAGAAATTATCAGCCATGAATGGACATACCGGCAGTTAATATTAATATATCGCTAATAATATCTACTATTCCCATCTGAATTGTGCCTTAGAATAATAATATATAATATGCTATGCAAAGCTAAAAGGCAGTATATGCTTACTTGTAAAGTGAGCAGATAGTGCCTTTTGGCTTTTTACGGCAGATTATACATGCAGGTGAAGCCGATTTCAATTAGTTCTGTACAAATCATTGTTTTAGATAGACATGTATACACTACATTAAATTATCTTAAACGTTTAAGTATAATAATGAGAAAGAATTATGCAATATTCGAAGAATAAGTACTAAATTGATAAAATATTTCACAGAAAACAGCCGACACAACATTGTCTGGACGTTGGGCCATCGTTTCAAAAGCTATTACCACATTCAGGCAGTGCTGTCCAAGGCATCAGTTTGGCTGTGATTATTCAAAGATGTACAAAAATGTAACTACCGCGCATATAATTATAATAGATATCATTTCGTCAATTAATTCTACATTTACTTGGAATTATGTTAAGTATATATATACAACATCGAATTAGTTATGTACACTATTCAATATTCGCAAGAAAAGTATTGAACTACTGCCTCGAACACGTTGACATAATCCATGGTGGTTGGCCCGGCATTGAATCAACATGGGGTCGACAGATATACTTTTCAAGTTGTTTTCAGCACCATGGTAATAATGAGTCACATTTCGGTAAACAGGTAAGATTAGATTTTTTCTTCAATTAGCAGGGCTTCTCCCAGTCACACTTTAAAAAAAGTCTCGCCCAATTTTATTTCAGCGTACATGTGTTATAACCGTTGATTGTATAAGTCTAACTATGGAATCAATGGTTATAACATAGGTTATGTGACCAGAACGGTCACCAGAAAACTACAAATGAAACAATCCTCAGTGCCCCTCCCTCATTCATGCTTATTGCAGGACGTTAGCCCAACATCAAGCCACAGCACATGATCCCTGTGGTCTTAATATATAGCTCTGCAAAGCAAAAAGGCAATATGACCTATACGCTTACTTTTAGAAGAACGTAAGCAGATACTGCATTTTGGCTTTGTGCGGCAGTATACAAAGCGCACTGTCTTCCATCCGAATTTTTCCGCCACACCACCGCTTCGCCATTTAAATCATAATACAGGAAACCCAGTCTAATCATTCACCCTAAATTAAGAAGCCCGAAAAGCAGATAATAGTATAATATCAATAACTGTACTATGAGAAAACAGCGTGCAAGTAGTACGCCTAGTCATATGTGGTATTTACGGAGTAAAACTTTATTATGGAGTTTGCAATCATGTGCGCCTCAAGGCTGCCAAGTCAACGCATTTTAATCGTCACTTTGGTTATAAAGTCCATCAATCCTTACACCGCTGATCACGACAATAGTCGTTTTTAATCCTTTTTATCAGCCGATCAAATCACTGTTAATGAGAACGATTTCTAAATATTTGGTCGAAAATAAAACTGATTTGTTTATTTTTCACCGACTTGAAGTTGTGGATCGCGGTAGCGAGACACAACTTCAAGTGGGTGAAAAATTAAATTGTTTAATTCAGCGCTTAAAGTGTTAAAGTGGCTTTACCGACCTTGTCATCCAGCTCATGATTTTTACCCTGGGTAATTATGCAGCAGATACTGGACGTTCATTCAATTATTGTGATTTGATGTTGGTCCAGCGTCGTAGACAGTGGTCCAACAGCACGGTCACATTAGCATGATTGGGTGAACGTATTGTGGTTGACGGGTTCCAATTAAGCAAGCATTCATTTAAAACAAAAAAATGCTGCAGTACGTTTTCAGTTGGACGTATTCTTTCCAATGAGCCTTTCAGTATGTCACAGACAGTAGTAAAGCATAATGTATACTTTGGTGAAATACTCTCATTTCGCTTATTGAGAAGTACCCCCTTTTCGTGGGATTGGAAGTGCTACATGCAGTTACTGATTTGTTAAACCAGATTGTTTAATTATCTTTTATAATTATGCTGCTTTCCATATTGCTGTGATTGGTTTACGGTGGGCACCTGGTGCCCTCATATGGGGAAACCATCAGGGCTATGATATCACTCCACGGGGATTCCCAGCCCAGTCAGTTGTGATTGGCTCATACTGGTCACGCCAGGCTTTTCTGTAGGGAATCTATTTGTGCTATGACGTCACTGACGGGAATTCCAGGCCTAGCCAGTTGTGATTGGCTTATAAAGGTCACTCTGTGCCTTCCTGTAGATTAATCCATCTGTGCTATGGCGTCACTGACGGAAATTCCAAAGCCAGCCAGTTGTGATTGTATTTTACAGGTCACGCTGTGCCTTCTTGTGGGGAATCCACCTGTGCTATGACGTCACTTACGGGAATTCCGAGCCCTTTCAGCCACTGTGAGTATTCGGTGCGGAACTGTCCCCAGTATGGCAGAGTCTCAGCCACATTGAATCCTGGGTTGGCTGGGTCCCGCACCAGAGGCGACGGGGGCTCAAACTCCACGGGATACTTGTCAGGCAGGTAGTATGTGGACCAGCTTATGCTGCAAGAAACAAACAAAATAAAAGATAATTTGCTTACAGTATAAAATTCAAAACACTATCCCTTTGTTACATGTTATAACACGTTTTTTCAAAAGTATTAATTAAGCGCTTCTGCCTATGATATCAGGATATTCCTCAACATATTCGACAACTAGCTTCGGTGTTTGTGTTTTATTGATATTGACACCACAAACGTAACTAAAGCTGAGTAGATGATATGACTGCATATACATGTACTACAGACTGCACATGCACAGTACTTGTTGCACATGAAAATGCTGGGAGGGTAAATGGATGAATACCATTGTCCTGTCCTACAACTAGTACCAAACGTCCAGTGATGGTGGGTGTCCTAATGATATTATTGTTGTTTAGGACAGTCAGTTACTCAAGACTCTCTCAGGTACGTTGATGCTTATTCGTTCATTCCAGCAGTTACACAACAATCACAATTGATTTGTTGTATGCCTACCTCCGACAAGTGGCCACACAAAAGTGACTACAAAATTCTCGCCTCAACATCCTCTCACAAAGAGATATATATATATATATATCAGTAGATATCAGTGCACAGACAGAGGTATAACTTTCAGCATCGCTATGTTTACTTAAGTAACAGCGAGTCCATTCACTTAAATTACACCTTACCTTAACTCTGGCGTCATCACATAGCTACCAGCTTTCTGTAGCACAGCTTTCATTTCAAACCTAATAGAAAAAAAGTTACAGTTTTACCAATTAAAAATAAATAATCATCTGCGTAAACATACACTGATATCAATAATACATATAAATGTATAAAATTATCTAATGTGTATTTATTGAAATAGAACACATGTATCAGCGCATAGAATGAAATGAAGCACTCAAATAGCACAAGGAGGTCATCTAATTACCTCTTAAAGCGGTAAGTTATAGAGTTAGGAATTTCACCCACCTGAAGTTGTGTCTCCGCCAACATCAAGTGGGTGAAATTTAATTACATTTGTAAAATTTCAATCACTATATTATGTAAATCCTACAAGTTGAACCTTTTAAGCGCGGGACCGTCTTTATACATCAGAATCTGTCGTCTATAGACGTCAGACTCTGACGTCTAATGAAAAAACTAAAATATTTATAACGGTCAAACACCCATAAGATAGGTATTCAAATGAAGCGGAATGAGATAAATAAGACATTTATGAGGATTTCAAATTGAAAAAAAAACATTTGGTCTCCATGGTTTATACACAAATCAGCGTCTTAACCCTTTCAAGCCTGAGTTTACCGTTGTCATCTTAATCCACTACAAGTCGCGAATTGCTGTCGCAATTCTCGACTTGTAGTGAATGAAGATGATTTGATGTAGTTTAAAAATTAAAGAATGAATTGGTAAAACAGTTTCATGGAAATCATCATTATAAAACCCTTAGTTGTTGGAAAATTAAGTCTGTTTACAGGGATGTAAACTGATGCTTTAATGCATCGTGAGGACTTAAAGGGTTAAGGCTCATCTTATCTTGAATTGTTCTTGAAGGAAAAATAAAATGCTGAGAACAGTTATAATAATAATACCAGTAATTATAATAATGCTCCACTTACGATCTGGTTTCCTCCACAGCCTTAATCACCAGCAGAGAGAGCAGGTAACTGTTAGGTCTGTAAGGTAGCTTTCTCCACTGTATACAGTTCCTCCAATGTTTGACCACCTTAATGATCTCCTTCACCTGATAATCAAGTAGTACACGCTGACTATACTGGCATGCAAAAGTAGAAGGCAGTAACTGCTTATTTTTCAATTGTTCGCCTTTGCACAATAATATAGTTTACTTCTCTAGTCAATAAGTGCAAATACTCTTATGTTGTTGTGAACACATTAATTTAGTGGGGATTTAAAAATACCTACGAATCAAGCATATCAGAGCTACTGTAAACATTAGAAGTGTAACCCAAAAAATATATATTATTATAACCGTATTACCCGATTACTCAACGTAATTACCATAAAATAATTTACCACAAGCCACATAATACGACAAAACATAAGTACAGTGTGCTACGCTAATATTACCGGTAGCAGCAATTGCAAGACATGTGACATTCAAACTCACCTCGTTTGGTTGACAAGAAATAAATTTGTGCTGCAGTCGTGAGGCCGCCAAGGCATACCTGTAACAAAATCAAGTAAATATCATTTTTACTGCAATACAGCTAAAATGGACGCATTTAATGCAGGCCTCATTCTGAATAGTTTGTGTCGGGTGAACAAATAAGAAAAAAGTTTTCACACATTATAAGATGTGATGAGTCAACTCAAAAATCGCTCTTTTTCAAATTCCTAATCAATTCCATATATACCATACTCATAATAATCCTTTACTATACGATACTACATAATTATTTGAGAGACCGGTTTGCGTCTAGCCAAGGTTAAACAGTTACAGCCAACGAAAACTCTATTCCTAACATAATTATAATCACTTTTGCATGAGAAATGCCAGGCCACCACATAACGTATTAATATTACAAATCTATCATAATGATATTACAAATAAGATTTTGTAAAGTCGGATAAGTTTAACTTACATGTACTTGTGATTTGAAAAATATATGTAAATAAACTTGTTTATTTCACCCTTAAACAGCTAAAGTATGTCATTTAAATTATCACCCAATTTAAGTTGTGTGTCGCTACCAAATCTTCCAAAATGGTGAAAATTACTCATATTTGTTACATCCTTCAAGCCTGAATTTACATTGTCATCTCCATCCACTACAAGCCGCGAATTGCTGTCGCAATTCTCGACTTGTAGTGGATGAAGATGACTTGAAGAGGGTGAAAAATAAGAGAAAATTGCCATGTCTTGTAAACCAGTTTCGTAGAATTTTTTATTCTAAAACCATTAGTTGTGGGGAAATCAAATCTGTTTACAGAGATCGTGAGGGCTTAAAGGGTTAATCTGAGACCAAACAATTGCAAATATTGATGTTTAAACACACATTTCGTTCCCAATGACTGTGATTTTAACAGCTAATAAAACGGATTAAAACGACTATAGTCGCGCTGAGCGGTTCAACCCTTTCAGCGCGGGACCGTTTTTATACGCTAGAATCTGACGTTTGTAGACGTCATATTCAGATATATAAAGACGGTCCCGTACTGAAAAAAATTGCAATATTCCTGATGGCCGTAGACCTATACCATATGAATTCACATGAAGCGGAAAGAGTTAACTAAGACATCTGTAAAATTGAAAATACCCCTTTGATCACCATAGTTTATACAAAAATATTTCAGCGTTGTGAAGTTTAACCCTTTAACCGCCAAATTATTCAATTTGAATTTTCACCCACTTGAAGTTGTGTCTCGCTGACGCGATCCACAACTTCAAGTGAGTGAAAATTATTCAGATTTGACAAAATGGAGGTCAACTGTTTTCAAATATTGCTGATTGACGTCACATTTTATCTTTAACATGTTTAAAAGGTGGTACTTATTGTGCTAATAAAAAATCAAAACCCGAATATATGCTGCACCAGCGGTTAAAGGGTAAAGGGTTGACAAAGCAGTACGTACCATCGTCTGTCGTCGGGTGTAGTTTGCTGGCAGGACATGGGGTAGAGGGCATCATAGCCCCCGCCGTCATCTGTCTCCCAGTCCCGGCTCACCATCACGTCCACATCCATACCCCCACAGGTAAACTACAAACAAATACAATAGATATTACCGTGTAATCCCAAAAGACAGTGACTGTTGACTTTTCAAGGGAGCACTTACTGCCTTTTGGATTATCAGAGTGACCTAATGGGGCAGATTGCAGAGATGTTCCGTAATCAATCAAAAGATGTGATGTTTTCTTCGCAGATAGACTGATTCTAACTTGCTATTTTTCTCACCAATGTCCTATGTCAGATATGCTTTCGACATGGGCGATTACCATGATTATTCACGTAAGTAAATATTATATCAAGATATAATTTATACTATATTACCCAATACATTGACATGCATCGAATAACATAAAACAATATTTTTTTTTTGTTGATTTGAGTATAAGAGAGAAACACTTTATCACACCAGTTTCTTTATCAAATGTGAACAATCAGCCCAAAATCAATCACATCGCGCATTGAGATCATGCTATGTTTTTTAAAGAGAAAAAGTGACTGTGTCTGTGAATAAAAACATTAGGAATTATCTTTGTTGAAAACAATGTTATGACATTTGTAATATCTTTAAACGATTGGTATAAAATAGTAAAAGGCCTTTAAATACCACTTTTTAGATTTTATGCTTTTATAGCATAATTATAATGTAAAAAATTCCAAATAGAATTTTTTTTTGTAAAAATATGCATTATTATGTCATGTAGATTATTCAATAAAAAAAATTGACATATTTCACTATATTGCCTCTTTTGACAATTCTGCACTTTAGACAATTTGAACAACACCGTAAAACCTGTGACATATTTTCTAAAATGGCATCATCATTTCACTATTCTTTTTGACACTTGTGTTCACCTACCTGTAACGCAGATTGGTTGTAGGTGAAGCCAGAACTTTTGGGGAAAGGAAAGAACGGCTCAGGACTGGTACACGAAGTCTGCATGAAGTTAGATAAGGCGTGAAGAAGAGCGGGCATCCAGCGACTCTGATTGTCTCGAGGTAAATCTGACAAAATAACATATGAGATTTAGTTTTTACCCACTTGATGTTGTGTCTCGCTACCGCGACCCACAACATCAAGTGGGTAAAAATACTTACATTTGTGGAATTTAAATCAAAACATCATTCGTCACCTTGGATATGAAAGGGTTTATCTGGCACTTCAAAAAGTGGCAGATATACCCTTTCATATCCAAGGGGACGATATGGTAATCTAGCAAATTTAATTTGATTACTCCTTTAAATCTTTTGTTTGAAGGAGAAATAGAACGACACTTTAACAGCGCTCAAATACTTTCGTTTAAACCAAAGGTTTTTTTTAATTTGAAATCACCATAAAAGTCCTAGTTAGCTGTTTCTGATTCATTTGAATACCTGTGTTATGGGTCTACGACCATTATCAATATTTTTTCTCTTACAGTGACTTACAGTGACTTTAGTCGTCAGATTCTGACAACTAAAATCAGGCCCCGCGCTGTAAGGGTTAACCCTTTAACGATCGGTCCTGAAAATATTTGGCTTTTTCACATTGTTAGCACATTAAATATCAGTTTTTAAACACGGTAAAGCTAAAAGGTGACACAAATCGCAAAACAAAACTTCCGATTCGTACGATGAACTTCATTTTGTCAAGTCTGAGTAATTTTCAATCGCTTGAAGTTGTGAATTGCGTCAGCTAGACACAGCTTTAAGTGGGTGAAAATTTGGCTGTTAAAAGTTTTATCATCCATTTAAGTTGTTAATCCATATGAAACATACCGGGACTAAATACAACTAGGTCCACGTCCATGCGGCTCCGTGTAGACGTCCCTGTGCCGAGTGATCCCGTCTCCAATACCTCAGAAATCCGTAACGGCATCCTTTGCTGCAGATACAAAATACATCTCACATGAACAAAATGCTTCGATATATTTCTCCAAAACAGCTTCAATGTCAAATAGATTCCATCGCGAGAATCGAATGATCATTGTCATTAATATTGGACAAACGTTTCGGACGCTGATTGAACAAAAAACGCGACCCGAGGCCCACAACTTCGATTTGTAAATATTGACATTTGCTCAATTTTAGACTAATATTCCCAGTTCTGATTTAACACAAAATTCACTTCAGAACTTTTATTTCATATGCATTTAAAAAAATAAAAATGATTAACAGCGAATAATCGTGAGCAGCGCTTCCTGGTCACGGGGTAAATAGCCATGTCTTTGTTTAACTGTACTGATTTGAAAGCAATAATTATTATTTTGAGCTATATTATTGACCTATTTTTTTTTGCTATGTTCTACTCAGTGGCTAGGTGTTTGTTGGACCACCATCTGCGACACTGTTTCAACATTAAACCAGCATTCCATTTGATTGACATAACTGCATGAATTTGATGAACCTGGTGATTATATCTTTCTGTTTCATTTTAGCTCGCGGTTTCGTCGACTCAACGTTGGTTGAATGTTGGGACAGACGCTGTCCCAACAATAAAACAGCGTTGAGGTACCGTACCTGTAGGAATTTGACGAGCATGTTGACGATTTCTTTCTGTTTGCCCAGGTCCACGGGGCTGGGCCTGGCCTCCATCAGTAGGGAGCTCTCGTCGCTCATGGTGATCCCGCTCTCGGTGGAAACGTCCTCCCTGGTCCCGTGAAAGACGTCACGCGTCGTCACGAAACATGACGCCGCGGCGTCAGCGGGGGACGTCACTGCCAGTGACGCCACGTGCTGGAGAACGTCACTGAAAAATCCCTTGCCAAAGTCGTCGTCTCCGAACGGCAGCATCATGTCACTGTTTGAAATGCCCTGAAACAATAATGGCTATATTGTGTTTCTGTCATCTAACGTCTTGTAGTGCAGTGCAAAGCCAAAATGCAGTATCTGATTACTTTACTAGTCAGTAGATACTGCCTTTTGACTTCGCAGAGCAGTTAAAGTAGCATGATTCACATTAGCCATGTTAGCCGTGACGATTGATTTTCGCCGATGCGTTGGTGATTCTAGAGTCAAAGGAGGAAAAGACTACCTTTTTTGGAGAAAAGACTACTTTTTTTACGAGTTTTGTATATATGAAAGGGTGTACTTGTCACTTTGCTGTCACACCCTTTATATCCAAGGGGACAACATACTGCCGCGCATCTGCAAGTACTTACAAGTAAGCAGATACTGCCATTTGCCTTTGAAGATTACCCACAGAGTACTTGCGGAGTACTTACATCGAGGCTGTCGTATGACTTGTAGAGGTGCATCTTGCTTCCTGAGCTGCTCTCGGACGGGAGTCTGTCATCGCGGGGTGACTCCAGACAGGACAGGGAGGCTCGGGACGCCGCCATCTCTCTCATCTCCTCCAGAGACCGATGCCTCTCCTGAAGTACATTCCTACAAAACAACAATAATATCTCATTCTGACACTTGCCATGCTCAGCTCTGACCATGCAAGTTTCAAACTAAACCTGATAAAATAGTTTTACGGCAGGCCCTAGATGTTAAAAGAATTTTTTCACCACCGGTCGCTGAGATATGTTTGTAAAAAACATGGAGACCAAAGGGTTTGTTTCAATTTGAAATCATCATTAATGTCCTAGTTAGATATTCCCGCTTCATTAGAATTTCAGCGCGGGGACCGTCTTTATACGTCAGATTCTGACCGTCTTTATACGTCAGAAGCTGACGTCGACCGTCTTTATACGTCAGAATCTGACGTCTACAGACGTCTACAGACGTCAGATTCTGGCATATAAAGACGGTCCCCGCGATGAAATGGCTAAAAAATACTGTGTAACGATAGACAATCAACATGATCAAGCTTCACATTGCACTGGCTTTCCTAAGATTGAAGATCAAATAATTTGCTTATCAATTTTAAGTTTGATTAGTAATTGACAAAACGTGTACATTTTCAATACGCGATACTGACCACATTGACCACTGCAACACAAAACTATCATTCTCATTCTAACACTTGACATATTCTGCGCTGTTCTGCAAGTTTCAAACAGGTTCAAATTAAACCTGATTTTTTCGTTTTTTATTAGCACATTAAATACCAGGTTTTGACCATGTTAAAGAAAAAACGTGGCATCAACCAACAGGATTTAAAAATCGTTGACCTCCATTTTGTCAAGTCTGAATAATTTTCACCCATTTGAGGTTGTGGATCGCGTCAGAGACACAATTTCAGGTGGGCGAAAATTCCAATTAAATAATTTATTTAAAGAGTTATCCAAATACATCAGTTTTGGAGATATATGTTTCATAACAGGATTTTTTTTCGTCATTTGAAGTTGGAAATTGCGTTAGCAATAACATACATTAGATTTGTGTCAATTTTGCAGTTTTACAAGACTACATGTATATACGTAGTGGTATCATGGTTATCTGGTTGTATTGTCCGTCATCAGCCACACTATTCACCAGGTGGCTCTGAGTGATGGAATATTGTTATGTATTCAACAGGTTACCCACCACATGTGCCATGTCATCTAACTCATCCATTCGCGATACTCACAATATATACGATATATACCCAGCAGAAAGGATAAGTTGACCCAAATTGGTTTCAATGTTGGTCCACCATAGGCCCTGTACACGTAGCCTAATTGTAAACGAAATTCAGCTAGGTCATGGAAGTGGCCATGGCTTCAAAAATGAGATTTACATGCTAGCCATTATGCTGGTGGGGATCCTATTTTTTCCTTTATCACGCTTGCCGCGGCGAAATCTGTTGAAAACTTCTCTTGCAAACGTAATTTGAGACAATATTCTACATGAACACTGATCAACTGATAGTATAATTTTAAACACGAGATCAGACGGCCCCCATAATACCCCCTCCATCGTGATAGATTTTTTCAGGGTGCATCCTTCCCTGAACTCTCAATAACGGTCTAGCTATCTTGCATCGTTTGCCATGCTTATATATATTACATTTTGAATTTGACCATGTTTAAATTTGTCAGTGCATACCCCTTTCTCAAACAGCACATAGTACTGGTCTATAGCCATTATTTGATTATATCAAGCATATTAAAGTAAATAAGGGCCGATAGTGGCCGATAGTGAGTTGAAAGTTTTCAGGGTACATTCTTGTTCCATAAAGTCTCACACTTTGTTTTGTAGTAATCACCAAGCTATCCGGCACGGTTTTCCAGATATCACACACATTAAAAGTCAATAATGATAGCAAGTCGGCCACTTTAAAATTGACCGAGTTGAAATTTTTCAGGGCATATCGTTCCTTGGAAGCGTACATTTTGAGTAATGGTCTAGCTGTCTTGGCACGGTTGGCCATATTAGCAATATTACTATAAATAAAGCTACTTTGGCTGACGGATGCAGGTCAAAAAGTAGGTCAAAGGCCATAACCCCCAAAAGGCACATAACACCCCCAAGGGATGTATGTGTGCAATATGAAAAATATCTCCCATGGGTTTCAGAGATATGCACTGCAAACAAATATGCGGACAGACGGAGGTTAGTCGGAAGGACGGAAGGACGCCCAAGGTGACGCCATAACCTCCGCCCACAACTTTGTTGGGCGGGAATAAAAATGATGAGGATGTTAGTGGTGGCAGAGGGGTTCGCATCCAACGCGCCCACTCCATCTCATCTGAGATGGATTTGTGACTCACTTTGCGCGGAGAAGATGTTTGGCTTGGTAGTCAAACTTGGGGATGCTGCGCATGCCCACTGGTACAGTTTGCAGGGACAGGAAGTAGAGTCTGAAGTAGATCTCGCCATTTTCTCCGGTGTAGGGACTACCTCGTTCTTCAAGCTGTGAAACACACAAAATAAATAAACATATCACTATAAACATGATAAATCAGTGAAGGCCTGGTGTCTTGCACAGAATGGGGCTGTGGGGTGCAGCAGAGGTAGTAGTGAGGTAACTACCGAAGTAGTTATCATCACACTAGTCTGCTGTAACGATGTACCAAGGTAACCCTTTAAACCCCTACGATGCATTGAAGCATCATTTAACATCCCTGAAAATAGACTTAATTTTCCTACAACCAAGTGTTTTAGAATGAATTTTTCCATGAAACTGGTTAATCAATACATGGCAATTATCATTACTTTTCCACCCACATCAAATCATTTTCATCCACTACAAGTCGAGAATTGCGACAGCAATTCGCGGCTTGTAGTGGATGAAGATGACAATGTAAATTCAGGCTTGAAAGGGTTAATACGTTTCCACTAAATCTCGTTAAATATAATCAAATAAAACTACTTTAAAATTTATTAAATTTGCTGTTGAAAAAGGTGATCCCATATTCATTTTTTTCATCTTGGGAGGTGTCCAATTTTTTATAAACAGACATATTTTTCATCATTCAAAACTGTAGATTTTGTGAGAAATTCTTCAAATGAAAATGAAAAGGATCGGGCTTTATGCCACATTTGTGCACACACAAGCTAAATTGAGCCAGGAGAACCTCCTGACTCAGTGAGATGACACTGCCCATCAACCAGCAAGATTTGAAAAGAGTTGACCTACATTTTGTCAAATCTGAATAATTTTCACTCACGTGAAGTTGTGGATCGCGTCAGCGAGACACAATTTCAAGTGGGTGAAAATTCAAATTGAATAATGTGGCGGTTAACATGGTTTAAGCGATAAACAACGCAGCAGGACAAAGTCAGAATGCTACTAAAACTGACAACTGAACAGGCTGATGCTATATGTGTGGTCTGAACGGTCTACCGAGCACAGCTGACGCCATAAAGGTTGATTTCATAAATTATCTGCCTTTCACATTACATGTACATGTGAACTGTTTTATTGGGTGGCAGTCAATATTTGATATGGCCCAGAAGGTAACTCTTGGATCTGTGAACCATGAGAACCGTCACATGCGCAAATGAATACCGACACTGACCATGACCTTGCCCCCCCCCCCCCACCCACCCCTGAATCATAATAAATTATGGACATCGACATTGACCATGACTGAAATAGATACCTATCATAGTCACATAGGTATCATATGGGTATATTAAACTGTGAAACCATACCGATTTTTTCTATTTATCACAAATGACAACCTATATTTTACGTTGACTGTTTTTGTGAGGAAAACTTTAAAAGCATTTCCAGCTCGAACCCCTTTCAACAGAGTTGTGTTTCGCGCGTTAATATTTTGTGTCTGTGTCATTTTACTGATGACAGTGATGTTTGCAATCAGCACGTTTTCGTCAGCTTTAAATATGATAATTATCAATTATTATTTTTTTAGCTTAATGATTAAATTATATCATTACAGATTACATTGTTGTTGGCTCGGGTTTGCCGGATAGATAAATATTGTCCACCACAAAATGTTTTCTCACGAAATATAGAAAACTATGATCAATACATCACCACCCTCTAATAAAAATAATGAGAGTTTTCCTGGGAGTATTAAAAAAATATATATGAATAAAAAATTATATACGTTTTGCTATCAATATAAAAGCAATCGGATGGAAATAACTTGCATAACTTTTTCCAAAATTATTTTTACACGTAAATCATATTTGTACCTTAAGTATTTTGGTACAGGTCACCAAAAATAGTCTGATAGTCGGCTTCTTACTTCCATACACCCCACTTATATTCACAATATACAATATACCCCATAAGTACACTGTAACCTTTGAGCATACCGTAACAATAATATGGTGGCTTTACATCTTAACGATAACTTCACGCAGCCCTAGATGTTACACGTGGCAATCATCACAATTAATTGGTGTGAATTTGGTCATTACGTCAATTATGACACATCTGGTCTTGATATGCGAGATAATTATGGTGTATAGTTATACCAGTTAAATCAATCTATATACACAACAGCTCTTACAGTGAATACATTATATGTATGTTCTCAGTGCCTGGCTGAAACACGAGCTGTTAACCCGTGTTGGTTTGAAGTTGGCCCACTGTCTCAGGCAGCGGGTCAGCATGTAAACAACATGGGGGCAACATCTCATATTTGAACAGGGTTGACGCCATACTTGGGTTCTTGCAATGCTTTACAAACATTGACTTGCAAGGGTAGATAATTTATATGCCCCCCTCCCCCTAGCAAACACGCGACGTTGACACAAGGTTGGTTTAATGTCGGCTCACTGGCATAAGCGCTGGCCCAACATTACACCAACATTGTGTCAACGTTTGGTGTTTGCTGGAATCTGGGTTACTGTGCAGTTTTACAAACATTGACTTAGAAGGGCAGATGATTTCTTTACACAGGTTGTCGACCTTATAATTTAAGCAAGCCAGTGACAATCTTATATATTTTTTTTTCTGCTAGGCTCGTATGCTTATACGTTTTCAAACCAGCTAAAATTAATAAAACGGTTTGTCATAGATAGCCTACTCAGTTAAATAAGTAACTCAATTTTGGATATGTCTTATTGTCATCAACTGATAAATAGTAATCTTTTTAGTCATTTGAAGCTGGAAATTGCGTTAGCGAATCCAGCTTCAAATGACGACAGCTCTTAATTCGATTTTTACGCATTTTTAATTAGCTTAGCAGGTGTTATATAAAACAAAATACAAATATGCATAATCTTCAGGTCAAGACCAGTATGTAGTGATATGATGTAGTGCTTCCTCATAAGCTCACTGATTACCTCACTATTTGCTACGTTTTTTTACATGATAAAAATCGACAGCTTGAGTACGAGTGTGCCTTGCATGTGATGCTTTGTTATCAAACTTTGATTAAAACTAAACTAGGAAAAGAGTTTCCGAGCTCCGAGGCCCGCTTTAGTCTGTTTGAGTGCTTTAATCCTAAATGTCCGGGATATAATTATTGAAAGAACCAAGGAGACAAGTATATCTTCAACGTGTAGGCCTATTCCATTCACCACCATCGCAGATGTAAGCGTCTATACGATGTACTTGGTACACACAATGCAGGCCTACCCACCCAATACCGGTTCAATGTTGGGCCAGCGTCGCAGCCCATTGCTGGTTCAATGTCGTTCAATTGTATTCGACGCTGGCCCAACATTGAAGCAGAATTGGGTGATTGTCCCGTGTTTACTCTGACTGCCATACGGGTGACGCTTTACCATGTTTACATGTATGCCCCGAAAGGTCACTGCCTGGATAACACGATACATTTGGGCTAATTGTGAAATAACGTTGGACCACCGTCTGCGACGCTGGGCCAGCATTATCCCAACCAAAACCAAAGCCTTGAAGCTATTAACGACGAATATAATCGTGACTATCTTTTTTCTGAAGTCTTTTTTAAACACGAAAGTACTCAACATAGGGACCTCAAACGTTATATTGCACATAATAATAAGGACTGGTGTACAGAAATGTCAACCGTTCCCCACACACAGCAAGCACCCCTCTTTCCCCTAAATAGGACACAAAATCTGGCAGGTTCTAACTAAAATCGTTATGCATGATATGCACAGTTTGCGATGGTCATGCGACAGGATTCCTGTGTGTTTTGATTGTATCCTATGAGTTGTGCTGTCGCGCCACGGTCGCTGACTGTGTGTTTAGTGGTTACAACAGGAGGGGGGGGGGGAAGGAAACATGTAATTTGATATGTATGGTGTATGCGTATAGATGTTATATTTATTAGCATCACAACACTTTTAAAGAAACTACGTTGTTCCACACTCGTCATATAGTTGTTGGGGCATTTAGTTGTTATGACAGTAGCAGTAGCTGGCAGACTGCCATAGACCAGAGGTCAATTCCAATTATTGGTCTAGAAATCAGTTCTGATAAACTGAATGGGTAAAAGCAAACGACCATATTTAAACGACCATATGCTACAGTGAGTCAAACCCAGGTTGTCGTTTGGTGATCTTGGAAGTGAAATTGACCTTGAAGATGACCTTGAATCGCCAATAAAATATCATAATTTAAATTTGTCAGTCAAAATCCCATGAAAAAAAAGTATTACATAAGTTCCTAGCTGTATTTGTTAAAAATGATATTTTCTCTTACTTGACTTTGAAATTGACCTTTTGACCTCGAAGATCACCTTGAATAAACAAAATAATTTCAGAAATGGATTGTCAAAATTACAAAACAATGAGGTATTACACTTGTTCCTAGCTTCATTTGTTGAAAAATGCATATTTGACCTTGTAGCCATAAAGTCATTTGACCTTGTGGTTTAAAATATGTTTTTCCCAAGTGGACGACACCCTGGGTTTGACTCACTGGAGCATATGGAATGAGATAAATATAGTCGTTTGCTTTCAACCATTCAGTTTATCAGAAGTCAAATTTATGATAATGGCCTCTGGTCTAATACGAAGATTGGGCCGCATCATTTTATGAGAATTGACATTATTCACCCACACATGTAGAGTTCAAACCAGGTGAATCATAATTTACAATTTAAACGAATACGAGTTATTAATTTCGACCCCGTAGCATGCCAAGTGAATCCGCTTATGTCGGATAAATTAATCGTTATAGCTATGATATATTAAATTTAATATATTTTTTGATTAATACGATCATATTATCTGGAATGAGATGCACATGAATGTTAAAAAACAGTGAAATTCATCTTATATAAAATTATTAAAAAAAATAAAGAGATCTCCATTTAAGTCCATACCTGATGTACATTCATTTTTTCTCATAATCTTAGACAATTATATGCTTGCAATTGTTTTATTTACTTTTTAACATTGTTATACTAATATATTAGATTCACGAACACACACGTAGGCTATTTGTTTTTATACATTTTGAGGATATTTCTTATACCAATTAGTATTATTATAGACACAATATAACACCAAAAGAATAAGAGTTATATATACATGATATGTATACACAAACACAAATATTTCAAATATAATTGCACTATTGTTTTGTAAAACTGGGATGCTTTTATTTTCATTCCCAGTGGTAATTATATTTTCACGTTGGTGAGTTGTTTCTTATCTTAAACAAGCACTGCGACAATTAAATACAGTTGATATAATTATTTGTTTATTCTGGAAACGGATCTGTATTACTAAATACAAAAGGCAAGAGTGATGATTTATTATCATGATTATTGTAATTAGAAATCCAGATAGATCATCCATCACAATCAAGAAACAGCAGGTATTTAAACAGGAGCGGTGTAGTCGCCGCCTGACCTGTTTTTATTGGATTAAACTTACATTTCGACGCAATGGTGGTCACCCTGATCACCTGTCGCAGTGGGCGGACCGATTTAGTTAATTTATTACTTCCGCCGGGTCATGATAAGACATCGATCCCAAACGATTGAAATATAATAAATATATAGCTTGAATACACTTATTTCCATCTGACTAAGAATTAGACTGTGCTATGGATCATGAAATGAATCAAAATGGAAATGGTGTGTTCTATCTGAAAACGGACATGCCTGCAAGAAAACTAATTTCGGATAATCAACAAAATAAAAGGCAAGAATTGTATGACAACCACTGGTCAGTGCTCATATAATATTATTATTATTTTATAAAAAACAAACCTGACAATTTATTATCAGCGTGTCAAAAAATAACCTATCGCTTTAAAGTTCAAATATATACTATGCAGTGAAGTTATTATATGCATCTGATTTAGCGGTACTAAACATGGTAAAGTTTCTAAAAGAAAAGGTTATGTTATCAGCATGGTTATAGAAATAGTAGATTGATTCATATTGACGACGGGAAGACTATGCAGACGTATGCGTCTTTAAAATAAACATAGTAGGCCTAGTATCTTATGTTACACAGTGCACGATATAATAAACCAGATAATGATTAAAATATCAACTAAAATAACTAGAACTGTATACATGTTAATGATACTTCTCCTTGACATTATATCCAATATCTTGTCTAAAACGATTGCACGATTGATTAATCATATTTTAGTGCACAGCACTGCACTAAATATTTTAGGCAATAATGAGCCAATAATAATATTTTAAATTATATCAATTTTAATTTTAGAAATATATCCCACTATGAATTGTGTATATATATATATATTCTAATAGATATTTATCATGTTTATCTCTCAACATGCTATTATTTAACCCATTATTGTGGTTATGCTGTGATTACTATTAAAGATGGTGCTTTTTATTTGTTTCCAATTATTTCATGACTCACAGCGAATAGCTCGTCACCTGGGATATAAAAGGGTGTATCTGCCACTTTACAAAGTGGCAGATACACCCTTACATATCCAAGTTGACGATATACAATGATGCATGGATCCTGTTATTATCCGTACTGTATACTGATTTGGTGCATATGGGTCACATACATGTATGTCACAGGTGACGTAAAAAGTGGTCAACAGTTGTTATAACATTTGTTATAACACAATTTGAACAATTTGTGACGGGATCTAAAATACATCGAAAACAAAAAAAATGCTCAGTTTGAAACTTCCTCGAAACCGCCGACGTATGTGGTCCCATCAGCAGACTGGTTGTGGTTTGGTGCATTCATTAGAAAAATACAAAATACATATGTGACTGTTTGACAGCGAGACACCTACGAAGCGAACATTGCCGGCAGTGGCATTACCCGTGAAAGAGTTGTCAGTCAAAGAATTGCCTTCTCAAGACGTACCGGCAAAAACAATACCCGAGCCAGAGGTAAACCAACCAGTGCAGACCGAGCAGACCAGAGAGAATGTGTGGAGTGTGGTGACGGCCATATGTTGCTTCATTTTGCTGATGTTATCCCGTGGGCTCACCTTGTCCGTGGCGCCCTTGGTGGTGGAATGGTCGGAGGTTTTTGACAAGAACCAGGACACAACAAGCTGGCTGGGATCTGTTAACATCGCAGTGATGTTTCTCTCAGGTGGGTAGTGCAATTACTGTTTATGTATTATGCCAGAAGCTCAACGTTGTGTGCCCAGTTGGTACCATCATCATAGCCACGCTCGCCCGTGATTGAAGTAGACAGACTATTGTCTTGTTTCCAGCTTATTGACTCACTGAATCTCAGTGCTTCGATCAACTGGAGAACCACGCCCCTTGTCCTATCTCTCTACGGCACCTCCATTGCAGGCGACCCTGGTTCATCTGTGTCTGTCTAGACAGTGATTACCTGTGGCCGTCACTTAGATAACTGGCAATTCTATACCACCGCCATAAGCACACTGGGGTTGGCATTTGTCATCATCCAGAAACACTATCAGTGCTTGAGCGGCAATGCTTGATTTATCATTGTCTGATATGTAGTCTCCAAGTAAAAGCTGCATTAGTCAATTTGGTTGGCTTAATATTCTAAATCTGAACATAAAATGCTGGTTTCACCAATCAAGTAATTCAATTGGACCCCTCAAAACATGTCGAAATAGATTACTATAGACCAAAATGTGAGGTGTAGGATAGTAGATCAAGTTCAAAATGGCCGATTGTCTGCCATTTTCAGTGATTTTAAAATGTTTAGCAATCCGTGTCGAACCCAATTGTTTATGCCTCATGTTTTTGGGGTGCTCAAATATACGGGATGACTTCTTCACCTGAGCATACACTGGGCCGATGTTGGGCCATTGCCTGCGATGCTGCTCCAACATTGATCTGGCATTGGAGCGTGTGTACGATGCATTGACATATCAGTGATTATAGACATGCCACACTCAAAAAAGCACTGTCCAGTGTTGAATGGATGTTGGTCGGCGCCAGCGAGGATGTGCCAGCATTGATACGGCATTGGGTTAGTGTCATGCTGACGTGTAGTGGACACAAGCTTTAGATCGAAGTTAGGATGAACATTGAATGAAAGCCAAATTACGCCACAAAACATCTCCTAAGAAAGTATTACATACGTACAGTACACCCCAGGTTAAATGTCAAAGCTGAGTGTGAGGTATATTATCATGATTATAGTGTGTTGCTAAAAATACCTATTTTTTCAGGGCGTAAGTTAAAAAAAGGAAAAGGCTAAAAATTCTTATTCTTATAGTTTAGATAAAATCTGTTTGGATAATGGCATTGTTTTTTCTACATGTCTAATTTATTTTATTGTGGATATATATAGTTGAGCTCGACCAGAAGAAACATTTTTTAAATAATATCAAGAAATATAAACATGCTCACATAGATTTAGGAAAAGTCAATTTCATTAAATAGTTTTGATAATAAAAAATTACCGAATCGTGGAGAATATATAAAATAATAATAATAATATTATTATTACAACTATGTTTGGTTTCCACAGGACCACTGGCCAGCATGAGTGTACAGTACATCGGATTTAGGGGAACTATCAGCCTGGGTGCAGCATTAGTATCCGTAGGTCTGGCCTCAAGTGCGCTTGTATCAAATATTTTCTGGTTATATCTGACGTATGGAGTAATAGCAGGTAATGGTATGGTTTGCTAATATTTGTTGTATGTGATGTATCGGACGGATTTTATTTTGATTCCATAAGCAAATATATATCGATATGGCAATTAACGGTATAAGATAATATAAATTGATAATAATGATGTATATCTTTGATTTCATAGTTTAGGTCAATTGAAAGAAATGTATTTATCATCAGCACATATTTTTAAATAATAACACAAGCAGATTGAACAATAAACACATATTTTGTGACATTTATAGAAACTAACAGTGAATCATCTGAAAAAGCAGAAATTGCGTCCGACATTCTAGAAATACATAAAATACAACACATGCATAGCCAGCAGTAGGCTGATGTGTGAGATTTCGGCTGTGATGACTATATTAGCTGTCGTTTGTTACAGGTACAGGATCTGGATTACAAGCTACTGCAGTTACTGTGCTCCCGGCATTAGTATTTGACAGACACAGAAACATAGCCCTCACATTATCCAGTGCCGGAGATGGCATAGGCATGACTGTAGGACCCCTTGTATGGCAATGGCTATGCAGAAGACTGGGTTGGCGACAGAGTATGCTACTTATAGCATCTGTGACTGCACAAGGCTGTGTTATGAGTCTTATAGCCTGCAAGAACACCCCAAATGAAACGAAAACTAGAAAATCATCAAAATCACACTACTTAAAGATCTGCACAGATTTCGATTTCGTCATGCTATCATTGACCCTCTTTTCGTGGAATTTTGGAGGTATAATGCCTTTAGTTCTAATGGCTGACTTGGCGAAAGACAGTGGTCTTAATAAAGTAATGGGTAGCTTAATGGTGTCCATGCTTGGTGTCTCTTCTGTTGTCATCCGCCTGGCGATGGGTTTTTGTGGGAGATGGTGTGACTTTGACGTTATCATTTTGTTCGCGATCGGTTGTGCTATTCGTGGGGCAGCAGTTGTGGTGATGCCATTGATGTCTTACAAATTTTGGTATGCTGCTTTGTGTAACATCTTCAATGGTGTCGGCTACGGACTACAGTTTGGCATGCTCACTGCCACATTCGCCAGAGTATTTCCAGCAGACATATTCATCTCCGCTGTTGGCATAGGCATGGTTCCTTGTGCTATGGGTGCTTTAAGTGGACCTCCTTTTGGTGGTTTGTATAATCCCATTATCAGTGATTATTGTTCTCCGCACATATTTGACAAATACGTGTTGTTCATAAAAATGTAGAAATGGGTGTATCAATAAGGATATTAAATCATCATATAAACTATTTTAATTCATTTCCTTTGGCTTACGTATGACATATTAACATACATTCTTTCTCATGAATATATACAATGACCATATAGGCCTTGCGCCTTACTCGGCACACATGAACACTTTGCAGTTGGCATTTTGTAAATGTCGGTTCAAGGTATAAATCGGTCGGGTCTCTGTTGTGATCTAGGTATGGTATGCCTCAAGCCATGATATACATTACAAGTGAACATACATGTAATGTTAGCAAAAACAACAAAAATAAGCTATTTTCAACCGTTTTGAGCTGATTTGACCTAGCTGTGGCCTTGAAATGATCTCACCATGACCTTGGGGTAACACTCTTATGTAACCCGAGCACCAACCGATGTCATCATGTGTACTTGGGTTGGGTTTCGACCGATTTATTAGAAGTGCTGGTCCAATAACGTACTTTCAACCATTTTGAGCTGCTTTGACCTTGTTGCGACATTGAGATGACCTTACCATGGTACAACCCCCCTATGAAACCCAACACCTACCCATGTCACCATGTGTACTTGGCTTGGGTTTGGACCTATTTATTTTTATACCACCCTAAGGTCAAGGGTACCATACTTCGATGACTTTGCCTTTGGTGACCTTGTCCATGCATAGAAAATCTGCAGATCACCTGAAAGTAACGTGGTACAAAATAAGGTTAAAAAAATATGGTCTACAAAAATACCCAGGGGGGAGGGGGGTACAGGTGGGCCGGAGGTCTAATGAGGCACAGCACCTCAATGACAAGATTGTTTTTCTAATAATAAGTTTTTCATGTCAGCTTTTAGAGAGGTTATTTTGATGCATAATGTTGGACTAATAATATTTTTTTTGTACAGGGATCCTATTCCAGCTGTACAGCAGTTACAACTTCCCGTTTTGTGTTGGAGGTATAATACTTGCTACAGGAGCGCTACCACTGGCTGTGGTGTGGTTAAAGCTTAAACGAAAACAATCAAAGATCTGGAATATCAAGCACCACATAACATGCATAACTAACGTTACTCTCAAGACCTGAACTGTTTGTTTATTGCCAGAGGGTAGTATACACACATATTTGATTTCAAGTGAGAATAGACTGGAGATGTTTAGTTGTCAGTAGTCACGTCATTCAATATTGTAGCTCGGAATAATATTATGTTTTTATAAGTGTAAACAATTAAACTTTAATTTTATAACTTGTTGGTAACGCGTTTATAGAAAAACAGAGGTCATTAGATAGAGCACTATAATGTATGTTTTGTTGATTCCATAAAGGCATTCCACTGCATAGACAGATATATGCTTTAGGCCTATATAGCGCAAAAGAAGAGGAGCCAATTAGAAATTATTAAAAACACTAAAAGGTATGTGCATCCCGAAATGTGTTGTAGTAGTAAATCATTGCTTTACGTCACTTTTCGGCACAAAAGGTCTTTTAAGTGACATTGCAATAATTTAATGCTGAAACTCTGTGGCATTTCGCGTAGCTCCACTATCCTCGGGTCAGATAGCCCCAGAGTAACAATACGAAGGATAACACCTCTGGGTAACTTCATTCATCCAACGTGAGAGACCTAATGTCAAACACGCTATTGCTGGTTATTTAAGCCTACCACAGCCTACACCAGCGCCAGCACTGATGCGAGAGCTGCATTAGCACCGCAGTTGAGCGGAGGAACCAGGGTAAGCCAGTGGCAATCTGCCCGAAGATTATGGCCAGATACGATAAGGCTGCAGCTTCCCTTGGATGATTGCTGTAGACTAGTGCTTCCGTACGATGCCATACCGCATGCAACTGACGGAACAGATCCTTAGTGACCCTCCCCAGATGGGGGCAAAAAGTACTACTACTAGCAATCATCCCAGTACCTTCCAAAATGTGTTACATAATTTTTCAGAACGTTTGGGTCAGTGTGATGACATTGTGTTATGGGACATACTTTAACAGTATCTTTTGTTGGCTGATGACCTTATTCTACAAAAAATAGCAGGAGTTCCCGAGCTCCGAGGCCCGGCTTTATATTAGTCTGCTTGAGCGCTTTAGACAAAAAATTGGCTTAATATTTTGTAAACATAGCTGTAAATTGGTTTTCCTCATGGGCCAGAATCCAAAATGTCCAGGATATAATTATTGAAAGAACCAAGAGGACAAGTATATCTTCAACGTGTATGCATATTCCTTCCACCCTCATCGCTGATAAGTCAGTGTACGTGTCTATAAGATGTACCTGGTACACACAATGTAGGCCTACCCTCCCAATACCGGTTCAATTGTTGGACAGCGTCGCAGCCCACTGCTGGCTCGATGCCGGTCAATCGTATTCGAACTGGCCCAACATTGAAACAGAAATGGGTGATTGTCACGTGTTTGCTCTGACTGCCATAGGGGTGACGCTTTATGCCCCGAAAGGCCACTACCCGGATAACACGAAACATTGGCCCAATTGTGAAATAATGGTGGGCCACCGTCTGCCTCGCTGGGCAACATTATCCCAACCAAAACCCTTTAAGCTTTTAACTTTCTGAAGACTTTTCAAACACGAAAGTCTTTAACCTAGGGACCTCAAACATTATATTGCACATAGTTCCTAAGGACTGGTGTACAGAAATTTCAACCTAAATAGGACAATAGGCAAAATAAACTTAAAGGGACCCCTTGGGATGAAACATTTTCAATGTTGTCAATTTTGACAATTTAATTTATATGAAGCTATATAGCCTACTGATATTAACTAAAAATACGAAAAAGTAAAAAAAAAACAATTTTTAAGCACCGAAAAAGAGTGAAATAGTTGTATTTCTAGGTCGTATATTGCCATGTAAACAAAACAGTCAGCAATATTCAGCACTTTACATCACATATTCCCACGTATCAGACGGTAAGATTAAAGCAGTAGCAGCTAATTGGTGTCTCATAGTCAGGACACGGGAGGACACACCTGCAGCACTGATTGTCTACTTAACGCTGGGCCGATGCCATCAGCATGTGGCCTAATGCTGTGAGAACAGTCAATCGTCCTTCAGCTATACATAGTTTGTTTGGGTTACTTCTGGATTCATAGAAATGTTGATCAAAAATATTTGTAAAAATATAAAAATTCTAAAAAAAATAAAAACAGGATCCGTGGGATACACTACTTCAGTAGGGAATTAAAAACGAAAATTGATGTCATCCCAAGGAGCTGCTTTAATAGGATACCACCGGCTTACCAGTGCTTACATGCTTACGGTCGGTCGTTCCTAAAAACTCGTTAAAAATATCTGGAAATTATGTAGGATGCTTGCATTAGTGGGTTTCTGCTCGATGTTTTGACAAAATATGCAAATTTTGTTCAGATGAAAACGGGGTTGGTAAAGGTATTTTTGAGTCTGGAATTTTAGATGTTTAAAAGCTGTTTTCGAACTAATGTTACACATATTATGTCGATGCTATATTCGAATTGCAAAAATGGAACATACAAATAAAGTTAACTGTGGACTAACTTATTTCTGTGGAAATTTGTCAAACCTAGCATACAAGATACACCCACCCAATGTTGGGCCAGCGTCGTAGACGGTGGTCCAACTCTTGACTAGCATTGGGTCGATGTCTCGTGTTGGAAGGGAATCTACATGTGCATTATTCCAATATGCTAAATATTTGATCTGGACAAAATTCAATTGTACTATGCGGCTGCTGAACACTATATTTATGTGGCGTGACAAGAGATCAAGTAACCGGAATAATGTCTTCATTCCACATAAAACACCAAAGGAAAGACCCCCTCCCCAAGTCACGAAAAGCCACAACCATTACAGAAGGGTGAATACATTGCTATTATACAGAACTGTAAATCGTTTCATTCTATGAGGTTCTGAAAAATAATTTTTCCATGGTATTTTTCATTCAATGCTAAATCAATTGTACGAGAATAAATCCATTTAAAATCAAGAAATATTGCAGCATATTTTATTTGCGGTAATTTAATTTGATCCACGCTGGATACAATGCAACTTGTTTTGAAAGATAACAATAATTAAATAGGTACCACTCTGCTCTGTACAGTCAAGAGGCAGTAACTGTTCACTCGGAAAGTAAACTTTACTGGATTTTGAACATGTTGAATTTGCACGTCAGCACCATAATTATTGTTGTGTATACGGGACCGGCGGTGCAGAGGGTGTCGTGGAATTCCTCGGCGGTCACAGAGCGTGTCCATCACACACGTCTGTAACGCGTCACCGCTGATGGAGTACTACTCAGTACACTAATTATAATGTCACAGACTTCACACCAGTACCTCGTGTGCTCAGGTGCTACCCTGCAAACACGAGGCATTGATCTAATGTTGGAATAATGTTGGCCAGCGTCGCAGACCAGTATTTGATCAATGTCTTGTGTTTGCTGTGAAATTATCAGCTAACCAAATACCACCAGAAAAATGGCTGGGTCACGAAAAGGTAAAATACAGTAAATGCTTACTTGTCAAGCATCCCACCAAAAAAATGTGTGTCCGGTAGAAAAAAATATTAATATTAATATTATTATTATTAGTGTAGGCCCCTACTTATAAAGCGCATTATTATCTACGTTTCTATGCGCTGACGATTATGACTTTTAGATGATATTAATGCTGGGTATAGTTCACGCGCCGAAATGAGGACTTTATTTCAATAAAGCTATGATTATAATATATACTACCAGAAATGCATCTGTATTTATGCATTTCTGATACCACCTAATCATGCTAATATTGTAGAGAAACTGTTGGAAAGAAACATTACACTGATCGTCAGATGTTTAGCATAACAATATTATGATAAACAACGGTCCGGTCCGGGTTTGTTGTTCATAGAAACCAATCAGCAAGTTTACGATCCGTTGTGTTCCAAAAATATAACCTGAGAACTTATTTATGTTACATTGGGTCTACATGTAAATTCTTGCTATAGGTACATAGTGGAGTGTCTTAGAAAGTGTAATGCAGTCTAATGTCAAAAGGCAGTAACCTTACCGCCCTTTGGCTTTACAGAGTAGTTATAACAAGGTATACACAGTTAGGCTACACACTACTCAGGTATCCAGATATTTTACGAAGTCATTCACACATCTGCCCCTTCATGATAAATATGACCTTATGTATACACTTACACTTATCATGCTAATAGGCCAAAATATTACATGTGTTTCCGATTTCACTGCCTTTCCAAACAGGGTAAGTAGTTATTTTTCTATTTCTGTGAGGGATTCCGATGACATGGCCCTCTAAAACATGTAAAACAGGGTAGGTAGGGAACATTTTTTTACAATTTCACTTCTAAAAAACGCCACATTGTACCAAAAGGCTGTTCACACAAACATCCACGCTGATAACAAATTGGGGAGGGACGCCCTCAAAATTATATTTTTTTTAAATTTAAATTGCCATAAAACACTCAGGGTCGACCGGGGTTATCGGAAACAGAAGTATTTGCTTTTCGGCCTTATAATCATTCATTACAAAACCCATTTTTCACATTCCAGCCAGCATATGACGATGACACACCACCACCTAATCATTGGGCCAGCATCTTCGATGCTGGCCCAATGATTAGGTGGTGTTGGGTGGTGTTGGTGCAACGTCCAGTGTTTGGCTCGAGACACCAGTGACTTATGGCCGTGAACGTATCAGTACAATCACATTAGAGATCGATCTGTCCTTATCAATAATCAATCACTATGACCTATGCCAACAGCGTGAAATCAAGAGTGGTCACAGGTATTTGCCGACCCTGACTAGCACGTCCTTCATCCTGATTAATCTCTATTTGACTGTTAGAGCTCCAGAACAATATCTTGGTATTCGTATAATAAACCACTAGTATAGGGAATAGTGTTGCAAAAAAGGTCCATCTTCGTGTACTTGTAGGTACTACTAAACCAAAACTTAGTTTTAGTGACGATTGTTACAAAGTCAGAACTTGCTGTAGTTGCAGACTGCATAGTTACTAAATTTAGTGTTAAAAAGCTTCAATCTGTTAATCATGGTAATAGTTCAACCTTTTGAACCGCTGATATATTTTTATATATAAACCAAGAGACCAACGGGTTTTTTCAATTTGAAATCGTCATAAATGTCTTAATTAGCTTTTTCCGTTTCATTCGAATACCGTGGGTCTACCTGTCTAAGGCCATTAAAAGTTAGTATTCACCAACGGCCAATACACCGGTCGAACTCAAACTTCCATCGGTAAACTAGGCGCTGGTCCAGTGCCTTATATTTCTAAAATTCGTTTGCCAAATAAATGTTATTGCCACCATTAAATGTTAAATGATTAATGTTTAAAACATGAAGTACTAATGTTAGAAAATATCCATGTTTAATGGGTTGCCTACTTTGTCGGTCGCTGTAGTTGGACATAATCTTAATTTTATTTTTTATTTTGTAAATCAACCTTCGAGTGCCGTATAATTGGTTTACTGCTTGGTGATTTTCAGTCGATTGTAGCTGACATCGAAGCACATAGCCTCAAATAAACCGAAATAAATTACAAAATTGGATTTTTCACCTACTTAAAGTGTCAAATCTGAATAATTTTCACCACCCACTTGAAGTTACGGATCGCGTCAGCGAGACACACGCTACGGTTGATGTATAGGTCTCACTATATGTGAGCTATCATGCTTGATGGATCAGTATCAATACATCACATAACTTTTATACTACTTAACCCTAAAACAGCTAAATTGAATAATTTGAATTTTCACCCACTTGACCCACAACTTTAAGTGGGTAGTAGTAGTAAATCTTTGTTTTACGTCACTTTTCGGCACAAAAGGTCTTTTAAGTGACATTGTAATACGATAAAAACGTTGTAGTCAATTGATGAGATGAATGATGTACAGATGATGTGAGGGTGGGGGTGATAGGGCATGGTGGGTTATTGAGAGCCACCATGCCCTATCACCCCACCCTCACATCATCAAGTGAGTAAAATTACCCATATTTGTTTGACTTGATAATTTGATGTAGGCCTACTGGTGTAGACAAGTCGGGGGGGGGGGGGGGGAGGGGAAATTATATGAATGCATGAATTATCATTTTCTCATGTCATCCTTTATCGAATATACGTCAACACAATACATAAAATACTTTCATCCTTGTCCAATTTAGATATATAATAGTGAACCAATAATGGGATATAAAACAATTCAACTTTTGTAGTTGACTGCGAAAAGTCATTAATAACATTGGATTCAAGTGTCATCTTTGCTAGGAGCATACACACATACTGCCGTGCAAAACCAAAAGGTGGTATCTGTTTAATTTACAAGTAAGCTTATACTGGCTTTTGACTCTGCAGGACAGCGACAATAGTTAACTAGATATTATATTTGCATGACAGATATTTAACCCTTAACCCTTTAACCGCCGGTGCCGCATATATTCGGGTTTTTATTTTTGATTAGCACATTAAATACATTATTTTAAAGATGGTAAAGATAAAATGTGACATCAACCAGCAAGATTTGAAAAGAGTTGACCTCCATTTTTGTCAAATCTGAATAATTTTCACTCACAACTTCAAGTGGGTAAAAATTACTGATATTTGTATGACTTGCAAATATTAAACACATATTTCGTTTCCAATAACAGTGATTCCATAGGGTAATAAAACGGATGAAAACGACTGTATTCGTGTTTAGCTGGCAGAGGGTTAAAGTTCCCATCCCTCCACTCTTCGAAGCTGATTCACATGTATGAGAGATTAAGATTATTCAGTTAATCATTAACCCCTTAACCGCCGGTGCCGCATATCTTCGGGTTTTCAAGTTTTTATCAGCAACTGTTAAAACTAAAATGTGACATCAATCAGCAATATTTGAAAACAGTTGACCTCCATTTTGTCAGAACTGAATAATTTTCACTCACTTGAAGTTGTGGATCGCGTCAGCGAGACACAACTTCAAGTGAGTGAAAATTCATATTGAATAATTTGGCGGTTAAAGGGTTGAAACGCTGAAATATTTTGATATAAACCAAGAAACGAAAGGGTTTTTTTTAATTTGAAAATCATCGTAAACATGATAAATGTCTTAGTTAGCTATTTCCACTTCATTAGAATATCCATAATATGGGTCTACGGTCATTATACGTATACATTTTACTCTTTCAGTGTGGGGATCGATTTTAGATTCTGACGTCTATAGACTTTAGAATCTGAAGTCACATGTCGATCCCCCGATTAAGTGAAGATTGAATAAACATTGGCGATTGTAAACATGGCAAAGCGTTCACTTTAAATTGTTAAATTAGCGATGTGTCAACCATTTGGGAAATTGTAAATTAGCTAATTCTAGAACGCAAACAGTATAATATTATGATAAAATGATATATGATAAAATATTATGATAAGGGATGGTTACATATTTGCGATTCTAGATGATTTACGCTCGATTACGTCAAATGAAACAAAATCGATTTGTATCTTGTCCTGCAGCTACAATACTATGCAATCCACTTGAAATAACCATGGCTAAGTTAAGCAGACCACTTTAATTATAAGATCAATAATACCCAGATACGCTAATATCGTGAATATAGGTTAGCATCAAGGGAAAGTAGTAACAGCTGCTGCGGCGAATATCCTATAATATTTATTGCCACTTGCCATCATTAAATTACCTACAGCTCTATATAACATTGCCATATAATATTGTGTATGTGGGTGCAACGTTCTTGATCTCAGATGGTTCGAAGCCCCTGTGTTGACATACATATATCAACCGTTATCTTCTTTAAATTTTCACCCACTTGAATAAAAAATACTCGCATTTTCAAATTTTGATGTGCCCAATATTTATTCCCCAATCACAATAATTTAATTGGCTAATAAAACGAATTAATACTAATATAGTCGTTCTTAGCGTTAAAAGGGTTACATCATCTTGTTTTACAGTTCAACAAAATGCATAACCCTTAAAGCGCTGAATTATTTTTAAGAAAATCATGGAAACCAAAGGGTCTTTTTCAATTTGAAAGCATCATAAATGTCTTAGTCAGCTCTTTCTGATTCATTTGAATACCTATGTTATCAGTGGTTATGGCTGTACGGCCATTAGAAATATGTTAATTCTTACAGTGCGGTGGTCGACTTTAGTCGTCAGAATCTGACGTCTACAGACGTCAGTTTTTGACGACTAAAGTCGATCCCCGCGCTGTGAAGGCTAAATATACGTTTACACCAGATAAATCCAACTGAAATATACCACACTCTAACCTACATTCCCAGATTTCACATACTTTATTCTTTTATACTGATAAAATGTAAGTCATTTCGTTAGCAGGCTAGCCGCAGTCCGCCAAAAATAATTGGGAAATATTTGAAGGAGTTTGATTTATTTTATGAAAGTTAACCGCAGTTTATAGATAACAAAATTAAATAACAGACATCACTACACTTCCCTAAAAGCTTTAAAATCTTTTTAAAAAAAATTATATTTTCATCAATGTTATATATGCAGGTGCGAAAAAAGCTCCCACTAAGAATGTTATAATTGAAAAATTCCTAATTTTCTCTCATTTGCATTAGAATTTTCTAATTTTAATAAAACATGTAAAAATAATAGAAAGATAGATAATCTTACTTTAAAGATTCTTAGGGGGATGGGCCCCTACATAATCAGATAATCAGGTTTATCGTGATAATATTGTGCATGTATCAATTCTATCTGATTTGATGTGCTCCACAGTCTTTACCAAACACAGATATCCCTGATGAAACGATTATAAAGGTAGAGAGCAAAATGTTGGTTTAATGCTGTGTCAACGTCGAAGACGATGGCCCAGCATAAAATCTTGATATCAGATGGTTCGAGTCCTCTTATCTGTACACTACAACACGCATATATATAAACCAAAAACATATCCTTTCACGTGAACGAAATGTGTCAGTCATGTTTATAAATGTATATTATCTGTACAACCTCAACAGTGTTCAAGGGGGTGAAAATGATTTAATCTAACCCTTAGCCCTTATCCTGCTATGATAATCTACTTAAATTTTCACTCACAAGTTGTGTCTCGCTACCGCGAACCACAACTTGAAGTGACTGAAAATTACTCATTTGTTTAATTTGATCACAAATATTCGTAAATCTTGATGTTTAGACACACATTTCATTCACAATAACAGTGATTTGGTCAACTAATAAACGGACTAAAAACAACAATCCTTATCCTGTTATCAGTAGGATAAGGGTTCATTTGCAGCAAGTAATCACAGCAAACACGGGACATTCACCCAATGCTGTTTCAATGTTGAGCCAGCGTCGAAGACGATGGTCCAACATTGAAACAGCATTGGGTGAATGTCCCGTGTTTGCTGGGATGGCTGGGTGATAGACGAATGGCTCACGTAAGAATACATTATTACATTCATACCGACTCACCAAGATACATTGAGCCAACTGTAGGCTAATATTGGCCTACCGTCGACGACGCTGGCCCGACATCAAATGAGCGTTGGCTCAATGTGTCGTGATTTTCCAGATAAAAAATAACTCTTTCAAGCCTGAATTTACCATTATCATCTTCATCCACTATACAAGCCGCGAATTGCTAAAGGAATTATCGACTTCTAGTGGATGAAGGCCACTTGAAGTGGGTGGCATATGAACAAATGAAAAAAAATCGTTATTAGTAAAACAGTTCCATGACAACTTTTGTTCTAAAATCCTTTGGTGCAGGAAATGAAGTCATTCTGCAGAGATGCAAACTGATGCCTGGATGCATCGTGAGGGCATGAAGGGTTGAATACACAGTTGACCCAGCATTGGGAGAATGTTCTCACACCGATCATATGACTGACATGCATCTAAATGTTCCAGCATTCACTAGTGTTTGGTAGATGATTACAACTAAATTTGTGAATGTAGCGAAGAAAAGTATCAGCTTTCGGCGCAACTGAGCCATGTAAATGCCTGCGGTTTACGATTACATTCCACAGCAATAAACTGATAAAAACTATGCTTCTTCCACATTAGAAGCGTGGATTTAAATCCGAATGTTGCCACTTCATACACAGATACAAAAGATGTGTATTGCGTTCGTAAATTTATGTAAATTGCGATCAATTAGAACCTGAAAATTAGAACATACAGAACCATGGGGTCTCAATAAAAATCTAGGCAACATATAGGAAAGAAATTTTTGGTTGAGCTCAATCAAGCCAAAATCATCATTTTTATGTTGGCTCCTTGATATGTTCGTAAGTTTTCAAAATGTCTATGCCGGGCTATTCATTTACATCACACAGAGTTTGAAATCATGATTTAGAAAACTATTTTGCAATTCAAAATCTGCATTTGAACATACACAAACTATGATGCGACATTTGAGCTGATGATTTTTACAGTAAAAACTTTTGATCATGGTAAAGATCACATCGTCCCCTTGAAGTTAGAAGGTGCTAACTGCCACTTTAGAAAGTGGCTGTATAGCAGTGACTATCTAACTCCAATGGGACGCAGTGTGACAATATAACCCTTTTTTGTTTTACAGTGAGTACTTCCAGGTAAACACTGGTAAATATAGGAAATATACGTGAAATTATCATATGAGGATCAACCGAATTCCTATAATTATATTTATAAGAATTACAGCAAGTCTTGGACACCTGAATACTGCTCTGCAAAGCCAAACGACAGTATCTGCTTAGGCCCTACCTATAAAGTAAGCAGATACTACTTTTTGGCTTTGTACAGCAGTATACTACACATATCGCAAGCGTTGTGTATACTTAAACATAATATTTTAACAGTAATGCCATTTTTATATCATGTATATGGGGTTGCAAAGTACAAAGTTCTAAGCACTCGAATTTGTATGTGATACGGAGCATTTATATACATCCTACGACCTAACGAAATGCTGTACATAGTATCATACCAATGATTGTCGTAATAAATATGAGATTCGGACGTCTAAAGTCGGTCCCCGAACTGAAAGGGTTAATCAATATATTTCAAAATCGCATGTTAACCCTTTTAGTGCAGGGAACGTCAGAATATAACGTCTGTAGACGTCTAATTGCGTATAAAGACTCACTGTGCACTGAAACATGTGAAAGAATTACATTTGGTTAAAATGTTAAAGGGCCACAATGCAATATGTCTGCTGCAATTCCCCTCCTGCATGGTTGACAGGACACCCGTTTGGACTCCGGTTTCTTAGCTACGAACATGATTGAGCTACCTTGCATTGTAACTTATGTGTTGTCTCCTGAGCTCTGGATCGGTCAAATAAATATCGCCAAATCTCTTCGTGTTTTATCTCTGTTTCTGCCACAGCCACTCGTGGTCTGTGTCATAAAATGACGCCAGTTATATATCCCGATACAAACACCTCGTAACACGTCCGGCTGATCCACTGATCCAGAACAAATACTCACAATGAAGACTGACTGTCACACGGTGGTAGCCCTAGTGGCTCTAGAAACCTACCTCTGCTCTGCAAATCTAAAAGGTAATATCTGCTTTCTTACGTAACTGGTAAACATGATAAAGAAAGCATATACTGCCTTTTAGTTTTGTACGTCACAGTTATCATCGACACAAAATCTAGTTAGAAAACAAATGAAATGAAATGTCTTAGGCCACCTCTGAGCACATGTGGGCTAAACTGGGCCAGTAGAACCTCCTGAGGATGGTGAGATGAATGACATGACACTGCCCTCCAGAGTCCAGACTAATAATTCAAAATTCGCGCCCTGGCGGACTGAGGTCGAGCATACTACCTATCGGTCACGGAGGCCACCCACATTATTGAATCATTACGAGTGAGCGGGGAAGAAACATTCTGTTTTGAATGCCAGAGCGGGGCAAATCTCTATCTGAGCAGGCAGCTTTAACCAGTGATCCTCCGACACCATCACAAAATAGGGAGGTGTAATAAAAAAAATATCTCACAAAATTTCTTAGGGCTAAATCAATCGTGTAGGGCCTACCACTAGCGGAATGCGACCTTAAGGTTCACATAATTATGATTTTTTTGTAGTGCTTGCTATTAACCCGGAACATTATTATTGTATATATATTTAAAATATCCAATGGTACGGTATCAATAGATCCAAAACGTGATCGTCCATGGAAGTGAGCTACACGTATCATGTGTAGGGGAAGGGCGGGCAAAGGGAGCCACTTAACGTTCCTATGGTATTTAAGGAGAATATTCGAGCCATTTTAATTTGACTGTTTCATGTAGGCTACATGCAATGTACATATAGCAGACACACTTAATGTTTCAGGGATACCTTATTTTAATTATAAGCCAAATAGATTTGCTCTCAAAGTGGCCCCCTTTGCCCAATAGCTTGGGCAAAGGGGGCCAGCACATTGGGCAAAGGGGGCCACCCACACTTGGGGAACTTTTTTTATTTTGATACACAAGTGTGTGCACCGAAGAGAGCTTAATAAAACAGATATGAAAAAACCCTTTCATTTGATGTATATGGTGACATGTTTTGTTGGACATAATCCTAAGTAATATACTATACTTTCGTTCACTGGGATTCTTTGTGAAACATGCACCCATTGAAATTTAGCGGGCAAAGGGGGCCATGTTGTATGGGCTTTTGTATTGAAATGGCCTGGCCCCCTTTGCCCTGGCCCCCTTTGCCCAAGGGGTAGAGGTGGGAAACTAAATCTATTATCTCTCCCCAAAGTAATTTCTTGACTGAAGCAATGACTAGAAAACAAAGGCAATATAATGTACCACACAAAACAATGGATTTTAAGAAGAAATTACATAAATTTATCAAGAGATTCATAAAGATATATAAGGTTATATTCATAAGATTGTTGCCATAAACCCCCCTTCGTCTATTATTTTTATCTACGATATGTATGACATGTCTATTTATGTTTTTTGTATACACATATTCACAAGTCATAGCTATGACATCATTAATATTTCATACAACACCTCATAATTAAAATATCATTGATGGCCCTCTTTGCCCACCGGCCCCCTTTGCCCGCCTCTCCCCTATCATAGCAGGGTTCATTACGTAATTTTTAAGAGGGGATCTAGAAGGTAGGGCCTACCCCCTCCCAGATAATGTTAAAATATGAGATCTTCTTTATTTTTTGACGGAGTGGGAGGAGGGTTGACTCCCCCACGTATGCTAGGTGGGGGCACACCCCTTGAAACAAACCCTGCACAGGAATTGCTATATCAAACAGTAGGTACAATAGTCGAATAGAACTCTACACAAAAACAAGATAAACAAGACGTTGAAGCAGATAGATCAATATTGTTCAAAAGACTGAAATCAGCAAACACTAGACATTTATTGGCTTAATGTTGGTTCGATGTCAAACCACCGCCTATGACGTCGGCCCACCATAGAGCCAACATTGGGTGAGACATTGAAACAATGCTATTTTAATATTGGGCCATCGGCTTCGACGATGTCCCAACATTAAGATAGCATTGTTTCAACGTCTCGTGCTGGGTATGGTGTTTTTCTGCTTGAGACGTTCACCATGTTCACACGATATTGACATAACACTGACCAGGGCTTTGTATATCATGTATATGGGTGAAGGTCGAACTCGTATGTCTATAACGACATTGATCCCTGGGAATTAAAATGGCATATCTGTCGCCTTGTAAAGTGGCGGATACAACCTTCTGATTCTCAAGGAGAGACATGCTCAGATGAGGGACATGATCATGATGATTGTGATGTTTCAAAGTTAGAGCAGCAGAGACGAAAGAGAATCAATGTTTGCTCTTAAATCCAGCGCCCTAGCCTCATATTGTGTGGGATGGGTATACTAAAGCATAATCATGATAATACCGCGAAAAGGCAGTATCTGATTACTTGTAAAGTAAGCAGATACTACCGTTTGCCTTGCACGGCAGTACACTGTATAACACCCTGGCTTCATGTACATGACCACACAACGCATTTTTTGACGATATATGCTTTTTATTAAATTTCCCTACAGGTGACCGATATCAAAACAAATAAAAAAAAATTAACCATGTTAACAGGTTAACTGTGGTGAAAATATTTGTCTGCATTTGATTGCAATAACTACCAGCAGCTGCGCCATAACAAATTAAACAAATTGTGCGCTAGGTAAAATGGCATGCTGCGGATATAACATGCTGACCAGTTGCAGTTGTCCGTCATCAAATACTGACAGCTTTAAAAAAAATATATTTAAACTTGATATGCATTTTTTTGTTTTAAACAATACTGAATAACCATGATAACAACAAACAATGCTATTCTTAAATAGATGGTTCCGAGGCCCATATAAAACTATTATATATAAAAAATATTATTATAATTATAACGAGCGAATTACCACGAGAGCCATGGTAAATCACCTGTATCAAGCCCACAAAGTCTTTATACCGCAGTCCAATTTGCTATTTAATTTTTGAAATAAGCTCGATCATCTTACATTAGGAACAGCAGTCTACTGTCATTATTATAGATTAACTCGCGCGTAAAATTAAAAAAATAAAATTTTCACCCACTTGAAGTTGTGTCTCGCTACCGCGATCCACAACTTCCAGTGGGTGAAAATTACTCATATTTGTTTAATTTAAGACCAAACATTCGCAATTTTTAATGTTTAAACACGCATTTCATTCCCAATTACTGCGATTTAACCGGCTAATAAAACATATTAAAAACGACTATTTTCGTGTTTGGCGTAACAACAGTTAATTTGACCAGAATTACCGGGATAACCCCCTGACAACAATATGGATACACCCATGTGTGAGAACTGCCTATCCGCCGTCAGTCATACACATCTGGTATGATATCACATTGATCTTATTGATCAGAGCTTTCACACACACAGATTAAGTGTACAGATCCTCCTAAGCCCCAGATATATGAGAAGCTACAGGTTGTCTCTGGGCTAACAACGCCACAGAGTGGTAATATCGTAGCCAAGGAGGTCCATACATGCTTCTTGATCGTAGCATGCTTTCTAAGGCTCAGATAAAGTTATGCGCTGCGGCACGACTGTGGAATGCATCGCATGCAGAATTAAGAAATTTAACAGACTCGGATAAGTTCAAAAATAGTTTGAAGATTCATTTATTTAGAGAAACATATGGAGGTCTCCTTGATGCATCATGTACATTTCTGCACCAATGTATCGAATGAGAAAATTAATTAAATAATTAATTAATTAACCTACTGTGCACTACAAAATGTTTTTTTCTTATATTTCTAACTTTTTCTAGTTTTTGTAATATGATATAATAAATCATGAAATGAGGCCCTTGAGTATAGTGCACATGTGAAGATTCAATGCTGTGGGAAGCCTCTGCGACTGACCGTACTCAGTCCCCAGACCTCCATGGTTCGAATCCCTTCAAGTCGTGTGTCTGGAGGTCAGTGTGATGTGAATCACCTCATCATCCCCGGGAGGTTATCCTGATCCCAGTTTAGCCTATCGGCACGCACAACAGTGGACTAAAGCCCATATATATTCATTTAGTGTGGTATATTGACGAGCGCGAGTCTAATTAAGGAGTTAAATGAGCGTGCAAGCTGTATTTAATAAAGTACCGTATCTGACATCAAGGTCCCCTACAACACACTTAACATTAATATTGACGAGACCCTACAAACGTACATGTACATGTAGCTTACATTTAATGAATAATTCGACTTTTAATTAAATAATTGTGGACGTCTATTCAACCCAATTGATTATCCACCTTGGAAGCCGATAAACAAAACCATGTGTGTGCCAAGCGTTCTTGTGGAAACTACATGTGACCTGACTCAACAAGTACTAGTTTATTCGTGACATTTCAGCTATATACATACTGGCGCTTTATTAAGGCAATTATCATAAATGTTTAACTTAATTTAGTATAATCAATATTTATACCCCCGTAAATTGCTCTCATCACAATTTTAAATATCATAATCACTATCAATAAGGTTTTAAACATAATAATGATACAGATAATCATGATAATCTGATAATAGCTGTTTTTTATTTCAATTATTATGAAACAAGTATCGCTTTTGCTTTGTTTAGAGCATGAACCAAAATAGAGTGTTTTTTTATTTTAATTAATTCTATCATGAAGAGTCATAAGAGTTGTGTTTTTCGATGATTATTATGATTATGGCATTTTAGATATCTAGTTGAATAAAAGGTTTGAACAAAGCACAGGTGCCACATCTCTAAACATGTTAAAAACATGGTTATTTTGTGAGACATTCACAAATAAAATATAAAAATAGCTGTGGAATTAACTTTTTATTTGCCATGAATCTGTAAATTGACCCTGAAAGATGACAGAGACATCTAAAGAATATCTCGAAACCAGTACAATTACCGATTGACAGTTCTGAGGGCAATCCATGAGTCATGTGAGTGATGATAATGAGTCTATATATATATGCATTATAAAGAGGCCTGTGAGCCATGTGAACCATGAAGCTCTGACATCCGCTACATTGAAAGCCAAAAGTAACTGCCTACTTGTGAAGCCAGCCGTTACTGTCTCTTAGACGCATAATGCCGGCGGCGGAATTATTGAGATTCTCTACCATTTAGTGTGTCAGACAGGTAAAACTGTGATGTACGCTGCCGTGTATAGAGGCAAACGACAATAACTGATTACTTGAAATGTTCGTAGAGAGGTAATTGTTCAGTAAGCAGCTTATACTGTTTGCATTTGTGTATTGAAAAAGACGAGCAGTAGTAGTTACTGCTGTTTGCCTTCTGCAGAATGATAAAACTGAATTTTCTATTAATAATATGATTAGGATTGCTATTAGAAATAAGCACATATTGCCAACCTGACTGCGCGAAACCATTGAAAATTAGGCAGCTAAAGTATACTGATGTTGCCTTTGCACGTCGTCAATCATATTAAAATAATTGATTGCAAAAATGCCCCACTTATAGCAATATCGTAATCGACTTGAAAATACCCTTTTTCAAATGAAATCAATTCAACATGTTTAATCTAAATCATGTCAATCTGAAACATAACTTGTTTTTATCAGACGGCTCTTTGAATTTTTCGTTTTTCAAGTCACGATGAATGACTTAACCCTTTGCTAACGCAATTTCCAGCTTCAAATGAAGAAAAATACATAAATGTAGTATATATTTCACGAAAATTTGTGTCATTTTATGGTTACGTTCATTGACGAATGACGACGGAAATTTCCGTCATGTATGGTAGTGAAAAGGTTAAACACGATATATATATACTAGTCTTAGGACCAGGATGACATGGGAATTTGTGAAAAAAAAATGTTAATCCTATCAGACTGTATAAAAGTCAGATAACTATATCATGTATATATTGTAATGTCTGAGAACTATTAAGAAAACTTCACATCTTTAACCATGTTAACATGTTTAAGTATTGGTAGACATGATTAGATTGAAGACATGCCAGTATTGATTCGCAAACCCAAAGGCGAACAGCAGTAGCAATGGCAACTGCTTACTTAGAAAGTGAGCAGTTACGGTGTTTTGCCTTCGCTAATGTACTAGTACCATCACAGATGTCAGTAGACGACACAGATACATCAGTGTCAGGTGTCGGCGTCAGGTTACCACATCGTGTTAATATTTCGCCAGTGATAGACAGGCGCAAATAGCCTCAACTGACATTTATGTGTTCATCGGTGTCACTGGGAAAGTAATAAATGTCAAACAGATACTGACCCTTACCTGCTTACAGCGTAGGGATCGATTTTAGACATGCATGTCTGCCGTCGTGCAAAAGCAAACAGTGGTATGTGCTTACTTTCAAGCAAGAAAGCATAATGATATCGCTGTTTGAAATTGTAAGAGAGTGAATATTTACATATGTCCTGCATAAACAGGTACAATACATATCTCATCTATCATGTATATATATATTTAATTTGTTTCATAATATTTTTTTTGTCAACAACTGAAAAAACATGTGTACAGGCCTACATGATCATGGCGATGTAGACATCATGTACTTGGGTTAACTATTTTAAATCAGGTTGTGTCTTCTCAATCATGTCAGTGTGGTTAACATGGTTAATATCATTCATTTTGAATAGTTTATTCTATCTAAACATGTCTAAAGACAACATTTTATGTTCAGATGTTGCCCAATAACTCTCAGCCTTTCCTTGTTCATCAGGCCCAGCTCTGTCACAGCTGTAAGTCACCCTGGATTTAGTCAATCTTAAGCATGTTACCCTTAAAGCGCTGAAAATGTTTTGTATAAATCCTAGAGACCAAAGGGTTTTTTAAATTTGAAATCATCATACATCTTAGTTACCTCTTTCTGATTCATTTGAATACCATGTTATAACTAGAAAGAGTTGTTCGGAAACGAACACGAAAGCAGTCCTTCGTTATCGCTCGACCACTATTTTGAAATTGTTTGCTCCCAAAAGTTAATCAGATCATTGGCTGACATTGCTGTGCATATTTGCCAAATAAGAAGGAGATCTGCTGGAAACTTTTTCCTGAAACGCGCTAACAAGTATTTCTTTGTTAGTGGCCCTAGTAATTAAAGGGTTGATTATATGGGGATCAAAATGTCACAAAAAATTTAAATGTATTTTGGATTTTTTAGTGTGAAATTTGTCATGGGTTATCCTTGTGTGAAACATTACATTTTGTTTTATATTCATGGTCCAGTCATTTTGCATTTCTTGGATTAAATAAATATTACAAATTTTGAAATTGTTTGATCCCAAAAGTAATTCAGGTCATTGGCTGACATAGCTGAATATATTTGCCATATTAAAAAAAAGATCTGATGGCAACTCTTTCCTGAAATGCGCTAACGAGCATTTCTTCGTTAGTGGCCATAGTAATTAAAGGGTTGATGATATGGGGATCAAAATATGACCAAAACAATTCCCCAGTGGTATGTGATGGCTATGTGAAGTATGAGGAAGCAGAAGTAGCTATCTTGAAAACAAATAACTGCGGCGGAGGCGGAGGCGGCGGCGGACCGTGTGGAATACAGTAAGCAGCCCGCCTCGGCGAGGGCTGCTTACATATACGGCTACTATAAACATTTTCACTCTAACAGTCTAACTAGTAGTGGTCGGGCACGACAGAATCTGACATCTACAGATGTCAGATTCTGTCGACTAAAGTCGATCCCCGCACTGTAAGGGTTATGCTCACTGAATGGTTGAGATTGTCAACCTCGAAACGTGTGAGCCTGAAAAAAATGCAAAGCGCAACTAGAGTCGTTTCTATTAGTTTTAGTAGCCGTTTAAATCGCAGTTATTGGTTTAACATGTTTAAGCAAAAGTAATGTTCACCCACTCGAAGCTATGGGTCAGTGATGGGTAGCAACATCACGTCGGTGAAAATTTAAATTATTTAATTTAGCGGTTTAAACATGTTAAAGGGTTAAAGAGTGTTTAAAGCCATTTTTATTAGAACATATATTCCCTGGGGAGTACGAGCAGAGAACATGCACATAATATCAAACAAATCTCTCGTGAGACAGGAGATACAGGACGGGTCGCTTTCTGATCCACATTTCCTGCACCCCCCCCCCCCCCTCCTTCAGCCAACAAGAGGCTCAACACTGGCGCAGTGTTGGGGCAGCGTTCCGTGTTAGCTTCTATGCAGACAGCTGTCACATGACAAGGTTATTTTCTATCCGAGCCAATTTCTGGGCCATCAGCATACAGCATATATGACGGTATGACACATAACCCCATAACCATGATAAATCTCAGAATACAGGCAGGTCTTACTTACAAGGTCCACCATCCACATGATATGAAATAGAAAATAAGAATTGTGAAAAAAAACACTCTCCTATCACATGGATAATAAATCGCTAAATTACAATATGGGAACAAATTATTATGACAATATGTATATGTGTAAATATGCCTTGTAATTTATTTAATTTTAAACTGTGCCGATTCACTTTCTCCATTCTATATCATATATATCTAGGTATATATTTTTCCATTATACTACGTTCACCATGTTCATACAATAAGACGTGCAAGCCTTCAACCTAGATTTAATATTTTTATTTGAAACGTTTAAGGATATAATATAGTAATAGTCATGGTTGTGAAGGCTTATGGCAATTTTATTCATTTCATCATCTGCACCAGTCACGCTTTTTTCGTTTGTTTTTTTTGTATTTCGTGTTTTTAACTTTGACATGTTTATTAACGGGTCCGTTAAATAAATACACACATTCAGATATATTGTCGATCTATGTATTAACATGATTAAAACGACAAAATCGTGCCAAAATGATCAAAACTCATCATTATATTTTTACTCCTTATTCATGTTATTAGGTCAATAATATACTAGAATTTGGTAATTTTTTTTTTACTTTCAGGTTGCTGTTGCAACGTAACAAGTGTACAGAAAGCCTCGTTTATCATTTTATCAGTTATTCCTGTATCTCTTATTTTTGACATGCATGTCTGTAATTAAATCTCGTCCTTATTTTTCTTTCAACTGGGAAATAAAAACAGTTACGCAATTCTAGTCTATAGACATGTTGACATATTATCAGATTATGGACATATCAAGGAACCAAAATAACAAGACTACATAAGTCCAGGAGCTCCCGCGACGAATTAGAATTTGATTTAAGCAATTTTGTGTAGGGTTTTTAATGTAGTCCTAGGCTAGGTCAAAAATCAAGACGCAAGACAACTAGGTCTAAGAAGCTCAGTCTAAGAGTAAGATAAGAACTAGACAGTCTGTCAGAAATTGCAAACCTCCATTGAAATTAATGATCCTAATCAGTATCCCAGTAATGGTCTACCTATCTGGCACGGTTTACCCGATATCAGGCCAATCGAGGTAACTAAAAGCTGATTTACGGTCATTTTGAATTCGATATAAACTAGTTAAAAACTTAGGGTGCATTCTCCCCCGAAACCTCAAATTTTGCTTTATAGTAATGGACTAACATCTAACACAGTTTGCAAAATATTGGGCATGTGAAAGTAAATAAAGGCCGATAGGGTGCCATTTTGAATTTGATCGAGTCAGAATTTTTCAAGATGCATCCTCAGCTGAAATCTCACATTTCATTCTATAGTAATCATCTAGCTATCTAGCACGGTTTACCAAATATCGGCCATGTGAAAGTGAATAATGGCCTAAAGGCGGCCATTTTGAATTTGATTAAGTCAAAATTTTCCAAGATGCATCCTCAGCTGAAATCTCACATTTCATTCTATAGTAATGGTCTAACCATCTAGCACGGTTTACCAAATATCGCCCATGTGAAAGTGAATAATGGCCGATAGGAGGCCATTTTGAATTTGATCAAGTCTAAATTTTTCGAGATGCATCCTCTCCTGAAATCTCACATTTTGTTTTATAGTAATGGTCTAGCCATCTAGTACGGCTACCAAAAACCGGCTATGTGAAAGTGAATAATGGCCGATAGGCGGCCATTTTGAATTTGATCGAGTCATTTTTTTCAAGATGCATCCTCTCTTGTAATCTCACATTTTGTTTTATAGTAATGGTCCAGCTATCTAACACGGTTTACCAAATATCAGCAATGTGAAAGTAAATAGTGGCCGATAGGCGGCCATTTTGAATTTGATTGAGTCGAAAGTTTTTAAAAGGCATCCTCTCTCGAAACGTCACATTTTGTTTTATAGTAATGGTCTAGCTATCTAGCACGGTTTACCTGATATCAGGCCTATCGAGGTAAATAATGCTGATTGTCGGCCATTTTGAATTCGTAAGTTAAAAATTTTCAGGGTGCATCCTCCCCCGAAAACTCACACTTTGTTTTATAGTAATCAGGTAATGGTCTAGCCATCTAGCACGGTTTACCAAATATCAGCCATGTGAAAATGAATAATGGCCGAAAAGGCAGCCATTTTAAATTTGATCAAGTCAAATTTTTTCAAGATGCATCCTCAGCTGAAATCTCACATTTCGTTTTACAGTAATGGTCTAGCCATCTAGCACGGTTCACCAAATAACGGCCATGTGAAAGTGAATAATGGCCGATAAGCGGCCATTTTGAATTTTATCGAGTCGAATTTTTTCAAGATGCATCCTCTCCTGAAATCACACATTTTGTTTTATAGTAATGGTCTAGCCATCTAGCACGGTTTACCAAATAACGGCCATGTGAAAGTGAATAATGGCCGATTGGCGGCCATTTTGAACTTGGACGAGTTGAATTTTTTCAAATGCATCCTCTCCTGAAGCCTTACAATTTGTTTTATAGTAATGGTGTAGATATCTTGAGCGGTTTTCATGATATTCCACAATATCAGGCCTGTCGAGGTGAATAATGGCTGATAGGCGGCCATTTTGAATTTTATCAACTTCAAATTTTTCAAGATGCATCCTCTCCTGAAACCTTACAATTTCTTTGATATTAATGGTGTAGCTATCTTGAGCGGTTTTCATGATATTCCGCAATATCAGGCCTGTCGAGGTGAATAATGGCCGATAGGTGGCCATTTTGAATTTTATAACTTCAAATTTTTCAAGATGCATCCTCTCCTGAAACCTCACAATTTGTTTTATAGCAATGGTGACGGCGGGAGCTAAAAATGATGATTTTGACTTGATTTTGTAGCTTTAACCCATACAAGCCTGAATTTACCATTGTCATCTTCATTCACCAGTTGTTCACTACAAGCCGCGAATTCCCCAATTCTAGTGTATGCACGGCTTGAACACGTTGAAGTGGGTGACAAATGAAAACAAGACTACATAAGTCCAGGAGCTCCCGCTCCGAATTAGAATTTGATTTAAGCAATTTTGTATAGGGTTATTAATGTAGTCCTAGTCTAGGTCAAAAATCAAGACGCAAGACAACTAGGTCTAAGAAGCCCAGTCTAAGAGTAAGATAAGAACTAGACAGTCTGTCAGAGATTGCAAACCTCCATTGAAATTAATGATCCTAATCAGTATCCCAGTAATGGTCTACCTATCTGGCATGGTTTACCCGATATCAGGCCAATCGAGTTAACTAATAGCTGATTTACGATCATTTTGAATTCGATATAAATTAGTTTAAAACTTAGGGTGCATCCTCCCCCGAAACCTCAAATTTTGTTTTATAGTAATGGACTAACATCTAACACAGTTTGCAAAATATTGGGCATGTGAAAGTAAATAATGGCCGATAGGGGGCCATTTTGAATTTGATCGAGTCAGAATTTTTCAAGATGCATCCTCAGCTGAAATCTCACATTTCATTCTATAGTAATCATCTAGCTATCTAGCACGGTTTACCAAATATCGACCATGTGAAAGTGAATAATGGCCTAAAGGCGGCCATTTTGAATTTGATTAAGTCAAAATTTTCCAAGATGCATCCTCAGCTGAAATCTGACATTTCATTCTATAGTAATGGTCTAGCCATCTAGCACGGTTTACCAAATATCGCCCATGTGAAAGTGAATAATGGCCGATAGGAGGCCATTTTGAATTTGATCAAGTCAAAATTTTTCAAAATGCATCCTCTCCTGAAATCTCACATTTTGTTTTATACCAATGGTCTAGCCATCTAGTACGGTTACTAAAAACCGGCTATGTGAAAGTGAATAATGGCCGATAGGCGGCCATTTTGAATTTGATCGAGTCAATTTTTTTCAAGATGCATCCTCTCTTGTAATCTCACATTTTGTTTTATAGTAATGGTCCAGCTATCTAACACGGTTTACCAAATATCAGCAATGTGCAAGTAAATAGTGGCCGATAGGCGGCCATTTTGAATTCGATTGAGTCGAAAGTTTTTAAAAGGCATCCTCTCTCGAAACGAAATTTTGTTTTATAGTATTGGTCCAGCTATCTAGCACGGTTTACCTGATATCAGGCCTATCGAGGTAAATAATGCTGATTGTTGGCCATTTTGAATTCGTAAGTTAAAAATTTTCAGGGTGCATCCTCCCCCCGAAAACTCACACTTTGTTTTATAGTAATCAGGTAATGGTCTAGCCATCTAGCACGGTTTACCAAATATCAGCCATGTGAAAATGAATAATGGCCGAAAAGACGGCCATTTTAAATTTGATCAAGTCAATTTTTTTCAAGATGCATCCTCATCTGAAATCTCACATTTCGTTTTACAGTAATGGTCTAGCCATCTAGCACGGTTGACCAAATAACGGCCATGTGAAAGTGAATAATGGCCGATAAGCGGCCATTTTGAATTTTATCGAGTCAAATTTTTCCAAGATGCATCCTCTCCTGAAATCACACATTTTGTTTTATAGTAATGGTCTAGCCATCTAGCACGGTTTACCAAATAACGGCCATGTGAAAGTGAATAATGGCTGATTGGCGGCCATTTTGAACTTTGACAAAATGATTTTTTTCAAAATACATCCTCTCCTGAAGCCTTACAATTTGTTTTATAGTAATGGTGTAGATATCTTGAGCGGTTTTCATGATATTCCACAATATCAGGCCTGTCGAGGTGAATAATGGCTGATAGGCGGCCATTTTGAATTTTATCAACTTCAATTTTTTCAGGATGCATCCTCTCCTGAAACCTTACAATTTATTTGATAATAATGGTGTAGCTATCTTGAGCGGTTTTCATGATATTCCGCAATATCAGGCCTGTCGAGGTGAATAATGGCCGATAGGCGGCCATTTTTAATTTTATCGACTTGAAATTTTTCAAGATGCATCCTCTCCTGAAACCTCACAATTTGTTTTATAGTAATGGTGTAGCTATCTTGAGCGGTTTTCATGATATTCCGCAAAATCTTTCAGTCAGATTTACCGATGTTATAAATTAGGTCAAAGTGCTGGATCAACTTCAAGGTCAAGGTCCAAAAACCTGAAAAGGCACAACTAGGGACCTTAGAGAACATGTATGTGCAATATGACTGTCATCGGCCCAGTACTTTTCGAGATCTGCTCCGGAAACGAAGTGCGCGTCAAAACGTCTAAATAGGTCATAGTTCTGAACCAGAAGTAGGTCAAAGTTCAAATACCCCAAAAGGCACAACTAGACCCCCTAGGGGTGTTGTGTGTAAAATTTGAAGACAATCGGACAAGTACTTTCAGAGATATACTCCGGAAACGAATTGTTTACGGACGGCCCAACGGCCCAACGGCCCAACGCCGTCACATCATCATTTTCTCCTCTGCAACCTTGCGTATTGAATTCAGATTAAAAATATTTTAACCCGTCCATTAGCCACCTGGAAGTAACCCACATACCAAAAATTGTTATCCTAGCTTATTTTCTCACAAAGTTATAGGTAAAAGAAGAGGCCAAAAAAAAACGGAGGTACAATCCATAGCTCCCTTCGCTCACCTACGGTGACGGCGGAGCTAACAAATACTGTAATAAAACAGTGCGATGAAAATTGTCGTAAAACCCCCAGGTGTAGGAAACCAAGTCATTCTTCAGATATGAAAAATGATGCTTCGATGTATCGTTAGGGCTTAAAGGGTTTTAACACGAGGACCTTTGTCTTTTAGCATATTTACCTGTTTACTAAACGAGGATGTTATCCTATCTACAATTATGTATATATTTCAACCTTTATCCGCTAATTAAACAGATTAAAAACGGCTAATAGTCTTAGTACTTAAAGGGTTAACATCAAACCTTGTATGAGTAATTTTCAACCACTTGAGGTTGTGGATCGCGGTAGCGAGACACAACCTCTAGTGGTTTAAAATGTAGGTCAAACGGAGCTACAAAATCATAGAAAACAATTCTATATCACGATTGTCTCAACATCGCGTGCGCAGGTCAAGCTATTTCAAATCATCTTTTTTAAACACGTTAAACAAGATTTTAGAGCACGATTCTCTAGATGTTTTGCATTAATTTGTGTACAATATTCACATGCCTTATCATCATGATCATGCTTACTATACCATGTACACCAGCTTACAGATGTTACCAGGTTATAGCGCCATGGTAAACATGATAAATCCTTATCAAAATCTGTTCCCATTTGGGTCAAAATAATGACTTATTTACTTATTATACACCTTCGTTTTCCCAATCATCCTCGCAGTCCCGGTGATTATAAAAAGGTACACGTGTTTTTATTATATAAACTTCAGAATAGATCTACAGAATATGTAGAGAGTCTGCAATGTGCTTATTATTGTCAATTTTCCACACATATATCATGTATATATTTGTATGTGTTTAATTTACAATACATGTGGGTTGGTCCAGTTGTGCTTAAACATGTTAAATCGAAATGGTCATTCTTATTTATGCACAACTGGACCACAGTATATTTGAGGCAGCGAGGCTCGAAACAGGGGGTAGCAGAATATGTGGTTATTTTCCATGGATAGAGAATGTGAATGTAGTGTGTTGGTTTAACTCAATATTTCCACCATTCGCTTCCTTAAATTTACAGGAGACCATAAACTGCCACTGCATTTATCTCGAAACGAACTTTTTGGGGCTGTTCCAGCTGTGCATAAACATGATAAAAGCGTCCAAATAAGAGAGATTTTTTTCCATTCGTACTCGTGTACAGTGGTTTAGGCCTATTATCTGATTATCATGATTATGGGAACGCAGCTTTAATGAACAGGAAATTATACATTCTTAGATCTGCTGATAAAATGCTTCTCTTTTCATCATGTTCATTGAACGTTTTTATCAATGAGAGCTATATCTCTCGTTAAAAAGGCATACCACCATAGACAAAATATAGAGGTATCTATAGATGTAAAGATGTGATCATGGTGATAATCATGATAATAGTATGAATATCCACTGCTGTGTGATGAATCATGTATAACTACACTCGTGGCTCTATATGCATGATATGCTGTGTGCTGCCGTGCAAAGCCAAAAGGGAGTAACTACCTAGTTTTAATTTAAGTAGTTACTGTATTTTGACTTCGCATACATGTATGGTTATCAGACTTTCTGATAATGTGTATTCCGTGTTACCTTATTCCACGGGACGTAATAGGCCTGATGTGTAATCAGGGTAAAAGTGTCGCTCTTCTCAACCATGTCAACATACACCTTCCCAGCAAACACAACACTTTGAACCAACGCTGAGCTAATGCTGGCACAGCGTCGTAGACGGTGGGCCAACAGCCTAACAATGGGTCAACGTGTCGTGTTAGCATGGTTAGCTGATGCTGTAGCTACTCCTAACACCTTAACATTTGCAAATATTGATGTTTAAACAGTCATTTCAATCCCGATAACCTGATAACCTGATAGCAGGGATTTGGTCGACTAATAAAACAGATTACCAGATTACCATGATTAAAAACGACGGTAGTCGTGAGTAGGAGGCACAGGGTTAACCCTTTAACCGCCGGTGCCGCATACATGTATATTCGGATTTTTATTTTTTATTAGCACATTAACAGATTAAGTAGCACATTTTAAACATGTTAAAGGTAAAATGTGACACCGACCATGTCAACCAGCAAGATTTGAAAAAAATTGACCGCCATTTTGTTAAATCTGAATAATTTTCACTCGCTTGAAGTTGTGGATCGTGTCAGCGAAACACAACTTCAAGAGGGTGAACATTCAAATTGAATAATTTGGCGGTTAAAGGGTTAACATGGTTAATAATTCGCTGGTGGAATATAATAAATTATATCAAACTGAAACTGCACATAATATCTTGCATATATCATGTATATGCGGCACTACATACACTATAGCAGATGAGGAGTTAAGCCTTTGCCTGCTAATCACGACAAAAATCGTTTTTAATTCGTTTTATCAGCCGATTACATCACTGTTATCTGGTTATTGGAAATGAAATGACTGTTTAAACATTAATATTTGTTATTGTGTGTTCTCAAATTAAATAAATATGAGTTATTTTCAACCACTTGGGGTTGTGGGTCGTGGTGCGAGACACAACCTCAAGTGGTTGAAAAATAAAATAAATTGTCTGAGCAGGATAGGAGTTAACAGGTTAAACATGTTAAAGTTAGTTTGTTGATATACTGATTTGCAATGAAAATACGCAAATCCCTGAAATTATACCGCTATTCTTCAAATAATTCTAATGGCTATAGGTAGAACAGTATCAATCTAGAGGGTACTAGGTCATGTAGATGGTACTGGTCATGGTGATCATGGTGATGACCTTTCAGTTACACCAAGCAAAATAGAATCTGATTTTATTTTCCTTGGTTTCACTGACTGCACTTCAACCCTATTCCCGCTAAGTTATCTCATGAATTTAATTTTCATCCAATTGAAGTTGCGTCTCGCTGCCGCGACCCACAACTTCAAGTGGGTGAAAATAATACGCAAATTTGTTTAGATTGAGAGCAACTAAAATTTGCAAATCACGATGTTTAAACCATCATTTCATTCCCAATGACAGTGATTTCACCTGCCAATAAAACTGATTAAAAACGACTATAATTATTATAGTCGTGCTTAGCACTTAAAGGGTTAATGATTTATCAGCTGTGAATGACCCCGGGCTGTGAAGGCAGAACGTCAGGTGTCAGCACTCATAACCGTACACTCACTGTCATTGCCACCGATGCGGTTAATGATATTAGGACAAACGTTTTTTTATTGTGCAACGTGACTAGCATCCTTTAACCCTTTAACCGCCAAATTATTCAATCTGAATTTTCACCCACTTAAAGTTGTGTCTCGCTGACGCGATCCACAACTTCAAGTGAGTGAAAATTATTCAGATTTGACAATATGGAGGTCAACTTTTTTCAAATATTGCTGATTGATGTCACATTTTATGTTTAACATGTTTAAAAGGTGGTACTTAATCATGTTAATGTGGTTAAACCTTGGAGAGCTGAATTTTTCAATGAAAACCGTAGCTCTTAGGTCAAATGGGTTTTTTCCAAATGTTTTAGTTAGGTCTTTCTGATTCGTTTGAATATACATGCTACTGTGTTATTGGTCCACGACCACTAGGAATAGTATTCTTTCAGCGCTGGGACCGTTTTATACGTCAGAATCTGACGAATTTAAAGACGGTCCCCGCGCTGAAAGGATTGAAAAATTGCTGTCGAGTTGGGAAAAAACACTTCTAAAATCATGTATTTATAATATTATCGAGATACTATCATGACTATGGTCGGCAAAGATAAAGTCTGTAACTGTTTACTCCAAAAGCAAGCAGTTACTTTTTTTTTGCTTCGCAGGAAAGTATGATCAGACTATCTGAGTTATGAAACTGATATTCAAAGTTGTCAATTAATTCGTGTTACATGTAGCATGGTTAGCAATGGCATGGTTATCATGGTTATCATGGTTATAGATACATGATAACTGGTGTCTAAAATAATGAGCTAATTTTTAGATAGAACTTTGAAACTTTTACACCAATTTTCGGGATTATTTAAATGGTTGATGAAATAATTATGATAAATATAAATACGTATTACCATGTTTGCCCAAAATGTAAAAAAAAAACAGAACTATAAGCATCTGAGCATAATAATCTGATAATGTAATCATGTTATTCCAAGTCATTAAAACATGTATGTTAAACACTCCCCAATATAATCAAGATAATAGATAAAGCGTATTCATGTGGCATTGTTCTGTTCAGACTTAACCATGTTAACCATGTTAACAACCCTTGGAACAATCGATCACGACTGTCGAGTGAGAAGTATTTTTTTCTCCTGAGTTACAGAGAAGACGTAACAAACGAGATGCGCATATCTCAGGTGACAACTATATGTCTCTGACATGTATAATTTATACATAGTCGTGTCTCATCCGTCATATTTGTTTCTGGCAGGAGTGCTGTACCATGTACACCATGTCCACCCGTGTATTAACCTTAAATTTACACCGCTGAAATATTTCTGTATTTAAGTTATGGAGACCAAAGGGTTTTTTTCATTTTAAACAGATAAACAGATACATGTCATTTGAATACCTATTGTTATCTGCTTATGGGTCTACGGCCATTACACTTTTTGAATTCTCTCATATCAGTATAGGGACCGTCTATAGCATGTTTAGACGTCAGATTCTGACGTCAAAAAACGGTCCTCGCGAAGAACTGCTGAAAGGGTTAATGTAAAGGAATAGCCTAATTTCCGATGAACACATTTTCTTTTGGCTGTATTTCCGAAAATGTTATCTACATGTATCTGAGGCATCTTATTTACTAAAGAGTATGAAAAACTGAATAAGCCCTCCCCAGCAAACACAACACCCTGAACCAATGCCGGTTTAATGTTGGTCCACCATCTACGACGCTGGAACAGCAGAGAGCCGGCATGTAATACCCAATACCCAGCAAACATGGTGTTATACCTAACATGTGATACCCAATACCCAGCAAACATGGTGTATTCTCCAGAGGGTGATGGGTCTTGTACATATCGCCCTAGTCCTGCGGTCTTCTAGTGGGGGCTCTTAAGTCAATATATGAGATGAAGTGTGCACTTCTGGATAAAATTGTGAATTTTGGCACACAGATAGTTGAGATCTTCCTGTACAGGAATTTTGATGGAAGCAAGTTAGTACGTCCAGTTTTTGACCGCCATCTTGGTTTTCAAAATGGCCGCCACTAGGGACCTATATTCAGCGATATTTCGAAAAGGAAGACACCTAGAGAGTACAAAACAACAAAATCATTCTCAAGCACTCTGACATATTCAAGATGGCGTCCAAGATGGCCGCCAGCGTATAGTCAGATTTGATAAATAGCGTAAATGATCGATTTTAGCTCGATTTTCCACTGTAATACACCATTTCAAATAGTTTCGTGGTCAGTAAAGCTATATAAACTATCCCCAGCAATTTCGAAAACATATTTAACCCTTTTATCCCAAGAGGCTTTTTAGCGAACGCCCCTGCGATCTTTATTGGGAAAACATTTTTATTTATAATCAATTAATTAAGTATTAATGGTGATGTATATTGGTTTCAGTAATATAGATATATTAAAAGCACGATTATTGGTCAATTAAGTAGTATTTTTAGTTATACAAGATGGCGTTCCAGATGGCCACCAGCATATAGTCATATTTGATAAATAGCGTAAAATGATAGATTTTAGCTCGATTTTCTTTTGTAATAGGCCCTACACCATTTCAAATAGTTTCGTGGTCAGTAAAGCTATACAGACTATCCCCAGCAATTTAAAAACATATTTGACCCTTTTATCCCAAGAGGCTTTTTAGCGAAAGCCCCTGCGATCTTTATTAGTGATGTATATTGGTTTCAGTAATATAGCTATATTAAAAGCACACTTATTGGTCAATTAATTAGTATTATTAGTTATTCAAGATGGCGTCCAAGATTGCTGCCAGTGTATGGGCGGATTTAAGAAATTAAGTAAATTCTTCAATTTGTTATCAATTTCTTTTGTAATACATCATTTAACTAGTTTCATGGCCTGTGAGTCCATCTAAAATACTCCCAGACAACGTTAAGCATATTTAGCACCTTAACATGAGGGTTTTTAATTGGCCTACTAACCAGAAACTTACTCTGTTTATCACATTCTAATCACATCGCTGGCTTAGGGAAGGTTGGAAAGATCTTTTGAAGATATACTGCATATGAGCAGAAATGCATAACAATGTTATGTATTTCTGATGTAAGTGACATGGGATTGCATGTAGGTGATATGTCACTGCTTGCCTACAGTACTCATTTGGGGGACAGCGAGTATAATTTTTGTCTGAATGAAAACTATTATTTTAATGCATTCCCCTGGTAATAATGTCACCATACACATACTTGATCACAAACACTATCAGCAATGCATGTAACTTACGAATATACATGTGCTTTAATGCATGCACTGGTATGTCAATCAATTGCTGCTGGAAAGGTGGTGTACTTAGATATAATGACTATAGGGTGTCTATAGAGATATTGTGTGATAAAGGTCCTAGATACGGGTCTTTTGGTAGAGAATACTTGATAGATTATTACCCAATTTAGTGCATATGGTCCTCAGGGGCTCTAGATGTACCTTTTTGAGCTACTGTACAAAGATGTTGCGCTCTTGTCCTTGGCATAACTTTGAAACTATTGGTTTAAGGGACTATCACCAAATGTTGTACAATGATTCTCAGGAGCTCTAGATGTGCTGTTCGTGGTTTCTATACTTTGGTCCACTTTCTATACTACTTTGACCTAGTTTAGTGTGTTTGACCTTGATGGATCGTTACAAAATTTGGTACAATCCAGTAACTCTAGGTGTATCTGCACCTTCGTGATTATTTTCCTTTAGTTTACTTTTAGTATTGTACCTACGACTCAGTTAAGTGTTTTTGACTTGACTGTTCTTTTCTGGCACATATATGGTAACATACTTGATGATGCTGATGGATTGCTACCATCCTGTTAATCCTTGAGTAAATCGGGATGTAAAAATGTGATTTACTTTTGCACTTTTGTGTGACAGGTGGTATCGACGATGTTGTAATAGTCAGCGCTCTGGTGGTAATTCTTAAATAATATGAATCTGTTTGACACATATACAGTAAATCAAATATTAATAACAAGAAATTCAAAGAGTAAAAGTGAAGAAAATTAACATTGATGAGTTCTCTTCCAAAGCCATCTTTCTCCATTTGAAAAGCCCTATATACACTGTCATTATAAATACACTACCTTTCTAGCGGTAGTTGATCGACGTCGACATACCAGTGCATTAAAGCACCTGTATATTCGTTTACGTTACATGTATCACTGATAATGTTTGTGATCCAGTATGTGTATGGTGACATTATTACCAGGCGGATACACTGACAATAAGTGGTTCACTCAGGAAACATCACACGTACATGCAATATATCACCAAATGATCTGTCCAACACAAATCAATGTCACACCTGGAAAGCAGCTGTAAAATTTTATGGGCCAAGTGGTTCACCAATTACATATTTGTCGCCAAATGAAAACTCTCATGTTAAGGTGTTAATTATTGCTCAACACTGCTCGGAGTAATTTAGATGAGCTCACAAACCATAAAACTAGTTGAATTGATGTATTCGATAAATTAAAACAATAGTGTGCTAAGTGACATTTTTATCCTTTAGAATAATAACCAGCTAAGTCATCTATAATATGTATAAAGTTTGAATTTATTCCAAATTCAGGGTAAAACAACAGATCAAGTCGACTTAGCACATTGTTATTCTCGGGAAAAGTAGCACATATCAGCATAATATCTGTTCAACACAGGACCAATTCGACTTGACACATTGTTATTCTCGTATTATATGCTTATGGGCTCTGTTTCTGGGAGAACAACGGTGCAAGTGCACTTAGCGCATTCTTATTCTGAGACATGTGGAGACAACACAGTGGAAATGCCTGGACTTAGTTTATTGTTGATCTAGGAACAATCTCTGTATATTCTGTGTTCCTGGTGTAACAAAGCGCTAAGTCAACTTGGCGTCTTGTTAATCCCAGTTTTGCTTCTGTAAATCACTTTTGCAGGTAAAAAATACTCTGATAACTTCACTTGATCTACTGTCAAATTCCAATCGCTGTGTGTTTCATCGTTATAAGTCCAAGTCTACATGCTGATAAGTGTATTTAGCAGACTGTAGTTCTAAGCAAAAAGATAAAGACAATTTCGCTGTCAAGTCGACTTGACCCACTATTGTTTTAGACCATCGTATTACAAAAAAAAGGAAATTGAGATAAAATTGACGGATTTGCACAAATTCTTAAATCTGTCCGTACACTGGCAGCCATCTTTCAAAATAGATGGGGGTAGGATATATAGATTTACTGATCATATTTCAAATTGTCCATCACAAAAGAAAATTGAGCTAAAATCTATCAATTTACGCAAAAAACATAAATCAGTTTCACTCCCGAAAAACGGCTCGAAAAGTTTAAGGGCTAAGTGGTTAACCAATTACATTTTTGATGTTTTATGTCGCTAATTTAAAACTCTCATGTTAAGGTGTGTAAATATTGCTTAACGTTGTCTGGGAGTAGTTTAGATGGACTCGCAAACCACAAAACTAGTTGAAATGATGTATTACAGAAGAAAATCGATATAAAATTGAAGAATTTACTCAATTTCCTAAATCTGCCCTTACACTGGCAGCCATCTTGGACGCCATCTTGAATAACCAAAAAGACAAATTAAGTGACCAATATAAGCGTGCATTTAATATGCCTTTAATATAGTATTACTGACACCAACATACATCACCATTAACACTTAATTAATTGGTTATACATAATTACAGAGGCGCTCGCTAAAACGCCTCTTGGGAAAAGAGGGTTAAATATGTTTTTAAAATTGCTGGTAGTAGTCTATATAGCTTTACTGACCACGAAACTATTTGAAATGGTGTATTACAAAAGCAAATCGAGCTAAAATCGATCATTTACGCTATTTATCAAATCTGACTATACGCTGGCGGCCATCTTGGCCGCCATCTTGAATATGTCAGAGTGCTTGAGGAGGATTTTCTAGAACGTTTACTATGTTAATTTAGATACCTCTAGGGTTCTTTCATAAAAAAATCAGCTTGTTACGAGCTCTCTAATTGTCTTCCTTTATGAAATATTGCTGAATCTAGGTCCCAAGTGGCGGCCATTTTGAAAACCAAGATGGCGGCCAAAATGTGGACGTACCAACTTGCTTCCATCAAAATTCCTGTACAGCGATATCTTAACTATTTGTGTGCCAAAATTCACAATTTTATCCAGAAGTGCACACCCAATTACCTAAGAGCCCCCACTATTCGGGCGATATGTACAAGACCCATCACCCTCTGGAGAATACAACAAGGTCGGGCTGATATGCAGGACGATACAACTTTAGCCATGGTATGTCAGGGTGTTCTGTTAGCTGGGCACATGTATAGCAAACATTTGCTGAGAAAAGATGAAACCTTTGCGTGCTTTGTGACAAACAGCCATCAACATCATCATGCCTGTGGTCATAGACATGAATTCGACATAAATTGAAATGTTTGATATTGGAACAATATTTGGATGTTGTGTCTTTGGCAAGGCACTTATCCATGTTAACTCTGAAATGCTTCACTTGACTCAAGTGAAAATAAGTACCTGGTAGGACACAGATGTCGATGATAAGTTCAATGCGCCTTAATTGCTGCAGGACTGTATGTTCTACGGGTAGTTGATATGGCACACGTATGAACAGGCCCACTGACCAGGGGGTAAAAATGTAAAAGTCGGATGAAATACTTGATATCAGACTATACATGTAATTTAGTATAAACCTGCACCTTTACCTTTTTTCATTATTCCGTTAAATTCGCTGGCTGACGAGTATCAGGTCGTCACACAATCAACGTGAATACTCTGTCATTAATGTATATTAGTTGACACAAAAATAGCGAAATAGAATGCATCCCCTCTATCCTTTGTTTTCATTGAGTCAACATTACATCATACTGAGAATTTCAAGATTGTCCTTACGTAGAAAAACACCAGTGATTTAGATTAGCTGTTCTCGAGATATCGGATTCACAAAAAAAATTAACTGTAATTTCACAACCAGGTAGATAAGTACCTACATACCAAATCACGAGCAATTCAGATTAACGGTTCTTGAGATATCGCCTAAGTAACTGAGAGCGGGGACGGCGGCGGCGGTATCGACCCACCATATTGATCTCTTCCAGCGGCGAAGCCGTCCCCGCACTGAAAGAATTAAACTATGTATAAAGATGACCGTAGACCCATAACCTGATAACATAGGTATTCAAAATAATTGGAAAGAGCTAACTAAGACATTCATGATGATTTCAAATTTAAATTTGTTATGCATGGTTTCTAATTATAAAAACATTTCAGAGCTTTAAGGGGTAATCCATAATCATACTAATTACCGTGCAGCTAACAGTGGAGCAGACCAACACGACAGACCTATACACGTGCCACTAACAGACTACCTGTTTGTTTGATAAAAGTGTTTGCCAAAAGGTCTACGGTGGTTGTGTTATTTTCACCTTTATACTCTGACGGACGATCATTCACACATACTTAAAATACTTAAAATGGTATTATCATTATTATGACTGTACCGTACTAAAAAAAAAATTCAAAGAAACTTGTCTATCTATCATCTAACACTGTCTAATCATGTCTACTATGTTTTTGGGGTCACCCTTACAAACTTCAAATAAACCTGACAAAATACGGACCCGTCATCTGATCATGTGCTCAATGTAACTGTTCTATCGAAATATACAGCTGATATGAGGATACAATATAAATCATTGACGCCACATCAGTTCAATATGCTTGGCATACAGGACCTGATGGTACCTACTTTATATGTAACACATTACATTAAGTGTTGTACGTTAAAGCCATGAATCTCCTCGAGCAATGTGCACCTTAAACTGTTAAAATTGACGTAAATTAGAACGAATCAAAGAACAAGATATAAACTCACCTCGGCAGATTCCATAGCAAAGCTCATTAAGTATCCTTTGTCGTCTATGAAGTTTGAGAAGTATCCTATGGTCGCTGGTCCAGACATCTCCATGTCTTGCCCTCTGTTAGGATCCTGTGTTAACAGAGTGGAAGTCCAGCATAACAACTTGGTCTTATTCTGAGGATAATGATGAACACCTTTGTCGAACACAAGAGTGAGTCCTTTACGTTCACGATCTAAGTCCATCTTCCAGTGGTTGCCTTCGTGATCCTGGAATGCTTCTGTGGGAGTGAGGCTCTTATACCTGCCCCCTCCTGATCCGTACGATGATCCGTATTCCTTGTACACGTGTGGTGAGTATACACCTGTGTTACTCCTTAAGGTGATGGGTACATCCTTGTACACCAGCACTGATGACACCTCCACACCTGTGATCACACTGTTTGTTTTATCCACGTTGTAAATGGGTTCTGGCAGTGTCTTACCGAACCCGTCATATTTAGCACCCTCTCCAAAATGATAGGTCAAGGTATCCGTGGTGTCTTCACCCAGGTACAACCTGAACGTGACTTCCATGGATATACCTCGAGCCTTACTCGACAGGTAGAAGTAGACAGCTGGCAGGCCGTTAGCGTTGGTCTTTGTGGGGTACACTCTGAGGAACCATCTCTGGCTGGACAGGAGAAACGTGGGGGTGTCAAAGTAATATCCACTGGCATTTTTACGAGTTCTCGCCCTGGCCGAGGTATCCACTTCTTTCTCATAACGAGACGTACACTTGTATAATGTCACCTCAAGTACCACGCGTTTACCTGTCTCATCTACAAACCCAGACGTCAGGTCCAGAAGCTCTGACATGGGTACAAACTTACTCTTACCAAGCAGGGATTGACTGCTGCTGAACTTCTGGGTGGATGTGAAGTACTTGTTGTTGGCATACTCGTGTCGATGGATAAGTCCAAGTGTGTACTTGGTCTTACATGACACGTTCTGAGCACTCTGTCCATCGCTATAGCGCCACTTGAGAAAGGCACCGAGATACCGCTCTTCTTTCCTCATGCACACCAGGCTCCATCTATGCCCTCCATAGTGTATCTCTGAGCTCTCAACAGAGTGCGATTCTGGCATGCGGTCAGGGTACTCGAATATAAATGTGAACACATGGCTGTTCTCGTCATCAGGGACTATGTCCAGTTTATGTAGCGTTATGGCGGGCACGCCTGCCATGTCTGACAGCACTGACCCGGCAGACACAGTTTTAGGGGACCAGTCTGTTCTACTACCTTGACGTACAGGAGAGGGAGTCACATTTTTTCTGAAATAAACAAAATACAAAAATTAAATCAAAATCATTTTTACATTTATTATTTGTGAAAATACATATATATGGCTTTATTGCATAAACTTAAATTCAATATTATTATAATCGCCGTTCAGCATGTTCAGGTAAAGAGGATAAAGCAGAAGACTTAGTTTAAATCATATATTGGACTTAATCTTGTTAATATTGATAAAATAATTTATGCTGGGGGTGAAACACAAATCAATGAGGTTTATTAAAATCAGCTAATGATTATCATGATTATATTATAATTATTGGTGGCTTCAAAACAAACGGAATATACAAGTATCAAAACGGACTTATAACGTGGCGCTTCAGACTTGAGACACGCGGGACATAGAATTTGGTGAAGTAATTCGGGGTGAGTGAAACGTATAATCAGATAATGTACCGACGCATATACCGAGTATTCAATTAAAACGTATAGCGTGTACAGTACCAATTAGGTGCTGAATATACATTATTGCATCAATATTTAGAGTACTGACACGGAAAGCTGGCGATTTTCACATAAGTTATAATAATCAACTCTTAACCAACCGAGCAGAGACAATTGATCACTACGACGGTGCATTTATCAGTACGTATTCTATTACCTAGTAGACCTTTCTGAAATACATTTTGAATTCAGAGAATATTATAAGTATTCGATGCTATTGAACTAGACGAAATCTGATAATACGTCACGGAAACGAGCAGGAAGACCCAATATGAAATGGGATACGTTGAGCCCATGTTGGTGTAATGTTGGGTCAGCGTCACAGACGCTGGCCCAACATTAAACCAACATTGAGTCTCGTGTACCTGGGGTCAGATTCAGCGTGTTGAAAGGTGACTTATAATGAGAAAAGCCCTTCATTGTAGAAGGAGACTTAAACCTTGGTCGCTATCATATAGATATATTCTTAACCTTGTGTTTGGCTGTGCCCTCGGGTTATGACGAGCATTCAGCGTGAGCGGATCAATGGTGTGGTAATTCTACAGAAATATTAATGGAGTCGAAATGAAAGGAGAAGCATGACTGTAGTCATAATATGAAGGTGGGATTACTCTAGCATGACTCTTTATTATTCTATCACCATGATACTGTGACCGGTATCATCAGTATAGAGTCAACTGGTGTTTAGACTGACATTCTGCTAGTTGATTTCCTGTAAAGCATAGGACGATTTATTGGTTTCAATTATTAAAACCTTTTTTGCTCAATTCATTTCTAATATTGATGCAGATAATGCATGTATGATAGATCGACACACTTTAGGACTTCTATAAGTGAAAAAAAATCGGGTTTTAACCCTTTAACCGCCAAATTATTCAATCTGAATTTTCACCCACTTGAAGTTGTGTCTCGCTGACGCGATCCACAACTACAACTGAGTGAAAATTATTCAGATATGACAAAATGGAGGTCAACTTTTTTCAAATCTTGCTGGTTGATGTCACATTTTATCTTTAACATTATTTAAAATGTGGTACTTGAAGTGCTTATAAAAAATGAAAACCCGAATATATGCGACACCGGCGGTTAAAGGATTGAAGACATTCTTACATGTACATATTATTGATACTGTACCCCTTTACTTGGTAGACTACATGCTGCAATGTGTATCGTAGTATTATTTCATTTGACATGTTGTGGTATGACAAATAGAAAGAGTTGTTTTATCAATGTTTAGCAATAACAAAAGCGCAAAACTTGTTATTTCAGTCCTGAATAAACCGCTGTGACATTAGGATGTGTATTCTATGTAGGCTACATATAATATTATCTCCAGTGAAAGCGGAACAGCATGCACGAACAATATAATTTATCATGTTTAATCGAATTAGTCTTTTACAAATCAAATATTAACACATCTGAACTAGACCGAAGTAAACTTTCATCTTCTTCTTTAACCATTTAACATGGTTAGTGTGGTTCCTGAGAGGTCATACACGCATAGGGGCCTACATATTCAAACATATCAAGAAATATACATATATACAGTGTGGAAATGATATGTGTTTTTTTTTACATTTTGGCCATTAAATATACATTATGCTGGCAGTCGACGGCAGCTGTGACCTGCCACAATACTGACAACTATTGTAGAGCATCAGAACGTCGGATTAAAGTTGGGCCGGCGTCGCACGACGCCGGCCCAACTTTAATCCGACGTTCTTCAGCAGGTATGAGGCCAGTCACGGTTCACAGATCATATACGTACGTGTAAACATACAGAAAGCAATAAATAGGTACAGAGATCTGCATAGACAACTGGAAGCATTGAGCCTCTGTGAGCTTGATGTCTTTGATGTTGGCCCAAAATTCAAATATGTTTGCCGTCTGGCTATGTTTTCCATATAAACGGATACATTATGCATTCATGGGTCTACACATCCATAGTATTGATGTATCCAAAATATATCGTTTCTAACTGGAGTTTATTATTTTGTGATTTGTCTTCTGCACATATTCAACGATTTATGTGCTCGCTGAAATATGTTATTATCGGCCGGTTTATAGCCCAACATGATGCGACGTCTGGTACATGTAGATTTATATTGCGGAATGCTTCAAGCTCTTCCAAGAATGTGGTGCGCTTTCATATTATCTATAAAATAAAGTCATTTCGTCATTTCAATCTTTTGTTATGATGTGATCATCCTGTCCATATTGTCTACTTTCAGCATTTCATATATAGAGTTAATTCAATGTTGGGCCTGTGTATCAGACAGTGGCCCATCATCCACGCAATAATCTGATAATATTGCTTTAGATTAGGCGGAGCGGACATGACAGTAAACGATTGTCAATCACGAGGCGTTCAGCCTACATTGATTTACTGTTGGCCCATCGTCTACGACGCTGGACCAACATTAAAACAACATAGGCTGAACGTGTCATGTTAGCTGGGATAACTGATGAACTCGACTTGGCTTAAACATGTTAAAGCAATGTATAGTGTCATGATTGAGTGACTTTGTCGAACGTACGTATTCCACAACCTACATGACAAAGACATGGTAACCATGGTAACAAACTGAACTGTTAACCCTTGGAACGCTGAAAAATATTTTTATATAAACAAAGAGAACAAATGTGTTTTTTTCAATTTGAAATGACCACAATATCTTAGTTAGCCCTTTTCGCTTCATTTGAATAACTACACGTATGCTATTGGTCTACGGCTATTATAAATATCATACTCCTTCAGTTCAGTGATAGACTTTAGACGTCTAAAGTCAATCCACGCGTCTACCTGGTAGTACAGCGATGGCAATGTGTACGATAATTTCAATGCGCAGAAATGGCTGCAGGACTGCATAGTCTCCGTGGAGTTGAAATGACACAGGTCCACTGACAAAATTGTAAACTCGGCTGATGAGTCTTCAGGTATATCAGACTATAAACCTGCACCTTTGACTGCCGTGCATAGCCAAAATGCAGCATAGGCTTTGCAGTATAGCCTATTTAACCCTTGGCGTGCTAAGTTAATTTACTTACATTTTCACTTGAAGTTGTGTCTCGCTACCGCGACCCACAACTTCAGGTGGGTGAAAATTATTCATGTGTTTAAGTTGTGATCTATCCTTTGTAAATCCTAATGTTTAAACACGTATGCCCAATATCATTCCCAATATCAGTGATTTGATAACAAAAAAAAACAAATTTAAAATGCCAATAGCCGTGATCAGCAGGATAAGGGTCAAGCCGTTTGACCTCCAAACAAGAAAATTTAAAGTTAGAATTTGTCAAATTGGCAAAATGTTTTCATTCAGATTATGTATATCCGAGTCATTTTTACCCACTTGAAGGTGTGCAACGCGGTAGCGAGGCACAATTCAAGTGGGTAAAAATTCAAATTTCATAATGAAGCGCTTAAAGGGTCAATCACATTATATAACCCGATTTTTACAAATCTTGCTATTCCACATCAGCTCAACATAGATTTAAAATTATTTGAAAATGGCCAATCAGCTAATCGATTAGCTCGTGTACATGTAATTTGAGAATTACCCCAAGTGGGGTTCAAGCATTTTTAATTATTGCGTGTGACCACACACGAAAGCGAAACAGGAAATCTTTGAAAATGACCTTATTGGACCATTTACACCACAGGTTCTGTAGGGTTTCTGATCACAAAGAAAACAATATATGTCTATGGATTAAGTACTATTGTATCCCATACCAATTCGTCACCTAGGAGCTAAAGGGTCCAGTCAGTCACTCCTATGAATGGTTGAGAATGCCCAGTCAATAATTTATTATTCTAGTTCTGTTTATGTAAGGAATCTTTTGGCAAGAACCCTTCATCTCCTAGAGAACAAATTAGCCTCTCAATAACCCATTTGAAAATATAATGAGCAGCAAACTGGTAAAGAATGATATTGTGACGCCTAGTTTACGCCTTTGTAAACAAATCTTGGGAACTCACTTGTTTGCCTGGCACCTGGTAAACACGAGTCATCAAGCCAATGTTGTTTTAAAGTTGGTCCAACGTCGTAGACGATGGACCAACTTTAAAACAGCATCGGCTCGTGTTTAAAAAACAGGCCTGTAGGACATACCGACACGTGCAAATTCAGCATGATTGGTGTTTCCTGCACAGGACATATCAATGCATGTGCTGATTTCATCGCGCTGACAACGACATCCGAATCCTTAAACCGGCAATGATACACAGCCTAAAACCTGAAAACTGTCCGCGTTTTAGAGCTACGACAACGACAAGGGCTGTACGCCGTGAAAAAGTGGAAAAGGAAAGTTTACTTACGGTTTCAGGGGTGATTTTAACGGTGATTTGAGAAGCCAATTCGGTGACCCACCGCGTGGCTCCATGATTGGGGTACGACTGGCGCTATTCACCTCGACCCCCGGGGTCTGTACACAACAGCGGTGTGCTAAGCTGCCCCGTCATGTACCAAAGTGTTTCTGGTGAAAGAAAACACGGCCCGACACACGCAACACAACGACCGATGCTGGGCTAATGTTGGGACAGCGTCGCAGACGCTGGCCCAACATTAGCCCAGCATTGGGTCGTATGTACTGGGGACACGCCGCACATAATAACCCGGGTCATGCATGGCCAAAATACCTTTCACGCAAGATACACAAAAATACCTCGTTGCGAGTGCGGTCACATTTACCACTGTTTACATATTCTTGCCGGCGATTGAGACCCTGGCATAGATGAAAATTCGACTGATTTCACGGGATATCTATCACAAACGATATGCGCGTTATTTCGCGGTATTTTTTCATAATAATATTGCGGCAAATATGAAATATATCTGCGCTACTATACCTCGGCTCTAGTATACACTGGGTCGAACATGTGACTTGGGATTAAACTGAACAATACGTTTTATATAACATGATCGATAGATTATAATGTGATAAAATCGGTCGACATGATCAATGGTCATAGTTCAATAGACGCAAACCGCACCATTTAGGCCCTCTTCAAAGATTTACAATTGGTACTATATCAAATAATATATATTATTTCATAAGACTTGAATATTATGTAAGACCGATGGCGTAAACATAACGTCCCCTTGGATATGAAAGGGTGTATCTGCCACTGTACAAAGTGGCAGATACACCTTTTTATATACAAGTGGACGATAATCAGCCATGGTTATTTATCATTTATAATGTCTTCACAACAATCTTAACACTGAATACAAGGCTATTTCGCCCGAGCTGCATATGCAGCTCGGGCGAAATAGCCTTGTATTCAGGGCTATGAAAAAGCCGCTGCCGCATGCTCAATATAAAATTACATTATCAGATTATAAATTTGTTAATTATCGAGCTCCACATTGCGAAAATAAACGAGAGCAGGCTGATACTAATTTACACCACCCCTGTCCTGACTGCAAATCAGCATGACGCGGGTTTGAGCTACGGCGTAAACGAGTTGTGACTGCAACGCACCATCACCTCTCTAACATGTCTAATCCTTTATGTACAAAGTTACCAATTTAATACACCTACATAATAGACATAACTAAAGCAGTGTCCCGCTGCGTTTTGTGAAATAAATGGTTGAGTTTTTTAAAGCTAAGCACGACTGTAGTCGTTTTCAATTATTTTAATGACTTTATTTTAGCATTCCAGGCCAAATCACAGTCATTAGAGAAAAAAATGAAATGAATCTGGCTTCAGGCCACTTTAGTGCACATATAGGCCAAATTGGACCAGGAAAAGCTCATGAGGATGGTGAGATGAGTGCGATGACACTGCCCTCCAGACACAGGATTCGATATTAGAGCCCTGGCGGTCCGAGGCCGAGCACGCTACCTCTCTGTCACGGAGGCTCTCCACAATACTCAGTTTTACGAGTGGATGGAGAAGAAACATTTTTGTTTCTTTCAAACCACTGAGACCTGTAAACGAGCCCCGGACTCTAGCGTGAAAGGCAGCGGTGCTAACCACTACCCTAGCGCCCCCGCCCATGTGTCACAAAAGCGGGACACAACTTTCTGTGAGTGAACATTTTAATTCAACATGTTCAAAGCTTTAGAATACTTAGTAGTTGATGGTCACTAAGTCATTACATCCGGCGTTCAAAATGTTAGTCCTTCAATATTTTATCCGTGGTGACTATAATGTCAGTTGTCAAAGGGTGTTTACACTTGACGTACTTATAGAATAACAAACCGATCACAGATCAACCATTGACCTTAGCCCTGTAAATGACAACTTCTAAGGAACGCTTAATCGGCTTCGATTTTCATCAGTTTCGTGTCCTCAACTAATAAATAATTTGAAAGAAAAGGAAGTTTACATCGTACTTGAACATGTTGAACCTGCTATGGTGGTGTAAAAATAATATGATGATTCACAAAATAATATGGTCAGCTGCTAAAACGAACGAACGAACGAACGAGCGAAGGAACGAACGAACGAACGAACGAACGAACGAACGAACGAACGAGCGAGTAAGCGAGCGGAAGAGTAAACGAACGAACTACAAAAAAACGATACATTGTAAGATAGAATTGAGTGAATTATATTCATGATATTGTTTATTTGTTATACATTGTTGTGCAGAATAATCCTGCAAAGCATATATAATCGTGACGTGATCAAGTAAGTCAAAGCCCACGAGACATGTATGTAGGTTTAGAAAAATAAAATGAATCGGGCTTTAGGCCACCTTTGTGCACATATAGGCTAAACTAGGCCAGGAGAACCTCCTGAGGATGGTGAGATGATTAAGATGACACTGTCCTCCAGACACAGGACTCGAAATTCGAGCCCTGGCGGTCTAAGGCCGAGCACGCTACCTCTCGGTCACGGAGGCTCCCCACAATACTGACTTTCACACGTGGATGGGGAAGAAACATTTTTGTTTCTTTCAAACCGCCGAGACCGGGAACCGAACCCCGAACTCTGGCGTGAAAGGCAGCGGTGCTAACCACTACCCTAGGGCCCCCGCCCATGTAGGTTTAGAAGACCTGACGATCTGATGTCACACACGTGTCTAACAGCAAACAAGAGACGTTCGCTCAATGCTGGACCAATGTTGGGCCAGCGTCGTAGACGATGGCCCACCATTGGGCAAACGTCTCTGGTTTGCTGGGTCGCTGATACAGGTAAAACAATCATTATCTTTATAAACCAAGTCTGCTTTAATTCGTTTCCTCGAACAGGACATGGCGGAAGATAACTGTGCTATAATTACATTAACAATAACAGGTTAATAGTGAAAATTACTTATACTTGTTTAATCTGAGACCAAGCTTGCTGAGACAAAACATTTGAAAATCTTGATGTCTAAACACCAATTTCGTTCCGGATCTTATCCATAAATTCCATATTATATTTATCCATAACTTATATTTAAACGGCTACATAATAAACATGATAAATCGGATTAAAAACGACTATGTATGTGAAAAATAATGTTTTTCTCTATTCTCTCGTAAAAAATCGATATTGCGCGTGAATTGCAAAAGCCAGTATCTGCTAACTTTACAAGTAAGCAGATACCGCCTTTCGGCTTTGCAATATCTGTTTACTTTACAAGTAAGTAGATACTACATTTTGGCTTCGAGGTCGGCCCAGCATTAAACAACATTGAGTCAATACCTCGTGTTAGCTGCTGGGTGGGCTCGTTTGTATAACATTTATACATTGTTGAACCAAGATCGAAGACGTTGGGCGGACGTTGTATAAATGGTATACACATGTTTTGTGTTTGCTGGGAAGTTATCTGATTGTCACCATCCTCATTACCATGATTACGATTGTCACCGTCCTCGGGGGTTTTCTGGCATCATTATATCCTGTATAGGTAAAGACACTGTCACCAGGTCACTCAGTAGTCAAAACAAACACGAGTTATTGAGACAATGTTGGGTCAATGTTCTTCTTTCGTTTATTCATTCATTCACTCCCTCATTCATTCATTCAATCATTCATTCATTCATTCATTCATTCTTTCATTTATTCATTCATTCATTCATTCATTTATATATTCATCATTCATTCATTCATTCATTTAATTATTCATTTATTCATGCATTCGTTCATTCATTTAACTGATAAGAAATCATGTACATGTAGGTTTGCAAACCACTGGATAAAATCTGCTTACATTATGGATTCCCAAACGATAAGTTAATGATTTTTGGATAACAATTATTAGTGCAGTGGCGGATCCAGAGGAGGGAGGGGTCGGAGGGGTCCTGACCCTCATTTTCACAAACTAAATTTCAGTGTCAAGCTCAGTTTCAGCTGAGAAGACTAACAAGCCATAGATTGAGACTTAAATCATGTAAATTGGTTGCATTTCAATCGAACCCCTTCTTTAGAAAATCTGTATCCGCCACAGTTGCTGATATACCCAGCTTACACAAAAAATAATTTGTATACCATTTGTACAATTTTGGTCCAATGGACAAACGTCGAAGACTTTGGGCCGTCGTTGTACAAATTGTATACAAATGTTTTGTGTTTGCCGAGTATAAACTGTTCTGGATGATGCTGTTAAAGGTGATCATCATCTATCACCCCTTATATGGTATGAATAATTATGTCCTTATATGGGGTGATTGGCTATCATGTGACCCTCTCAGAGGGTCACATGATAGCTAATCACCACATATAAGGAAACACTTGTGCCCCATCTTGTGGCAACTTTGATTTATTTGTCACAAATTTATTCATACTATATGAGAGGTTATAGATCACCTTTAAAATTGTAGTAAATAAAATGTTACCTTTTATCAATTAGATTTGATTTGTGTTCTTTACAATAATTTACATTACAGTGACATTACATTATCGCCGATTTTATATAATATTGCGTTTACCATGTTTACTTCGGCCAAATAAAATAAATAATAATAATAAATCTTTATTCGTTCATAGAACATATTACATTATACAATTGTGAACAAAAAAGGAATAAGCAAAGTTAAATTAATCTGGTGTCAGGTGTCTGTATAAAAATCATTCTGTACAAACGTACTTTAACATAATTATCATTTAATTCCTGATCATGGTCATGCGAGAACTCGAAATTGTCACAGTTTTCCCGCATTGGCATTAGATCAATCACATTACCTGATTACCTGCAGCTTTTCTGCTTTCATCATTTACATTAGACTCAGATACATTAATTATTTTATTTTTTTATAGTTATCCATGAGTCGTAATTATTTACTTGAAATTTACTTAAACCATATATTGACATAATGTGATTGATACTCTTACATGTGAACTATTTGCTGCCTGACATACATAATTGTGTAGATAACCGTAAAAGTGAGTTGGTACTTTTAAGGTTAGACATTACATATTTCATTATTCGTAGGTGTAATTGAACATCTATTGGTTGGTCTTTAGAAATGCGATGCAACAAATTATTGTGTGTTCTATAAGGTAATTGATACAATTGTCGCAAACATTTTCTCCAAGAAATATAAAACTTATTGATCAATCGACTTTGCTGACATATCCCAGAGTAGAAACCCATACAAAGAAGAACAGAATGACTTGAATAGTGTAGGCCTATACTTAAATGAGTTAGGTGCCAACTTAAATTGTGACATTACTGTATTAGCTCTTCTAATAAAATCATCTGTTGTTACTTTGATCCGTATTTCGTTACTACACTCTCCGACAATGTTACCTAGGGGGACATCTTTAGAAATTCTCTGAATTTTTTCACCATCAAATACATGCGATAAACGAGTTAACCCTTTTCCTGCTGAATTGTTTGAATTGTATTTATCGTCATTTGAAGCTGGAATTGCTAACGCAATTTCCAGCTTCAAATGACGAAAAATAATTTTATTTTCTGAAAATATACATCTTCTTAATTGAGTTATTAGACTAACTGAACATCTACCACCAACTATATTATCCATTTCAGTGACATATTATTTGGCCCAAAATATGCTTAAAACCGTATATATCCGGGTCTAGCAGGACAAGGGTTAAGTACATGCAATAACTAGTAATATGTGTAATACTGGTATAAACCCCGAATTTCAAAAGGTTCATTCAAAGTTTTAGTTGCGGACAAAATATTCACTTGGTAGTAGGACTTTGGGGATACGGCGATAAATCAGATGTTGATGTTCATCATGCTAGTACCATTTTTATGCAATAAACAGAAGTGATTTCGTGTGAGTATCTAAATCAGCAATCACTACGTTTTAAACAAACGTTGGACCTGCTGTCGTTAAATGTTGGACCAGCGTCACAGGTGACGTACGGCATAAAGCCAGCAATGAACAGGTTTCTACGGAAATCGATGTCAGTGTACTTTATCAATTGTTATACCAAGTAAACACAAAAGCTTGACCCAATGTTTGGTAAATGTTGGGCCAGCATCTTCGACACTGTCTCAACATTAACCCAACATTGGGTCAATGTCTCGTGTCTGCTTGGTAAGACAGCTCAGTAAAAACGCCACGCTGATCCAATTGCGGTGTATCAGCAAACACAAGACGTTGTCCCACTGTTCGTTTGATGTTGGCCCACCGTCTACGACGCTGGCCCATCATCAAACCAACAACGGGGAAACGGCTGATGTTAGCTGGGCTACACTTACAACTGTTCTGTTCACTGTTACCTTTCAAAGTAGACAGACAGGCCATGCTAAGACAATCTGCTGCAGGGTTTGTCCTGTATGCTGTATTGGTTTCTTGATGGTATACGAGATGTCTGGCGAGACATCAAACAATAAAAGGAGGCAATATACGGACATTACATCAAGCGGGCTACATATGTAAACAACCCAACCAGTAACCCATTTTAACAAGACTACATAAGTCCAGGAGCTCCCGCTCCGAATTAGAATTTGATTTAAGCAATTTTGTATAGGGTTATTAATGTAGTCCTAGTCTAGGTCAAAAATCAAGACGCAAGACAACTAGGTCTAAGAAGCCCAGTCTAAGAGTAAGATAAGAACTAGACAGTCTGTCAGAGATTGCAAACCTCCATTGAAATTAATGATCCTAATCAGTATCCCAGTAATGGTCTACCTATCTGGCATGGTTTACCCGATATCAGGCCAATCGAGTTAACTAATAGCTGATTTACGGTCATTTTGAATTCGATATAAATTGGTTAAAAATTTAGGGTGCATCCTCCCCCGAAACCTCAAATTTTGTTTTATAGTAATGGACTAAAGTCTAACACAGTTCGCAAAATATTGGGCATGTGAAAGTAAATAATGGCCGATAAGGGGCCATTTTGAATTTGATCGAGTCAGAATTTTTCAAGATGCATCCTCAGCTGAAATCTCACATTTCATTCTATAGTAATCGTCTAGCTATCTAGCATGGTTTACCAAATATCGGCCATGTGAAAGTGAATAATGGCCTAAAGGCGGCCATTTTGAATTTGATCAAGTCAAAATTTTCCAAGATACATCCTCAGCAGAATCTCACATTTCACTCTATAGTAATGATCTAGCCATCTAGCACGGCTTACCAAATATCGCCCATGTGAAAGTGAATAATGGCCGATAGGAGGCCATTTTGAATTTGATCAAGTCAAATTTTTTCAAGATGCATCCTCTCCTGAAATCTCACATTTTGTTTTATAGTAATGGTCTAGCCATCTAGTACGGTTACTAAAAACCGGCTATGTGAAAGTGAATAATGGCCGATAGGCGGCCATTTTGAATTTGATCGAGTCAATTTTTTTCAAGATGCATCCTCTCTTGTAATCTCACATTTTGTTTTATAGTAATGGTCCAGCTATCTAACACGGTTTACCAAATATCAGCAATGTGCAAGTAAATAGTGGCCGATAGGCGGCCATTTTGAATTCGATTGAGTCGAAAGTGTTTAAAAGGCATCCTCTCTCGAAACGTCACATTTTGTTTTATAGTAATGGTCTAGCTATCTAGCACGGTTTACCTGATATCAGGCCTATCGAGGTAAATAATGCTGATTGTCGGCCATTTTGAATTCGTAAGTTAAAAATTTTCAGGGTGCATCCTCCCCCGAAAACTCACACTTTGTTTTATAGTAATCAGGTAATGGTCTAGCCATCTAGCACGGTTTACCAAATATCAGCCATGTGAAAATGAATAATGGCCGAAAAGGCGGCCATTTAAAATTCGATCAAGTCAATTTTTTTCAAGATGCATCCTCATCTGAAATCTCACATTTCGTTTTACAGTAATGGTCTAGCCATCTAGCACGGTTGACCAAATAACGGCCATGTGAAAGTGAATAATGGCCGATAAGCGGCCATTTTGAATTTTATCGAGTCAAATTTTTCAAGATGCATCCTCTCCTGAAATCACACATTTTGTTTTATAGTAATGGTCTAGCCATCTAGCACGGTTTACCAAATAACGGCCATGTGAAAGTGAATAATGGCTGATTGGCGGCCATTTTGAACTTTGACAAAATGATTTTTTTCAAAATACATCCTCTCCTGAAGCCTTACAATTTGTTTCATAGTAATGGTGTGGATATCTTGAGCGGTTTTCATGATATTCCACAATATCATGCCTGTCGAGGTGAATAATGGCTGATAGGCGGCCATTTTGAATTTTATCAACTTCAAATTTTCCAGGATGCATCCTCTCCTGAAACCTTACAATTTATTTGATATTAATGGTGTAGCTATCTTGAGCGGTTTTCAAGATATTCCGCAATATCAGGCCTGTCGAGGTGAATAATCGCCGATCGGCGGCCATTTTTAATTTTATCGACTTGAAATTTTTCAAGATGCATCCTCTCCTGAAACCTCACAATTTGTTTTATAGTAATGGTGTAGCTATCTTGAGCGGTTTTCATGATATTCCACAAAATCTTTCAGTCGAATTTGCCGATGTTATAAATTAGGTCAAAGTGCTGGGTCAACTTCAAGGTCAAGGTCCAAAAACCTGAAAAGGCACAACTAGGGACCTTAGAGAACATGTATGTGCAATATGACTGTCATCGGCCCAGTACTTTTCGAGATCTGCTCCGGAAACGAAGTGCGCGTCAAAACGTCTAAATAGGTCATAGTTCTGAACCAGAAGTAGGTCAAAGTTCAAATACCCCAAAAGGCACAAATAGACCCCCTAGGGGTGTTGTGTGTAAAATTTGAAGACAATCGGACAAGTACTTTCAGAGATATGCTCCGGAAACGAATTGTTTACGGACGGCCCAAAGGCCCAACGGCCCAACGGCCCAACGCCGTCACATCATCATTTTCTCCTCTGCAACCTTGCGTATTGAATTCAGATTAAAAATATTTTAACCCGTCCATTAGCCACCTGGAAGTAACCCACATACCAAAAATTGTTATCCTAGCTTATTTTCTCACAAAGTTATAGGCAAAAGAAGAGGCCAAAAAAAAACGGAGGTAGAATCCATAGCTCCCTTCGCTCACCTACGGTGACGGCGGGAGCTAATAACTAGAAGGGTCTAGTTTTTTGAGGACAAAAAACTGGAGATGTCTCCCCTCTAGCAGCATAGCCATAAAGGTTGATAGCTAATAGATGTAGTGTCAATGGTTTTTGTAATTAATGTTATTAAATGGCTCCTGTGGACAGTAGAGACTATATGTATTAAGCGGAATTTATTATTCCGTTTTGGTGCTTGTCTACACATCCAGCAAACACGACGTCGACCAAATTCTGGTCCAATGCTGGCCCACCGTCTGCGACGCTGACCCAGCATCAAACCAGCACTGGTTCAGCGCCTCGTGTTTGCTGGGCTGCGTTCAATCCAGGAAACATGAAACATTTGTATAACATTTGTACAATGCGTCGAAGACGTTGGGCCGGCGTTGTACAAATGTTATACAAATGTTTTGTGTTTGCTGGGAATAGCAGCTGGTCTGGCGGCGATTACAAGCCGATACCGACCCAATGTCTGTTGAATGTTAGGCCAGCGTCGCCGGTCCAGGCCAGTAGGCATTCAGTCCTAATGAATACTTCGTTTGTGACCATTTGCAATCGTTTGCGACCATTTGCGATCGTTTGCGACGGCTTGCAACCATTTGCGATCATTTGCGACCATTTGCGGTCGTTTGCGGCGGTTTGCGACCATTAAATGTGCGATCGTTTGCAACCGTTTGCGATAATTTGCGACCATTTGCGATCGTTTTTCGTCCGTTTGCGACCATTTGCGATCACTTGCGGTTTGCGACTATTTGCGATCGTTAGCAACCATTTGCGATCGTTTGCGACGGTTTGCGATCGCTTGCGACCGTCTGCGATAGTTTGCGACCTTTTGCGATCATTTGCGATCGTTTGCGACCATTTGCGATCGTTTGCGACGGTTTGCGACCATTTGCGATCGTTTGCGACCGCTTGCGATCGTTTGCGACCATTTGCGACCGTTTGCGACGGTTTGCGACCATTTGCGATCGTTTGCGACCGTTTGAGATCGTTTGCGACGGTTTGCGAAGGTTTGCGACTATTTGCGACTTTGTAGGCCTACTTCGACTAACCATTCTCTCTTTCTCCTCTCTCTCCTCCACTGTCATATCATTCATCTCACCATCCTCAGGAGGTTCTCTTGGCCCAGTTTAGCCTATATGTGCATAAATTTGGCCTAAAACTGCATTAATTCATTTCTCTCTGTAATTACAACTGTTATTTTAATTTTTAAATAGTTTATAAATAGCAAACACCCAATGCTGGTTCAATGTTGGGCCACTGTTCGCGACGCTGGCCCGTCACTAAAATATTATTGGATATATGTATTTTAATTATTACCCCCTGGTAATCAGAGGGTCAAGCGGACCGTCGAGCTCAGAATAATAAACCCTATACTTTCAATGAATAGACCTTCAACCGAATGCTGCGACATTGGGCCTGGGTTAATGTTGGCCCGCCGTCCGTGACGCTGGCCCACATTCAGCGTGGCGGCAAACACGACACAGTAGCCCAATACTGGGCTAATGTTGGCTCAGCGTCGTAGACGGTGGGCCAACAAAAGCCCGACATTGGGTCAACGTCTCGTGTTTGAACGCCTGCAGGATAGATGAACGCACGGAAGTCGGACAGATAAATGAGCAGTGAGAAGTAAAGCTACATGTCTCTCCCTCTCTGTAGAGGGGAGACATAATAATAAGTATTCCGGCAAAACAAGTATGTCCGCTTTGACACTGACATCAATCTGTATGCGGCGCCAACTTAGGATTCGGTAGCAGATGCACCCTTCGGAGGCATCGCTGTCAAAAGGCGGATGCCATTATTTTTGGTTGAATAGATGTTGCAGATATTTCCGTGACATGTGAAAAGTTATGACAGTATGACGGTCCCATCATGTAAGTGGTCTTTAGTGAAAAGTTTACTGTATTGGTGAAGACCAGCAATCATCCGGCAAAAAATATTCTCCAGGGTTACCCCCTGCGAGCGGGCGGGACTCGATAAGAAAGCTAGTGATTGTTTGATTCGCACTGATCTCAAAATAGTTTACTAATCCGGTTTGCTTTGGTTTGTATGTCTGAAACGAACGCCGTGAATTGATAGCAGCACAGTTGCCGCAAATCTAGAAATACATGTATTTTGAGTCAAATAAACCATCTGGTCTGGCAATCGTAGTCTAGATCCAAATTTACAGCCAATCTAAGAACAGTTTGACCAAAGAAACGCATAGTTTCGCTAACCATGCTAACTGGTTCAAGATCCAACGACCAAACCTTCATGTAGGCAGGTTTGATGGTTTGGTCAATCAATCCGATTCTAGTTTTGACTGATCTGGAAAACGCTTTGAATTGGTAAGCAGGTTTAAGATCGGTACGATATGTTGGATTTCAATAATGTGTCCCCACATTTAGCACGTTTAGTCCGGTATCTTTTTCTGTTTATCTGGATCAGTATCAAATTGACACAACTGTCAATGTGGTTGCTGTTCATTAGCCTTAGCAGCAAACACGACACAGCAAACACAACGAGACCTCGACACAATCTTGGCTCAATGTTGGGCCATCGTCTGCGACGCTGGCCGAACACTGTCCCAGCATTGGGTAGGTGTATCGTGTTTACTGGGTAGGTATCCAAATAAAGCGGAAAGAGCTAACTTTCCAAAACTGTGCACCGATAACTAATAATATTGTAGATTTATCCCTTCATTTCCCCTTCAATACTCATTTACTGCTGCGCAATTACCAATTTTTTTTTATTCACGATAAATTGGTAAATACAATTGTCCTGATGGCATAAAACATCCAAGTGCTCAAAATAGGAAAAGAGGTGCATGAATACATGCATAAACATAATAAATGTTTTATAACCACTATAGTATGTTCGCCTATTCACCACATGCTGAGAGTAGCATTTTTTTCAATTCTCTCGGTTGCCATTTAATAATTTTGTTTTGTGAGAAAATATTTGAGGATCATATTTTATTTTGATCTTCCCAACATCCCAAAATTAAAAAAAATTGTGGATTTTTTAGTTTAGACCATTCGACAAGTAATGCAATAATATTATTGTTTCATGTTAATAGTGAATTGAAAAGAGACTTGTCATTTTGATATTTGTGACCCAATCTGGAAAAATGAGTCGTAAGTCCCTTCTGACAAAAGATGGCCCTTACATATTGTTAAAAGCTTATATGACCTCGAATTGACGTATTTTCAATTTTTGCATAATTTTATACAAGATTACTTTCGCATCCCAAGGTTACGTGACATCGAAATTAGTGTACATGTTGAAAACAAATATTTTAAATATATCTGTTATTGTAATTTTAGATTTAATTACACTCAAATCAGTGATGTTTGTGTCTATTCACGCGTCACCATGGAAACGGTCGCTAACAAGTAGCAAATATTGATACCTGTAGTGTGAAAATCTTATTGATAAAAAATCTGGCATTTAGTTAAAATGTTAGAACTATACCTGTATACGTCAATCATTCAAAAAAAGGGTCGAAATAAATAGTTATTTCATTTATTTAATTTCAATCAAATTAATTCTGTGTTCTTTTCAAAAAGTGTACAAATTGCCTTTTTAAACTGCAAAGGCCATTTTCTCAAAATGAGGCAGTCTCGCACTTCATATTTATGTGAGTTGGCGAAGTAATATTTTCAGAGGTAACCATGCAACAGAGTTGTGTGATATACAATTTTAAAGATAATTTGGTGTAGATTCTTGGGATCTGGTAATCAGGTAATAAATAGCAGACTCTGATATTTAAATATGCGACTTACGACTCATTTTGTCAGATCGGGGCGAATTGTATGACGTGTTATAGAGAACAACTTTTCAACTATTTGACAGATCTCAAAAAGCATCGATATTAGTCAGGTATTCGTGGAGAAATCCAAGAAAACTCTTAGTCCCAGACTGGGATGAAAAATACCTGTAGGCATACATACACCTGAATCTGTAAATCTGAATAATTCTTACCCACTTGAAGTTGTGGATCGCGTCAGCGAGACACAACTACAAGTGGGAGAAAATTCCAATTAAAGAATTTAAAGGTTAAATGGTTAAACCTGTAAAACACTGATGTGACCTTTATGTGGTTTTATCCCCAATTGTGTAACCAGTGTTTAGAAGTGAAAAACGCATTGAATCTGCAAAACTGCCATACGATATCATTTCATTTATAAATCTGACTAATTTTCGGTAATTTGAAGATTTTGAGATCGCTGGTTAAACACACAGAAATACCACTGTAGTCGATATTAGAGCTCTATAGCTCTACTAGGGGGTTAACCCTTTAACTGCCAAATTATTTAATTTAAATCTTTGACGCACATAAAAATCCACAACTTCAAGAGAGTGAAAATTATTCAGATTTGACAAAATGGAGGTTACCGATTTTTAAATCATGCTGATTGGTGTCAGATTTAACCTTAATCAGTGTTAATATATTATGTTAAAAAAGCTGGTATTTAAAGTGCTAATAAAATATCAAATAAAAATGAATATGATCGGGACCGGCGACTAAAAGGTTAAATATTCTGTAGTTAGAGTGTTAGCGATGTAACTTGACGAAGGCTTGGATTCACTCACATGCTGCATCATACATGGCAGCTGCAGGGTTTGCTGTGTACAGGCCAAAATAGCTGTGCATCTATTGATGTGCCAAAATGGTCGGCCATGAAAAACGTAGCCAACTATACTGTCCCGTAAAGGCAAACAGAAGTGACTGCTTACTTTTCAAGTGAGTAGTAATTGCAGGTGGTTTATGTTAATATTAATTAAGAAATAAGAAATATAAAACTGAAATTATAAAATGTTATCAGGTTATATTCACATGATCCTTTTCTAAACCATGTAAACATTAATTATTCTGTCATTCTGCCACTTATAACTCTTCATTTTTACTTGGTATTATGTACTTTAGAAAATGCAGCATTATTGGTATATATACCAATACCATATATTTGATACCGCACAAATCAGGAGGACATGTTTCAACGTTGTGTCTTTGGGTATGGAATTTAACCTTAATGTGCTTTAATTCACTCAGGTGTAAATGAGTAGGTCTTCCTTGTCAGCATTGTAAGACACAGATGTGTGATAAGATCTTAAGCGTTGTAGCATTTGCAGAATCTGAATGTTCCCCGGGGAGTTGAGATGGCAAATGGAACCACCAAGTTAAAAATGCAATAATTTCTGTACTGTATTTTTGTGAAATCGTAAGGTCGGTCGTCTCGCCTTGATGGGCAGATTGGTATCAACATGAATTTCCCTCATTGTATCCTCACGCGCATAGCCATAGATATGAGAATGGGCCCCTTCAGCGTGTAAATATTATTGCTCAGAAAGCCAGACGACTTAGCTGCTTCCACGTGCTTTATACCGCGCACAAAAAAAAGAAAGAGGAACGTGGTGGTCGTCGAGATAAAACATAGACAGCATGCCAGAAGGAGCAGTCATTACTAGTTACAAGCACAAGACATTGGCCCAAAGCTGGTTCAATACTGGTCCAGCGTCTGCGACGCTGGCCCACCATTGAACCAGCATTGGGTGAACGTCTGCTCGGCGGCACCTACAGCAATCATGTCATTGAGAAATATGTTTACCTGACACGGCCGACTCTCCTGGCCAGTGAACCATGAAGAGCACTTAGACAAAAAGTGAATGTAACGGAATGCGGCTCATCCCTCCCCACTGTCAGAAGATTTCATCAATCTTGACTGATTGTGCAAAAAGTGGTCCATGCTCATAGTTTTTCTGGGATAGTGTACGTGCGACTTTCAACAAATTGACTGTAAAACTGCAGGTTCAATAATATGTGCTGAATACAAGTCATTAACATGTTTAAGGCATGGTATGACATGTATAATAAAAATGATATATTGTAGGCCTATATTAAAATATATTAAAATGTCTAATTTTCATTCACGTCTTATTTCACATCAAACATGTCAACATGGTCACCTGGTCACAGGGAATACGGTGAATCCCAGTGCTTATCATATTTATAGCGGTTTCAGTCGGCCCTTGAAAGCCGTGTGGTTTCCAAATAAAAAATGTTAAAATGAGGTAGACATGGCAGAGCTCGGATCACCGAGGATTTAGGCGCTATAGACTTTTATTAATATTTATTATTATTATTAAAATAAAACATAATACCGAGCCATTTTGTAATGTAAGAGCTAAGTTTTATATCATAAAATACTGCTATCTCCCGAAAACATAGTTGTGACAAAATTGGTATTTCAGATAGAAATGTGAATAGTTAAAATGAGGTAATGCATATTTAAAAGACAAAAAGTACCGAACGAATGTCTTCTTCGGAAAATTTAAATGTGCGATAAAAAACTTTATGTTATCATGGTTATTTCAAGGTAGTAAAATAATCCCATGACTGTATGACTATACACATGATACAAGAGAAAGGTTTTCATTATCGCTTAGCGAAACATGCGAAAAAACACGCAATTCTGGCCATTTGCTAAACATGCTAAACACATTTGACATTAATTAGCAAAATATGTATGTACAATAATGACAAAAGTGCAAAATATGTATACACCAATGATGAGAATGGAGTGTGAAATATGCATACACCGATGATGAGAATGGAGTGTAAAATATGTATACGCCAATGATAAGAATGAAGTGTAAAATATGTATACACCAATGATAAGAATGGAGTGCAAAGTATGTATACAGCAATGATGATAATGAAGTGTAAAATATGTATACACCAATAATCATGATAATAAGAATGGGGCGCAAAACATACACCAATAATCATGAAAATGAGAATGAAGTGTAAAATATGTATACCCATCCAGGCAATAACTTGTCTGGTATACACATGATACATGGCATAGCGTACATGTAGCATTTTTCACAATAAAATAATTATTATTGAGATGCTACAAAATAAATGTTGGTGTGGCACTTTTTGCATTGGAGAATAGTAGCTTGACATGCACTGGCACGGCTGTTTTTTCTGAAGCAAATTATTCCCTGACACCAATGATGAGAATGGAGTGAAAAATAAGCATACACCAATGATAAGAATTAAATGGATTGTGAGTGAAAAAGAAAAAACGCTAACCAACAAAATTTTCCCTGCTTTATACATGATATAACCCAGCAAACAAGAGGCGTTGGCTCAATGTAGGGTTAATGTTGGGCCAGCAGCGAATCCGATGTGCCAACATCAACCCAACATTGGGCCAACGTCTGTTTGTTGGAAAGTGCCGCTAAGCATGAGCTGTAGTTTCTCTTGCTTTATGGGCAATGAACACGATACAGGAATTAGTCATGTCCCAATGTTAAGCCAACGTTCAAAATGTTGGTTCAACGATAGGTTATCGTTGTACCAACGTATCGCTGTGAATTATTACCCAAGCTGCAAGCTTGATGGCTTTGTTATGGTCATAACACACCATATACATACTGTATTTATAGTTTCTAAATGGGGTAATGTTTTGTCGATTACATAATGTTGTAGGTGGAGTATGCCAGACGAACATTGTTATCAGGTTATAAAACCAAACATTTTATAAAGGATTCTTAGCTTAATCAATTGTTATTTAGTCCATTAACAGTGATTAAACATAATTTGATGTTTGTGTTGCTACCAGCCGTGCAAATATTATTATCACTTAATATGAAAGTAGCCACAGTGTTATCAAGCTTCTAGCAACATCGTGCACTTATTGATTTTACTGTGTATAATTGATTCAATAATGCACGGTAAATGTATCATGTTATCTGACTGGGACGTCTATGGAGTACAAATGGTACAGATCTGGTGTAGGTTTATTATTTATAATGCACGGTTACCTGGTTACGCTTATAACAACCACATCACACATGCATGGCCCTTGGAAACCTGATACACCTCATCAACATCAATGTTTATTATAAATGCAATAATTTACCGACCACTTTACCATGTTACCATGCTTAACATGCTTAAGGGGCTTATCTGATCTTGTTACCGGTGACCATGATGACGGAATCACTGTTTAAACATATTTTTAAACATATTTTGAAAGCTGATTCGCTCTGAAGTCCCGTCTAAAATGGGGCTAAATGTCATTCTGGTGACAGGGTTGTTGAAGCTGCAGTACTATATGTATATATACTATCTGTAATATATAATCTGATAATGTAGTACCTATAGATCGCGTCTAGATAGAACAAAATTGACACCTATCAATTAACATCTAAACTTCCCCTCCCTGAATCATGTGAATGAGCTAATTTCTAGTCTAGAGTCATAGGCTAGACTTTAACTTAACGGGCCTATTAAGTCTAACTACGCCTACAGATCTTTAGCAAACGGAAAAATCATGGACGACAAAAGAACATTTGTGGAGACGATGACGAATAGAGAGGTACCGGTATCCTTTAAACATGTTAAACACTAGTTTTTTTCCTTGTTCTTTCTGATGTGTGTATCTGTACATGACTGATGAGCAGTACACATCTGTTCTAGTCTATAATATAACACCATAGCAATAATTGCACTTTATCATGTTTATCATGCTTATCTGTTTATCATGTTTATGTCACATAGGATTTAAATTTTCTAAATTTGATGAGTTCATAAGCTGATAAAAAAATAAGACACGTAAACATAACCAGTGATAACCATGATAACCTATGACTCTCCTTTATTTATTATGTCTATGTATCCTAATTTTTTAAATTTGCTTAAAATCAGACGTTCTAAATAGTACACGGTACAAATACAATTTGGTCACCGAATATGGCAAAATATTCATTAATAAAATTAAAATCCAATTTACATTACCATGTTACGGTCTTGTTTCGCCTTGGCGCTCTGAATAATTTAATACAAAATCATAACAAAAGTAGAGACATGCTGGATTCATCTGATTAAAGACAACCTAATAACTGATAATCTAATATAAATGTCACGGATTGTGAGAATCATCATGATCATTATCAATGCAGTTGGCAATAAAATATGTTGCAAGGTAACGTACTAAATAGGTTGGTGCATTAAATGAGGAACAGCAACTTAGAAATAGATGGATCGGATCATAATATTTTTAAACGATAACCATGATAACAGACTTTAGAATGCCTTAACAAACCATAAGGCCACTATTTTTTATTTCTCTGTTTTAGATCAGAAAAAATAAAAAATCTAATGAGGGAGGGCGGTAAATAAAAACATTTAGAAAAGAAAAACATTAAACCTACTTTTGGAAAAGTTAATCATGTTAATGACCAAATAAAAAAAAACATTGGACGAATTTCTGGAAAAGTTATCGGGGGCGACAGAAGAAAAAAAACGTTTGACCTATTTAAAAAAAAAGTTATTGAGGGCGACGGAAAAACAAATTATCTCCTGAAATAAACTTGGTTTTTATAATAAAAAAAAACATTGGACGAATTTCTGGAAAAGTTATCGGGGGCGACAGAAGAAAAAAAACGTTTGACCTATTTAAAAAAAAGTTATTGAGGGCGACGGAAAAAAAAATTATCTCCTGAAATAAACTTGTTTTTTTTTGGAATGTTTTTTTATCTCCCGAAATTAACTGTTTTTTTAGAAATCGGCAAAAATTCAATGCGCGCGCTGGGCAGAATAAAAACACACACATGTGTTTTTGGTAATACGCGGCCTAAATCTAATGCGCACGCTCATCTAGAACAGAGAGAAACCATATAGTGGCCTAAAGCCAATCTACGCACTGAAAGAAAATAAATGAAATGAATCGGGCTTTAGGCCACTTTTGTGCACATATAGGCTAAACTGGGCCAGGGGAACCTCCTGAGGATGGTGAGATGATTGAGATGACACTGTCCTCCAGACACAGGATTCGAAATTCGAGCCCTGGCGGTCTGAGGCCGAGCACGCTACCTCTCGGTCACGGAGGCTCCCCACAATACTGACTTTCACACGTGGATGGGGAAGAAACATTTTTGTTTCTTTGAAACCGCCGAGACCGGGAGCCGAACCCCGAACTCTGGCGTGAAAGGCAGCGGTGCTAACCACTACCCTAGGGCCCCCGCCCTCGCACTGAAAGAGAGTAAAATATTTATAATGGCCGTAGACCTGTAGACGGGTGGACATGGTAAATCCATAACATAGGTATTTAAATGAAGCAGAAAAAGCTTTCTAAGACATTAATGATGATTTCAAATTGAAAAAAAACCTTTGGTCTCCATGGTTTATACAGAATTATTTCAGCGTTGTAAGGGTTAAACAATTTAACCCTTTAACTGCCAAATTATTCAATTTGAATTTTCACTCACCTGAAGTTGTGTCTTGCTGACGCGATCCACAACTTCAAGTGAGTGAAAATTATTTGACAAAATGGAAGTCAACTCTTTTCAAATCTTGCTGGTTGATGTCACAAATTTAACATATTTAAAATGTGGTATCTAATGTGCTAATACAAAATGAAAACCCGAAGATATGCGACACCCGCGGTTAAAGGGTTATCAATGGATCGCAAACCACTGTGAACAGATGGTTATCTGGTTATTGTTGACATCTACAAATTGTATATCAATCAATGACAAAAACTATGCTGCTTCAAGCAAAACCACAAGGATGTAACCATGGTATAACTGCTTAAGTAAGCAGTCACCGCCCCTTGGTTTCGCAACGCAGCAGAAACGGATGAATTGGAATGAAACTTGCTATTTATCTTTTGTATCCTAGCTGATCCGGTCAAGTACACACGACCTTGATATAATCCGCGACACGAAGAGGGTCACATTTAACATGTTAAAAGCGGTACATTAACATGATTAGCGAAAACTAAGTAGGCATAGAATATGTAGAATGGTTATCATGTTTGTGCAGGCGAATTATGTTGTGTCGTACATGATAAACGCACCCTTGACCATGTTGACCTCATGATAATGCTTATGGAATGTATCCAAATATTTTGGTCATGCGTTAGGATTTTTTCGATTTAGGAACTCAATTTCCCATGTTGCCTACACATTTTTTAATTGCATAAATGTCAAAGGGACAGCATACTTTGACATGTCCATTTTGAAAAAAATATTCATATGAAGCTTTATCATGTATATAGCCCACTGATTTTAACAAAAACAGCAAAAAAATCATCAAACAAATTAAAATCACTGAAAAAGAAACTTTAACTAGTTTTATTTCTAGGTCGTATATTGCCATGTAAACAAAACTGTATACAACACTTTATGCCACATATACCCACCGTCTCAGACCTTGCAGACGGTGGGATCAAAGCCTACTCCATGGCACATTAAAGACATCGACGTTAATCATGTTAATTGGTTATTTCGTTTTAACGGTCTACTAAATAATCCGTTATTTACTTAACGCCATTAACGGCCTACGACAGACTTCCAATCCGCTATAACGGTCTACTAATCTGTCAAAACGGTCCAGTATTTCGTTTATATAATGGTCTAGTATCTCGTTATAACGGTCAACTAGACCGTTATAACGGTATACTAATCCGTTATAACGGTCTAGTATTTCGTTTATATAACAGTATATTATTTCGTTATAACGGTCTACCAATTCGTTATAACGGTATACTAATCAGTTATAACGGTCTACTATATTTCCTCATAAAGCTATATCTCCATATGAGCGTGGCGAGATGCGTGGCGCATGCGTGGCGTGATGGGTATGCGTGATGAGTGTCTCCATATATGCGCGCGATAAATTTTAGTGCGCTGCGTTGTCACAGAGATTTCACAGCCTGTACACAAGCTAAAAGTGAAAAATGCCTTTAAAATCAGTGGCACAATTTTTATTTGTATCTTAAATGTTAAAATCCCAAGCAATTTTATTCATTTTGTGGATCGTGAGTAAATTGAATAATTAGGGCCTATAACCATGATAACTCAGGGCTCTAGGGGTTAACACCTTAACCGCCGGTGCCGCATATATTCGGATTTTCATTTTTTATTAGCACATACATGAAGTACCACCTTTTAAACATGTTACAGATAAAATGTGACATCAATTAGCAATATTTGAAAACAGTTGACCTCCATATTGTCAATTATCTGAATAATTTGCACTCACTTTAAGTTGTGGATCGCGCCAGCGAGACACAACTTCAAGTGAGTGAAAATTCAGATTGAATAATTTGGCGGTTATAGGGTTAATATATCAGAATACACAAGAATATTCAAGTGAAATAACTGAAGGGCTCACTGAATTCTAAATATCAAAACAGACTTGAAAGGGATCAGCCTATCATAACTGTTGTTTTTATTGATAATTATGTGTATTGGAATAGATCCATAACATCATATCCAACATTTTCCCAATGTCACTTGTTTGCAAAGATATGTTCGAGGCGCTGCAGTTGATGACATATATTTAGCTTGCAACGCTCAGCAAGATCTGTGACCCAGGTCAAATTTATCAACATGATCAAGGAGTAGGCCAAAACTCCCTTTGTCATCATAGCAGGTCAGTCTACACGTGTAGTACAATCTGTCTAATAATGATTTTACCATCATCAGATCATAGGACTAACGTTACATGTACATACCAGTCATCTCCGGATTTTATTTCTTCACCTTCTCTGAAATACTGTCCCATATAGATCTATTGCCATTTCTAATGGCATCTTTGTCACAGTTTGTGGTCCATTGATGACGTGTCGTAGGCTAGGGCCTATACAGAAGGGTTCTTGGACCCCCTCGACTTGAAAATCCGAGGGTGTTTAAGTAATTACTCAAACCCCCTCGACCTGAATATTTCAGGGGGTTTAAATAATTACTTAAACCCCCTCGATCTAAAAATTAGAGGGCTTTAAGATTTTTTTTTAATTTTCTCGGATATTCAGGTCGAGGGGGTTTGAGTAATTACGTAAACCCCCTCGGATTCTCAGGTCGGAGGGCTCGAAGTAATTACTTAAATCCCCTCGGATTCGCAGGTCGAGGGGGTTTAAGTAATTACCTAAACCCCCTCCGATATTCAGGTCGAGGGGGTTTGAGTACGGTAATTACTTAAACCCTCTCGGCTTCTCAGGCCCCTCGGCTTCTCAGGTCGGGGGGGGGGGAGTGACCCAATGTACAGATGTATAACGTCCACAATTCTATCCATGGACATGTTCATATCTAGCCTAATCATGATTAGGCCTATGCACATTATTATAAACCTCGCCATCCACTACGTTCCGTAACATGTGGATGGTGAGATTTTGCTAACTGATGCACATAATACAATGTAATATGGCCTATCAAGAAACGAAAATCAAATTTTGGCTTTTGGGTGATGTCTGGCCTAATTCAGTGATTTTGTCGCTACATCCAGGTGAGAAATATTAAAATTGATAAAAGACTGAACGTTAAGATTATTTAATTTCGTATTGAAACGGCCCCAGCTTGCAGATCTAGGCCTGCGTAGCATTCATCATCATGAACTGTTACAGATCTACGCCCCCTTTGGCAGTCGGTGTTTATTAAGGCAGCAATGGCGCGCCATTTTCACCACTTTCTATCTTGTGTCACCATTGTACGTGTACGCGTGATCAGCGTATTGAATGACTCACCTGAGGTGGCTGAGAGGTAGAGCGCGCCATCCCCATCTAAACACGTGTGATCCAACAGGTGTTAATCCGCGTGTACAACGTGCACGCCCCACTGATCACAAGGTGTGCACCTCCTACGACAAAGCACCCCAGTGTCTGTTAATTAACGTCAACATTCACCTGCGTGATCGGCCGTATCGATCCCATTGAGATGTGATCCCTGGCTGGGGCTGTGGTAGGCAGCCTGTACTGTAACAATGTGTGCTGCCTGTTGACGGGGTCTAGATGGGTGGGTCATATCTGTGTTAACATGGTTAAACGGCGTTCACTGTGGTTGATTTCATTCTCTTCCAATCTTTACGAAATTTTACAAACACTATTTGCTAGTGTTGCGATCGGCCTACTTTGAACATTTAATTTGAAGCTAGTCCTAGGCTATCCATAAGGCCCCAGGCATTATTGTGGAGTTACTGGACTCAGGGTTGGATCCAAGGGGGTTGTTTTGGGGGGGGGTTAAACCCCCCTCGGAATTTGAAATCTTATTTAGGGGTTTCCTTACGAACTGGTTTCACACTGAGGGACAAACAGTGTCCAATAGGCCTAAGTCTTAGATTGCAGGAGAAAGCCTTTCAAAATTAAAAATTCCCCCCCGGACGGGCTCCTCAGACCTGTTCTCCTGTGAAATATTCCTTTGTCATGTTTAACCCACCCCCGTCAATGAAACGCTAGATCCGCCCCTGGGACTCTATGCTTAGGGTTATATAATATGCCTATCTATAACCTGTAGATCTTTCATTTTTATATTGAAGTTTTCCAGCAAAAACTTTAGGCAGATGTTAAAAGGTAATAAATTGAAAATTTACATGCAGGAATCATTCTGCATGGGCCTAATCTAACAAATCAGTCAGGGAATGAGTTTGAAAATTGATTTTAAAGGGACAGCTTATGTCGACATTTTCAATTTGGAAAATTTAATTTACTTAAAGTTATAGAGCCATATTAATAGCCTAAACTACTATTCTTAACTAAAAATTCAAAAAAAAAAATGCAAAAGTACTGCAAAAGACTAAACTAGTTTTATTTCCAAGTTGTATATTGCCGTATAAACAAAACTGTCTGCAGTATACAACACAGTAGGCCTACACTTCATACCACAAATACCCACCATTTCACACGGTGAGATTAAAGTTACATCACAATAGCCCCGCCGTTAATTGGTGTGCGGCATTGAAGGATTGGAGAATCCCCTGTAGCACTTGTCTGCTCAATTCTGGGCCGACGGCAACAACATTCTATCATTCTTTAGCATGTTTAGGTGTAGGCCACAAATGATGTGTTTGTGCTACAGGCCTAGCTGGATTCTTAGAAATTTTGATAAAAAAAAATTTTTAGATTTGAAAATTTCTCGATAGACATGGAATCTGGTATATAAATTTATATTTCTATCGGATTAATTTGGCTTGGACAACTGGATCAGAATTTTCATCAAAAGAGGTTGTTACAAACCAGCCACGAATTTCATGGCTTGGGATTCGCCTGAGATTAAAAGTCTAATTTGTGTCCGATAAATTGAGCTTTTATTTTAGGAAAACTCTTCATTTTTTAAGATCTGAAAATTTTGAAAAAAGTGTCATTATGATCAACGTCATACACTGCTTCATACAAAAGAAAGTAGGCTACCCAAATTGATGTCATCCAACGACAAAATAAAAATACAACTATGTAATTTCTATCAAGATTGGCTATCGAAGTACCAGGTGCGATTTGTTCACCCGGCATGACCGGACTGCCTAACTTATTTACTTCGCCTGACATTGTTGATCGATTTCTCATGCAGTGAGCTAGAATTTCCAGTATCTATATATATGTGAAAACATGTTATTTATGATCAGATATATATGCCTATCCTACATGCCTATAATGTCACTTTTATGCAACAGGGTCCATGTAACAGAAAACGTTTTCGAAACATTTTAGAAAGGTCACAAAAATATAACGTAGTCTACTAAAACATTTTTGTGGGGTTTCAAAAACATTTATAAAATGTTTTACGCTACAGTAGGCCTATGCCTATATTCTTAACCCTTACAACGCTGAAATATAATGGGGTTCACTTTTTGAATAAAACAAATATGTCAAAGTAGATAATTGAATGTAAGTTCCGATCGTTTTTTCATAACTCACTCATATAAGATAACCTGTCGCTCACAAATTGCTCGCTCATCACCCCCACCCCGGATCATGTTTCCTGGGCAAGTTGAGTTGGTCCAGCGTTCAATATTGGATGCACTTTTAGTATGTTAATTAAAATTGAAATGTCCATTGCAACCCTCTATGTTTGTGCAAAATATGAAGTTGATCCATCAGTGGCAACGTACATTCATACATTTTCATTTATTGTAGTACAATCATGGTAATAGATTATGTCAAATGTTTAGGCCTATTATTGCAAAGTGTCTTCGTCGTTTCCCGTGTTTTGCTTGGTATAGAACAGATACAACTAGATGCACTGTGTGTATTAAAATAAACAGTTGGCTATAAGTATCGCTTGGAAAATATTTGTGCTTTCAATGTTGGTTTAAAATGTAATGACATTTTATCAAATACTCCTGCCCCCACCCCCTCCACGAAATATAATATACATGGCTGCCACCGAATAGTGTCATTCTATATAATAATTACGAGGCTGACATGGACTTTATCTGCTAGAAACATGCATAGAAAATAAGTTATTATTGCAACAGTTCAGTGATTTTTTTTCAATTTTCAATTAAAGCAGTTTTACTTTGCCGGATTGATAACGTTAGAAGACTAAGACTCAGATCACTGGAGGGAAGTAGTGTGGTTTGATTGAATAATTAGTTAATTATACACGTTTGCTAGGGTACACACAGCAATGATCGGACTCTATGACGTATCTATACATACGTCATAGAGTCCGATCATTGCTGTGTGTACCCTAGCGAACGTGTATGGGTATAATTTCCCCCAGAGAGCTATTTCGGATTTCTAAAAAGTGATTATTTTTTTATTAAAAGTACATATTTTACATTGTAAAATGGCATTATAACATATAGTGATGACAAAATCAAGCACAGTGGAGCTCAAAGAGCTTTATGTTTTTACTGATAGGGGTTGAAAAACAACACCCCCACATCACCTTAAAACTCCGTTACCATTTCTGCAATGTTATTAAAAGTGGCTGATAGGTCAATCAAAATTATAACTACAAACTATACTCTTTATGCAGTCCCCTCAGTTGACTTGGAAGTCCATATTCTACAGAAAACATGATCTCAGAGATATTATGAGGATTGATCTATCTAAAAGATATGGTAACGGAGTTTTATTTCACAAAGGTGTCTCTCATAAATATCAAAGTCTCAACACAATGAAAAATAATTTACCAAACTATTTTTAAGGACACTTCAGTTTTAAACCTCATTATATGTCACAATAAATTTGCATAAGCGAGCCAATTATGCAAACATAAAAAGGAAAATTATAAATTAATACCTTGTGAATAAAACTCCGTTACCATTTACTAGTCATAAAAAACAAGAATGTAAAGCTGTTTTATGGCGATCACTTTAGGTGTGTCCAATAGTGCAGATGACACGAGAGAGAACATTTTCAATATGATAAATGTATTTTTTTAAGTAACAAATGACAATACCATATAAAAACTTTGCTAGGTGTTTAGAGGTTTAAAAAAACATGCAAATCAAGGTCATACATTGAGAACCAAGAGTTTTTTACGCATTAACAGTGTCCTTCTCATAAAAAGTATAAAATCCACGTCCAACGCAACATGGTGTTCAATTCTTTAATTTGTATAGCCTGGGAGGTATCTTCTTTCCCAATTCCATAAAAACTTATAATTTTAATAAAACTCCGTTACTGTGGCGATGGTAACGGAGTTTTAGTAACAGGATTTAAAAAATTGAAACATTTGCATGTACAGTATTCCTTAAGAACCAATATCACTTTCCCCTCAGACTAATGTAAGCTAATTGTGGTGCCTGTTAGTATACCAATGCAACAATAATGTTTCTTGTTACTATAGTCAATTTTTTAATTATTAGCCTTAAAACTCCGTTACTATTTTAGTAACGGAGTTTTAAATATGTGTTGCAATTGGAAGCACAATGTGAGGTGGGCCATAATTAAGGCTTTTCTATATGCAGATGCTACATGAGCTAACAGCTATTTCATATATTGTACTAGGGTTGATACAATTTGGACAGCTTTGTCAACAGACAGTGGTAACAGAGTTTTATCATCGTTTATGTACGTTTTTAACTGGTTTTTAAATCGTTCAACAAAATTGTGAAACTTACCTGGACAGATTTTCAGCATTGGGGTGGCTTCTCCCATGTTTGAAATGACAACTCACAGATATTCACCAGGTGGTAGTTTAGGTTTATACACAAGGTGGTGGTAGTAAAACATGCTGTTAACGGAGTTTTGAACAAGTTAGGGACAGCCTTTTAATGTTTAAATGATTTTCGAACAAATTGTTACCATTTGATCATTGTTATTTTTCATTAAAGTTCTACTAGTTATGGCCACTCTAGCATGCATAATAGTTGAATTTATGTATAATAAGGGAATGTGGACAGACACACTGTGTCAAATAGCAGAAGAGGTATCACTAGGATTAAAACCATTCAAATATCATATATTACTTGAGTGACTTTTTTGTGTGTCTAAACATGGACGCATATTTCAAACAATTGTACACGCAGGAAAAAAATATACCAGTATAATTAAATAATTAATCAATCAAACCACACTAACTGAGCCTACTGATCTTAACTAAAAATACGAAAAAGTCAAAAAACTATTTTAAAGCACCGAAAAAGAGTGAAATAGTTGTATTTCCAGGTCGTATATTGCCATGTGAACAAAACAAGTCAGCGATATTCAGCACTTTACATCACATATTCCCACGTATTAGACGGTAAGATCAAACCAGTCGCCGCTAATTGGTGTCTCATAGTCAGGACACGGGAGGACACACCTGCAGCACTGATTGTCTACCCAACGCTGGGGCGATGCCATCAGCATGTGGCCCAATGCTGTGAGAACATTCAATCGTCCTTCAGGTATACAAAGAGTTTGTTTGGGTGACTTCTGGATTCATAGAAATGTTGATTAAAAATATTTGTAAAAATATGAAAATTCTGAAAATAATAAAAACATGATCCGTGGGATACACTACTTCAGTACGGAATTAAAAACGAAAATTGATGTCATCCCAATGGGCTGCTTTAAAATACATAGTTATATTGCTCAAGGTGCCATTGCTGTTAAATATGTGTATATAAACTTTGGTAACTATATTACTTTGTTTGATTCTTAAAAAGCTTTTGCAAATATTTTACGGTTGACACAGCTGTGTTCACAGATTACAGGGGAAATGATATACTAATCTATTTAATTTAGTTGCGTGTATAATGGACCTAGAGATGTGTAAAATGGACCAGTGGTGTGTAATTTGGACCAGTGATCCAAATTACACACACCATTGTGGTTCGATATACACGCTGACGACATATGCTCTATTTTCACCTGTAGAAAAATTAGAATGTTTTTTTTCTACCTATTGTTGATCATTCAGTGTAATATTAATTAAACTTGCATTTACAATTCACCCGATCATGATTCCAACAATAATCATCGAATGCCGAATGGTTCAGCTGAAGAGAAAAAATACGCAAAACACATTCAAAAACATTTGATGGATTTCTATAAAATTTAGTTCAAGAGGTGCGCCAACTGAATTATGTTTTTAAACTTGGAAGGTGTTGACATATTTATGGTACCATAAGTGAAGTTATCACATAATTATTTTAGTCTGGGTAGTGGGTAGTCCAATATACAAGGCTCTCCCCTATGTATGTATTTCATTGCTTCCATGTCTGAAGAACATAGGCCTACAGTTCGGATAAATGAGATTATAACAAGAATAATATTAATCATAATTATTTAGGCCCACATATACGTGTTTCTACTATATTGCATTATTTTATATTTGAGTTACCCTCCCCAGGCAAAGTTGGAAAATAATTATATTTTGCTAAAGTTCTGAGAATAGTCTGAGGTTGTCATGACAATTTTTCAATTCTGTTCCCTAAGATGTCCATCATAGTGGGCGTCTTGATTACAAAATATATTCATATAACAGATAAACACAAAATTGGTTCAATGGCTTGTCGATAATGACGCAACAGATGGGGCGATAATGTAGATGAGCAACGCTACTCACTTGGAATGCTATGGCCACCTGGTGAACAGTTGATACGCGCCACGTAACACAGCGAAAATATATACACTTTTACCAGTAGCAACACGCTACACAGTGACTAAAAGCTGAACTATTTAGTTGGGAGTCCTGTCACACTCTTTTCTATTACAACACGCCACACAGTGATTAAAACTGAACTATTTAGTTGGGAGTCCTGCTTATGCGCAAAATCGCGCAAGCAGTGTATTACATTGTCATATTAGCCCTTTGACCGCCGATTATAAGCTAGTATATGTAATTGTTTTATCTCTGGATTCTTAGCAATGTTGATAAAAAAATTTCAATCTGAAAATTTTGAAAAAAAGGAATTTGATTGTCATGCTCCTCTTAAAACTAAAGCTGTCTCGCAAAAGCTACAAAATCCGTGGAGGACAGACGATGTTGCGAAACGCAAACTTGATCGGGTCTGGCGCATTCTCATTCATCAGATCCACTATCCTTCCACTAGCGTCAGCTAGTGGCTGTGCTATTGTGGCCCTGAGAAGGAGGCTGGTCTGGCGGAGAACCCGTCTTCCGACCGACAGGTCGAAATATTCGAAACAACCACATCAGTGTAACAGATTGATGGCTATTGAGAGACGGCAATACATCTACAAGCAAATACATGAAAGTGAAAAAATCCAACTAAGTTTTGGGCTAAGCCTACTGTAAACAACATCCTGCACAGAAAGGCTATGCCATCTATGCCAAATTCAGCAGATCTACCATCTTTTTGCTCTAGTTTTTCAACTTTCTGACAAGATTGAAAAAAATCGATTGAAGTTCTGCACTGATAACCGTAAAACCGAATTTATTCCACCTCTTGAAATAAAATGTCATTTGCCATGTTTTGAACCAGCTACCTCAGAGGAGGTAAGAAAATTAATTCTGACTTTTTCAATCATGACATGTGCGTTGGATCCAATACCCACCAGTCTATTAAAATCATGTGTGGATGTACCTGTGTACTGTACCAATATAATTAACCTGTCTCTGAAATCAGGTGTTTACCCAGACACGCTCAAACTGTCGCATATAACACCGCTGTTGAAGAAACCTTCATTATCGAAGGATGACATGAAAAATTATAGACCTGTATCAAATTTGAATTTTGTATCCAAATTGCTGGAAACAATTATTGCAAAACGTATTCGCTCTCACTTAGAGTCAAACGACCTTTTAAATCGTCATCAATAGGCTTACAGGCCCATGCATTCTACTGAGACTGCATTGCTGAAGGTGCAAAATGACTTATTGGGGAATTTAGATGATGGCAAAACAACAGTTTTGGTTCTGTTAGACCTCTCTGCAGCTTTTGACACACTGGACCACAGCGGAGTCATCAGCCTGTTGGAGGATTGGTATGGCATCTCTGGAAATGCCCTCCGGTGATTTGCCTCATATCTGATGGATCGACAGCAAATGGTTAAAGTTAAAGAATGTGTGGGTGAACCTTTCCAAACAAAGTATAGTGTTCCCAAGGGATCTGTCCTTGGGCCGCTCCTTTTCACACTCTATACAACACCTCTTATTAACATAATTTCTAGACATAATGTGTGTCACCATCTTTATGCTGATGACACGCAGTTCTATATCACACTATCCATGCATATCAGAACCAGAGATGTCATTGGCACTGTTGCAGGACTGTCTGTTGGACCTAGGTGACTGGATGAGAAGTAGTAAACTCGAGTTAAGCAGGCTTCAGGGAGTGCAAGATTGTCTGGCCCGTGTAGTGACACGTTCTCCTCGTTTTTCCAGAACAACACCCTTCTAAAGTTATTGCATTGGCATCCGGTCTGTTATAGAATAAAACGTAAGATTTGTTTAGTCACCTATAAAACCTTATGCAACAATCAGCCAATCTATCTTAAGGAAATGCTTTAACCTGCGAAGCGTACCCGTGATCTTCGCTCATCTGACCAAAATGTGTTATTTGTTTCTCGGATTAAGAACAAGAAGGGTGAAGTGTCTTTTTCTGTGGCGGCACCAAAATTGTGGAATCATCTCCCCGGCGAAATTAGAACTTCAAAAACAGTTCACTCTTTTAGAAAAAAATTAAAACCTTTTTATTTTAACCAAGCTTTTCCGACCTAGTTGGTGACCCGGAATGAAATAACGACTACGGTACTCAGAACACCTCTTCTGATTTTCGCGCTTATTAGCTATAACCGATGAGTTAGGCGCTATAGAAGTTTATATATTCATTCATTCATTCATTCATTCATTCATTCATTCATTCATTCATTCATTCATTCATTCATTCATTCATTCATTCATTCATGCATTCATTCATTCATTCATTCATTCATTCATTCATTCATTCATTCATTCATTCATTCATTTATTCATTTATGATCAGCAGAATACAAGGCTTCACACAAAACAAAATACCCAAATTGATGTCATCCCACGTCATCCAAGGGAATGATGGGTTAATTTCTATCAGCACATTGATTACCAGCTTTTACACATGTTAAATATAATTCTACACACATAGATGTCGCTCAGGTAAACCCCCGCTCTCTATCACTGAGGTCAGAATGGTTAATATAAAACGTGACATCAATCAACAAGATTTCAAAATCATTGCCCTCCATTTTGTCAAATATGTATAATTTTCATTCACGTCACTTGAAGTTCTGGACAATATAACTGCATAGTATAAAATATCTTATATAGCCATACCTAACCTTATGACTCTCTATATATATTTTATTGTATACAATGTTAGCAAATTTAATATGGTTTTCAAAATATAGACATTGTGATTTTGTCATTATATGATGTTTGCCGGCGGCCATCTTGATTTATTTTAAATTCGCCACATAAGAATCACATAATATTTTTATAGTGGGTTCATTCAATTCTTTGACTCTCAGAACATATGTGTAGACACCAAAACTATGATTCTTTGTCGAATAAGATTTTCATGGCGGTCATTTTGAATCCCGTGAACAAAATGGTACCCCTCTCTTGGTGAGAAGGGGGTGCACGGTGACCAATTCTGGCTCAAGGACTAATATACATACATGTTTATTCATGGCGGACTTCCCAGCTTGGCGTCCAGGTCAAAAAGGGTGCAACAAAGGAGTTTTAATTATATTATTATTCCGAATCTTGGCAGTGTATCCTGCCCATTTCCGCCCCGTAAAAAAATATTTAACCCTTTACCGCCAAATCATTCAGCTTGAATTTTCACCCACTTGAAGTTGTGTCTCGCTGACGTTATCCACAACTTCAAGTGAGTGAAAATTATTCAGATTTACCAAAATGGAGGTCAGCAAATTTCAAATCTTGCTGATTATTGTCACGTTTTTTTCTTTACCCAGTTTAAAAGCTGATATGTAATGTGCTAATAAAAATGTAAAAAAACGAATATATGCGGCACCGGCGGTTAAAGGGTTAAAGCATCTGCGTGTCCCAGTATCAGTTCATGGCAGGACTGAGGTGAAGATATTCAAATCCAATCAATGCTTCCAGATGAACCTGACTTCAAATTCATGTATTTGAAGCCTTGTAATTAGAAAACATTTTGCGTTTTGTCAAATGATACTGACGATGCCATTGATTTTCTTTAACATTATGATTAAGACATGACAACATTCCTTAACATCAGTAGCTGTGGGTAAAGCAGAATCAGGCGATACAGTGCGTTGCCATTTTACAATATTATCATCATAGTGGATTGATGATAATATTGTAAAATGGGTAAAATGGGTAAAAGGTACGAACTCATAAATTTCAACCCTGTATCATAATCGTCTATATTATCTTCAAGGCAACTGTTAGTCTACACACGCTGGATATCGCTACCAAAATTCTGGATCTATATGGATCGCCCATACAGTGGTACCGCCTAGTGGCGATTCTGCTGCCATATTACTCAGTGACTTCTACACCCTTTTCTGTGACATTTATCTGTACACTCTTCTATCTACTATTTGTGATTGTCAGTGACCATGGCAGTGCTTGCTGAGATTGTAACTTTCCTCTATATAAGTAAATATTTAACGTTACCTGTTTCTCTTTTATACCTGATTTTTCTGTAATGTATTTACCATGTCTAGTGGAAGTCTAAGAGCATTAACTTTTCTGTCTTTTTAATAATAAGCGTTTTTATCCCAAATTTTAGCCAGTTGATAAAAATCTGTATCAATTTCATATTTCTTACACTTTTCTGAAAGTCATTTTAACTACAAGTTTTCCATGGGCTGAAAGCATGTGTCGTACTGAAGACGACGATATTAGTATTACTTTTCAAGTTATTTCTCATGTATTTTCTATGTTAAATACTCCTTAAAACTAGCACAACTTGTCGTCTGCTGGTGTTCCGGTACACGTGAATTCTGGGATAGAACTCTAGTGATTGGCTACATCTGGATCCCATGTTGCCAGCATAAAGGTCATTTTTCACTTTTTCTCGCCAGTCATGCAGTCCCTATCCCACTTGTCATCATAGGACGTCGAGAAACGGCTGTACTCCACGTCTGTCTACTACACCGACACCATAGGCATGTCAACCTTATGGATATAATGTACAACTAATAAAGCATCATGAACAGTTACAATTTCAGTTCATCATTTCTATAATAATTTATGACATGAATCCCCGTGTGATAATAGCATTTCATTTTTATCACCTCATTATTATCTAAATATCATGTAAACATAATTTTTACCATACGCAATTATTACATACATCTTTTTAGGTCGATATAATTTTGCAGTTTTTTGTATCATATTGAGTGACCAGTCACTAGTGTAGGCCTATTAGCCTGAAATTTATGATTGATTTGTATAATGTAAACTGGATGAGACTTAAATAAAGATTTATTACTACCACGCTATGTACCACTTTATCTTCTATATTATTAAAAAATCATGTGGTTTTTGTTCCTGTTCACCTAATATGCAGATATGTACATCCTTTCTCAGCCGTGATAATTAAGCCAGCAAGAACAGGAAGAGCCATTTTTACCACTCAATAACCACAGTAACTCAAATCAAAAGCTAATCTAGGTCCCAAATAATAAAATTAATAATAAGTCATGTACATTTTTCACTTTGATTTTCGATTAAATTCACCTTATTTGTCTTTCTTCGAAATGTCATATGAGCCGTTCAGGAAATGTAATTGTTTAAAGACGTTCGGATAGAATTTGCATTTTCAAAATAATGTGCGAAAGTGGATATTATTGCTTTTGCTTGCTAGATTTTTATTACAGATTTTCAATTCTATGGATAGCTAATATAGTCTGGTGCGGTATGTCAGAAATATGCCTAAAATTAAAAGTTCTTGCCAAAATTCATTTTATTGTTTTTTTGACTTTATTAGGGGTCAAAAAAGCCAGAAATATTGGGGTTCAATTTTTTCCGCCCCTCTACCTCGTTTTATGACACATTCAAAATGGCCGACCATCGAAATCACATGTTTGGCTATAACTTGGGCCCTAGCATAGCTAGAGTCACGATTTTGATATCTATACCCATGTTTTTGGGTACGAGGAATCCAATAGTGCCCATAAAAAATGTGGATGTCTCTTAGATATTTTGAAATTAACGATAAAACACATTTTTGATACGTTTTCGGTCATTTTTTTTCGCGAGTTCGAAAAAAACTAAAATTCAAACATTGATCGTTGTTTAGTGTGTATTATGATAAACAGTACATTGTTGATGGTTTCTGAATAATGGGTGTTCCGTTAATGGACCCCAAATAGTTGACCAAAGTGACGTAAAGCGATTGTAAAAACTGAACTATTTCAATTACGATGTTTGATGCATTTATTTCATTTAAACATTTTACAACAGTCACAGAGGATTATTGATATTGACGGTAATGTGTCTTTTACAAAACACATTTGATAACTTTGAGAAGTGGGTGGGATCGGTCAATGTTATTTGAAATAAAATAAAATTAGCACACATTGTGCGCAAATTGTGCGTTTCAGCAATGTTTCATATTTGCTAAACAAATGACCAGAATTAATCTTGGTGGGTAATTATGGAGCATCTCATCCATCAAATTATTGGATTTTTATATCTTTTTTTTTCTAAATCTATGAATGATGCACAATAACAAATAAATGGGGGAATTTTAATTTAGCACAGCCTATGAGAGATATCAGAGTATAGATTCCAGCCATAATTGGAGGGGATAGGGCCATTACCTTAGAGGATCACAGCAAACATTTAATGACTTGGTTCATTTTCTTATGGGAAAGAAACAAGCAACTCACAACCACTAAGATGTTTCGCTAGGTATCAGTAGTAGTAGTAGTAGTAGTAAATCATTGCTTTACGTCACTTTTCGGCACAAAAGGTATTTTAAGTGACATTATAATACGATAAAAACGTTGTAGTCAATTGATGAGATGAATGTACAGATGATGATGTGAGGGTGGGGGTGATAGGGCATGGTGGGTTATTGAGAGCGTTTTCCTTCGCTCGCCCGATAAGGGGTTCTGGGCATGTCTAGGGGATATACCCCCAGACATGCCCAGACGGCCGGAGACTTGAGTTTCGCTGTACAATTTAATGATGAAATTCTGTGGCATTTCGCGCAGCTCCGCTATCCTCGGGTCGGATAGTCCCCAGAGTAACAATAGGAAGGATCACTCCCTCTGGGTTACTCCATTCATCCCACGTGAGAGACCTAATGTCAAACACGCTATTGCCGGCTATTTAAGGCTACCACGGCCTACATCAGCGCCAGCACTGACGCGGGTGCTGCATTGGCTCCGCTGTTGAGCGGAGGAACCAGGGTACGCCACTGGCAATCCGCCAGAAGATTATCGCCAGATGCGAGGAAGCTGCAGCTGCCCTTGGATGATTTCTGTAGACTAGTGCTTCCGTACAATGCCGTACACAGCATCCAACAGACGAAACAGATCCCTAATGACCCTCCCCGGATGGGGGCAAAAAGTACTACTACTAGCAATCATCCCAGTACCCCTAGGAATCAGTAAATCAGTTCCAATCTAAATACAAGAAAAGGGTAACGTGATATTTTTTCAACTGGACAACATAATCAAAGATAGTCTGTTTACAAGAGACGCCTTGTAGCCTACCACAGATCATTAAATTAAGAAATATTACAAATGATGTTTCATAATAAGAGAACAGAAAACAGAAATAAATTTTGAACCAATCCAGTCATGTTAACAGATACACTTGAATGTGTTTGCATATAGTATGCTCAGTAGTAGATAAATATGTTATCCGGTAAAAAAGTGATAATGCCCGCGAGACAAAATTTCAAGTGGTTGAAAATTTAGATAACCTGCGAGAAGTCATTCTAGAAAGGCAGAAGTCAAGATTGCTGGAGAAGCTGATGAACACTTTTACTAAGTACTATGTAATGTACATTGTCATCCAAACCAAGTTGTTTAGAACTGGTTTCCGCTGAGTTGAGTTTTCTGCAGATTGATGCAAGTGACACAATTATCAAACCATGAGAGTAGCTCATGAAGTCAGAAGTTTTTAAGATGCCCCAATAATAGGCCTAGATCTAGGACCGCTTTATTGGCAGTCCACGGATCACGTGTGAGTGATTACACAAGGGATGCTTCATGACAAAATAGTAATACAAAAACCACCTCGGGCCTATCATTTGGTGGAGTCGGCACTGGGTACTATGGTTAATGATGTCTCTCTCTGGGTTACTTCTACTCTTGGGAGCATACTCTAGAACGCCTTATCGTGACCAGAGGTCGTGTGTCTAAAACTCTAATAAGTTGAGCTTGTACTAATTTCTCCAGGACAGGTGAATTTACTTTCTTTCTGCAAAGAATACACTAACAGGAGGGTCATTCCTCAACAGGTGTGATTTGACCCAAATAATATATTCTGGTCAAATACTGACAAATTCTGAATCTAATACTGCTGCATTAACTGAGTAATTGGTGATTTGAGGCATAATTAGATTAAATATGTACTGCACCAGAGTAGTCCAAAAGTAATATTTTTTTGTAATGCCACAATGCTATACACAACAGAATATGCTTGGGTATGTTTATTCACCGTCGGTGGAAGCTTTTACTTTGTTGCAAATCAGTTTTAATAATGCTCAGTAACTTTGTCGAAAATTGTGGCATATTTCTTCTTGAAATAGGTTTTTTGAAAGCTTTGTACATGGGCTCATCGCAGATGATCAAATATCTTTACCACTTTTTGCTAGATAACATATCTATCTATTGAGCACACATATGAAAAGGCATTCAAGTGTACCTCTTGAAAGTTGGTTGGTTTCTGTGATGATGAAGCATCTTGTGTAATATCTCTTAACTGGTCTGTGAAAGTAACATTAGCTTCACACGTAAACTGGTAAACAGATTATATCCACATATATTGTTAGTTTAAATAGCTTGTAAATTAACGTCACCACACTAGTTTCAACTTGAACTCGACGAGGCCGCAACTGTGATCACCTAATCACATTGAGAGGGAATAGACAAGGATATTTCTCTGAAAGACCCCTGCGAGATCAGCACGGTTCAAACCCGGGATGCGTGCATGAATGACGTGACAGTCTCCCTCTCTAAATTTGTACATCGAAAGCCTTGGAAGCATGAACGAATTTTGTATGTCAAGTGTACTAATCTTCTGGCCTAATCAGCTAATGATAATTCCAGCTTTACGGTGGCAACTATTCTTGTCTAAAAATCTAGAATGGGAAATGTTCACCTACATGAGCTACACCTTATGAGAGCCGGGCTAACCACATGTCAATGGGAGACAAGACCTGCTTTATCAGATGGCCAAACCTCCCACCATTAGAACAAAATGTGTGGGAAGTGAAATATAGCATGTTCATTCCTGTCAGCTGTCTTAGTTCCCCTGCAACAAGGGTTGTTATTGAGCTCAAGAAATATTGATGCAAATAAGACTGCAGTAGTACCAAATATAGTTAAAATGCTCAGCGTTGCAGACGACTCCTGTACAGATGCAACAGTGGGTTATATAACAATCAAACTAGGTAGTGTGGCTTGTGTCATTGTGAACGACAGTCGGCCATTTTGAAATTTAAAAATTGTCAATATGTTAATATATAAATCAAAAGCACTAAATTTAAAACTAAACCTCATTGTCTTTTCGATGAACCAAGCCATTGAATGCTTGTTGTAATCTACATAAATGTCAGCTGTGGTAATCCAATCTATTCCGCAATAACAGAGTTTGTAGGTATACGCGATACAGAGACTGTAATCATTGCGCGGCCGGGCATCGTTGTTAGGTTACAGATTTATATATTAATTGGTAATACTCGCTTTGCATCTCATTAGAATATTGCCTTGACGCGGAGATTTAGCTGTCAGTATTTAAATTGATTGTTTCACGAAATTGTTGATCTCAGAGTAGCCCCTGCATCTGGGAGAATATGTCAAATTATGACTGAAATTTAAACGGGGATATATCTCATGGGCTGTGATGAATTAAAACCCCCTATTTTATTTTTCTTGTGCATTGTTTAGGAATTTTTAAGAAACAAATCTGAAAATCAAATAATTTTGCTGATGGGATGGATCACAATCGCAATGATCATGATGATTGATTCTGATCATTTGTTTGACAGCACATGCAATATTGCTGAAACGCACAATTTGCTCACAATTTTGTATTCATTTTGTATTATTTTTAAAATTTCGATCGGACCTTCGTCCCTTCTATCTACTTCTCAAAAAAGTGTGTACTTTTTTGCAAAAGACACATTAGTTTTATCAATTTTCCTCTGTGACTGTTGCAAAATGTTCATTTGCAAATTAAGGAAATGTACCATACATCGTTATTGAAGTTGCTCGGTTTCTACGCTATCACTTGTATCACTTCTTGGTGGAATATTTAGGATCCATCAACGAAACATCTACCATTCTGAAACCATCAGCAATGTGCTGTTTATATTATAATACATTCTAAATAACGCTTCCAAAATAATTATTTGAAAGTTTGAAAAATGACCGAGAACGCATGAAAAATGTGTTTTATATTTAATATCGGAATATCTACAAGACATACACATTTTGTATGGGCACTATTGGATTCCTCATACCCAAAAACATGGGCATAGACATCAAAATCGTGACTCTAGCTTTGCTAGAGGCCAAGTTATGGCCAAATATGTGATTTCGATGGCGGCCATTTTGAATGTGCCATAAAACGAGGTTGAGGGGCGGGAAAAATTGAACCCCAATATTTTTGGCTTATTTGACCCCTAATGAAGCCATAAAAACAATAAAATCAATTTTGGCAACAGAAATGGCCAAGATGACATACCGCACCAGACTAATAGTTCCAGGAATCCATTGGCGGTTGATTCGGTTATCAGAGGATTGAGTAAATAATCTATCTCTATGATTATTGTGCAAAACGAAGTAACATAATATTTATAGTAGGCCTACCTTTTCTAATAACCTATACTAACTATGATTATTGTGCGTGCATCGTAAGACTCACAACTGCTGGATGGTTTCTAAAATAATAGAAACTAAGGCTAATATTTTCAATATTCAACATTTTATTTATATTACATAATTAAATCTTCTTTATTTTTTAATTACACATAACCTTTTGACGTCAATAAAACGTTCTTGCGTACGATTGTTTACATTATAAACTTACGAAACAAAACATGTATTTCGATCATGGCAGTTATTCTACATAATGTATCTTTTTTTTCTTGTGAAAACTCTCTGATTTCACCATGTTTCTTGTGAAGACTGTTTGATTTCACCATGGTTTGCGGTCCTGATAAGCTGGCAGACACAACTATCCATGGCCTATAAATTTTTAATAAAAAAAAGTCTGGCCTAACTATGATTATTGTGCATATATCGATTCAAAACATCTAGATGGTTTCTAAAATAAAGAAAACTAATATTTTATTTATTTTTCATCACACACCATTTGACGTTAATACAATGTTCTTGCGAATGATTATTTATATTATAAACTTGAACATGGCAGTGTTTTTCTGCAGTAGATGTCGGGACCTACACCAGCCACGTTGTACCTGCTGCCATACCCGATCCAGGTGGCAGCAGCTGGTATACCTGCGACGCTGGACCAAGGAGAGGTTGGGTTTGGACCGTGGACGGTGGCCGGGCTCCAGCCCACTTCAGTAAATCCGATCTCCTCCCAGCCTGAAGCCACAGGAGGATTGCCGCCGTAGTTACCGTAACACTTCCATGATTCGTCCGTCACCACGCCAGTGGAGGTTGAAGCCAGTAAACCTATAGCTACATTAGCCACAGCAGTGCACTGGATGGCTATCACTTTGGCGCAGTCTGAGTAACGAATGACTTGTTGCCAGCTTTGGACGCCGGCCGTGTTTTGGGTCTGCTCCACGCCGTCAATCCACACTCTCATGGAATCCTCACAGGTGGCTGTCAGGAAGTGAGGATAGGATGCAACTGAAAGATGTGGGAAACAATGAGATGAGAAGTTAAGTACCATGACATTAGGCCTACGCATTCAGAATGTAAAAAACATAGATAAATACCCAGCAAACACGAGGCATTGGCCCAATATTGGGCTGATGTCGGGCCAGCGTCGTAGACGATGAACCAACATCAGCCCAACATCGGGCCAACGCCTCGTTTTTGCTGGAAAATTACATATTCACAGAAACCAATGGACTTCTATGAATAGTTTCGGTCTGGAAATCATGTTTTTAAATTGAGTGTTCCGCAATAAAAAGTAGAATGTGTGTGCAGGTGCTGGTATTGCTGACACGATTTTAAAAATGAATAAAATACACCTACGTTGCAATTTGAAATTGGTGCATTTAAATGAATATTTTGGGGTTAAAAGCACTGGAATTTAACCTACATACATATATATAACTTACCTATAGGTTTCGATCCACAAGCACGACAATTGCACTGGCTGACAACATCATAAGGGACGACATAAACACGTTCTGCGAATGAAGAACAGAAAACAAACTTAAATTTCATATCTTGTAAAAAAAACATATGTTATTTCAAGCCTCGAGACTATCATTTACCGTACAATTTTTCAACATAAGATATAGGGCCTATAGATTAGTAGGCCTACATTACCTGGCAGTGAATTTTTTTATTTTATGCTAACGACATTTTCAACCACTCTCTTTATATAAAAAACTTGTTATGAATTAAACTAATTATATATCTTTTCTATATCCACAGTACTGTAATTATACCTTTAGTGAGCGTGGCTAAAAGTCTAAATGATTGTTATCCGCAGTTATTGCAGACATGACACCGAAACCATGTTGATCCAACATTGTATAAATGTTATACAAATGTTTTGTGATTGTTGGGAGGCCTTATATTACTCACCGTCCCCACAGCTGACGTCAATGCTCGTCTGACTGAAGCAGGCAGGCTGACAACAAGTATATTTACTGGAAAAGGCAGAGGAATAGAAGAAGGGGTTGTAGTAAGCTGTACTTCTACAGGAGCCATCACAACCTGAGGAGATATAGTCCTCCTTGGTTTTACATGCCATACGCTGATGAATGATATAATCTCTAGGGGGAGTCTTTCTATGTGTTACTCCACATTCTCCTGTGAAAATATAATACAAATATTCTTATGTACAGTCCCAGCAAACACACCACATTTGTATACCATCTATACAATGTTGGATCAACGTCGAAGACGTTGGGCCGTATAACTCTGTATAATTGCTATACAATTTTTTTGTGTTTGATGGGGTATTACAATTAAAACAAAAGTGGAGCATTGCATATGAGAAGTAATATCAGTGGGAACAAATCACGTTTACATGAACGCGAGAACACAAGCAGGACATTTGATGCTAAAAATATAAAGGCTGTGTGATCAGTTATATCAAGGTGAAGCATATAATGCACACATGTAGGCCCTGGGTCTAATAAAATGTTTTTAAGTGAAACTGAATGTTTTTACAATGAATGTTTTTACATGGTCTATACAATGGCAACCAAGTGAAGTATTTTTGAGAACAGACTAAATCGGACCAATCATGATATTCTATCCACTATGAGATAAGCCAATCACCCCCGTCATTCAGTTGTTATATATTAGGGGATATAATACCACACTTGGGACAGTAAATAAATAGCAATACAATAAGGGGATTAAAGGTTGTGTTGATCGGACTAACAAGTAAATGCCCAAAATATCTTATGATTTGCTCAATTCAAAATTAGTTATTATGTGCGTGCTATTTTCCTGATTTCCTGATAATTTCAATTACTAACATTGGCCTATTGCACTGGGCATTTTGGGTGCAAAATAATTGCACCACACGCACCTGCGCAGTGGATAAAAAGTGTTGTACGAGCCCAATACGATTTGCTAAATGTACAGTGTGGACTACGGTAATCATTAACGTCCTTAGATTAGACTACAGTTAAACTGACCACGTGACTTTACAGTACCGTTGTGCACCATCTTTTTAATGAGTGCAAGAAGGTATTGCACCAAACAGCACGAATTTGGGTGTAAGACCACTCGAATACAAAACGTGCTGAATTTCTCAGCGGGGCTACACCAAAACAGCCCAGTCGAATACTGGTATAAAAAGCTTTAAAAGAAGGGAATAACAAATACGAAAAAACGAAGTGATCAAACAGTGGTAGCATATTGTTTATTACAGAACTAAAGCATAAAGAGTTGCAAATACACATTTTTTGTGTAAAATCACCAGCTGGTAACTTACGTTGAAGTACCGGTAAGCCAATACTATCGTCATGAACAGTAGAGTCTGATGGTAGCTTACGAGCACTGGTTGAACAGCAGCAGACCAACACTAGCAGAGTTGTTATGATGAAGAACTTCATTCTTGCGCCAATGACAATACAGTTGACTAGTAATCTTTATAAAAAACCCAGTTGTAACTCTAGTTCTGTACGTTGAGATAGGTAATGAATTATTCTCAGCTTCCATGCCTTTAAATACTTGTATTTTTGGCGTGAAGCCATTCTGTTCACTCAACCATGCATACATCATGTCCGCTTTAGTCATCGACATACCGGACACCTTTATCTACACCATCCCAGCAAACACGATAGATTGAACTAATGTTGGTTTTATGTTTAAGATGTCGTGTTTATTGGAATTATTATGTAGTGACATTTTGAGCCCCAAAATCACAAACTGTAGATGTCAGTCAGGGTTAGGTAGTTAAGGGAATCCCTTCATTTAATGTTAGTAACTCGACTAGAAAAACACGTGGTCAGAAAGCTCAACTCGTCAACACAACGTATAAGAAATATGCTCTATTTGGGCTCTTAAATTATTCACAGGAAATATTCGTCGAAGTGAAAACATGTAAAGATCGCATCGCATATTCGATATTGCTTATAGTGGGATGGGGTACTTAGGTATGCCTGCCGACACCCAGTTACTGGTCATCGTATTGCATTCAACATTAAACCAACACAGGGACAATGATTGTGTCCGATTGAAAATTCCGCTTCACGTCCCCGTTGTTTTTCTCTTCTCTGGCGACCGCACGGTAAAACCCAAATTTACTTCAGTCTGGAAAAACCTTGCAAGTTTCTTTATAAATGTTAGTAACGCCAACCACAAACTACGTACACAATTATTCATTCATACCTGTAAATCATCGCGATATTAGGCCCCATTATTCCTACCAAAATGGAAAATGACCCGCATACATCTATAAAAAATATCTAATTATATATAATTATGATATAAAGTTAGATATTCATATTTATATATCCATATAGATATATATATCCATAAAAGCTATTTATCCATATAGATATAAAAATATTCATATATTATAGAATTAAAATTTGAGTCTAAGGGCGTCAGCTTTTGGCGTTCAAAGCCTATCCCCACATTGAAAGAATTAAAAATGTATCGGCTTATTGCCATAGACAGCTGTTGCATAATTTATTCTATTAGTTAGTAAAATAACTGATGATTTATCGATAAAGTAATGCAACTGATGATTTTTTTTTTTTCTTCAATTTGTGATGTCTTCAAGACAAAAAGAGATCATCATCTTTTTTGTCCTGTTATTATTCGTGTGAAGGTGGTGGAGTAGTAGTGGTGGTGGTGGTGTTGCTGATATTGTTATATTACCATATAATTTTATGATAGACTAACATATCTTGGTGGTGGCTGTGTAAGTGATGGTGGTGATGTCGGTGGTGGTAGCGGTAATGGTGGTGTTGTTGGAAGTGATGGTGGTGATGTCGATGGTACTGCTGGTGTTGATGTTGGTAGTGATACTGGCGATGTAGGTGGCGTGGGCAGTGGTTGTAGTGATGGTGGCAGTGGCGATGGTGGTGGAATTGATGGTGATGACGATGGTCGTATTGGTGGTGTTCATGTGGTATGACGGTGGTGGAGGTGGTGGTGGTGGTGGGGTAGATGGTGGTGGCGTTGGTGGTGGTGATGGCGTTGGTACAATTGTGTTCAGAATGAACGTAGGAAAATCAAAAACAATGTGATTTCATCGCCTGATTATCAGATATCATGCTGACAAAATAAAAAACTTAACTGGATTGTATAAAGTGCTTTAACCCTTTAACCGCCAAATTATTCAATTCGTATTTTCACCCACTTGAAGTTGTGTCTCGCTGACGCGATCCACAACTTTAAGTGAGTGAAAATTATTAAGATTTGACAAAATAAAGGTCAACTCTTTTCAAATCTTGCTGGTTGATGTCACATTTGATCTTTAACATATTTAAAATGTGGTAGGCCTACTAAATGTGCTGATACAAAATGAAAACCCGAATATATATATGCGGCACCGGCAGTTAAAGGGTTAATTGTACTCACTTAGGAGCTTGTGAAACGAGCAATCGCGACGTTTCGCCCTGCTTTCAGCAGATCTTGATCGCGCAATGATCACATCAGATGGTCGCGGAATAACTGGATTTGTATAATAATATACATTTTACATTGAATGAGTAGAAGAATGCATGTAAGTGTGATACAGTGATGTACTGATGTGGTTTTATTAATGGTTGATGCAGTAATTAAATGTATGATCGGCTCTAACGTGTTGTTTTCAGCATTCCTGTATGAAAATGAAATGTATGATCAGTATACATAATAATCCTGTTCATATAAAATTTGGGTCGAAAAAAAAACGCGAGGACAGATTAGGCATGTACAATAAACAAGACACAATGATGTATAATTCAAAATTTACTGTTTTATCAAAACAAACAATATAACAATCAGCAGACAGGGTGAGCTTTCGTGACGCTGGTGAATAAAAGTTTCTCATTAATAAACGGAGACAGATTCAAAAGTTGTAAAATAAACAAAGTGAGTAACGTTAGTTCAGTTGATTTGCAGATTTCATGACGACACCAGTTCTCACAAACAATAGTCACCAAATCATGACCCAAATGCATGGCTTGGTGCAATTTGCTACAATTCCCATATATAGTATAATAATCGTGTAATCCTTCGTTTCCTTCATCACTTTTTCACAGCTGCACTAAACCAAGTTACCCAAGTAATGTTACCCTGTAATCGCATGTCCCGATTATATTTCAGTATTATCTTTTATTTGTACATTACATATCAGCTTTTAACATACCGTATTAAAGATGAAACGTGACCATGTAGACCAGTTCTAAACAGTGTATCTATAGGCCCAATACTCATGATACTGTTCACTAACAAATGGCCGTATATTTATTACTTGTAAAATAAGCAGATACTGTATGTTGCCTTTCATCGGCAGTATTATAACCAAGGTATTTCAAATTATATACTTTTACAAACCAAAATCCATAGTATTTTTTTCATGCAGCTATCTCGCCACTGCACATTTCCCCTTTCGAACAAATATAATCTTATTTAGCTTCTTCATTTTGTTGAGCGGCAGCTAACGTTTTCCTGGTATTATCAGTGAACCTCATGACTAAAATACCCATTATGACTGCTATGATGCTGCCTCCGAATACCGACCAAAATGACGGTTCACCCACCAGTCTGAAAGGTAAAGGGCGCCCCTCATATTCTTGCCTCATTGATTCAAATTCTCTTTGGTAAGCGCGGAAAATTAAACAGTGGAATATTGTGTGACTCTGTGGGAATATGTCGCATTCGCCCGATGCGCAACTTTCTGGACAGCGACTGCCATAAAACAACACGGAAATAATCATATAAACAGGCACCCAAATATGTCCACTCAAGAGTAAGTCATCGTTGGTTTCATGACAATGTACATACTGTATAAATCTGAATAATGTAGGCAATTGAGTTATTATCAAACAGCCGCCAGCAAAAGATATGTTGAAGACGAGTCTCAAAGCTTTGTTCAGAGTCCCCAATCGTCCCACGGTGCAGCCAATGATCACACCTGATGCTGAAACCCACACCAGGTAGAGTGGCCACCTTCCAAACTCTGTGTAGAACTGTGTGGTGCCGGCCAGAAAGTACAATCCCGTGCCACCGGCTATGCCTCCAAGTGAGTTACCCAGATAGTCCATCTGATAGAACCAGTAGTCGTCCAGCACTGAGCGGCTACAGAAAACGTGGCAGGCTGCGCTCATCAGGAGATTCGCCGAAAACCCGAGGCCACAAGCAATGACCGGCCATATTGAAGCGTCATTCATCACATCGTATGGTCCTGCCCAGTGCAACGTCCTGAAGAGCAGATACAGCCCAGGCAGCAAATGACTCCAAATGTTGAAAGTCTCGTTGTGAAACCAGAACACACTCCGCAGATAGTAAGACCAGCTCTGCTGTAGACATCTGTAATAGCCGTGAATGTACGGCTTTTTGAGAGTCTCTGGCATTGACTCCACAGATAAGTGTTTGCAATCTGGTATTTTTCTCGCCGAGGCGTCATCCTGGTTATTATTATCGGCCACAGGGTTGCGAGTCTTCCCCCAGCTTTCCCTCGTTCGTAGAAAAGAAATGTAGCTCATGATTTATTCCATCGACATGTACACACGTGGAAACCCAGCAAATTACGCGCGTCCAAAACAACGCTTCATTCTATAATAGGCCTATATATAATATAAAGTGCAATGCCATGTCAGCTCAGAAATGTATCCTTTTATAGGCCTACGTATCTCCAAAGATATAATCATCGACTTAATCAAGCTGCCTCCAAATGTGACATATGCTGCTATGAAAGCCAAAAGGCAGTAACTGCTTACTACAACCATATGCGGTTTGGGCTTACTTCTCAAGTAATCAGATACTGTCTTGTGATTTCGTAGAGCAATATAGGCCTACATATCTTGCAAAACATGTCGAATAAATGTCAAAGGGGAGGGGTTGCTACGTCATTAAAATTAAAACTCTTTAAGCTTAAGCTACAGCGACCTACTACTTCAAAATTACTCATAGTTGGTTAATTACATACTAAACATTTGAAAATCCTAATGTTCAAACACCCATTTTATTCAGGATAGCAGTGATTTGATCGGCTAATAAAATGAATAGAAAACAAGTTCAATTTACCTAGCGCTTACTGGGCTAATATGCCATTCCATCTTATTTTCTTTCGTATCATATGGTGCGAATTGCGGCGCGGGGGTGTCCTTATTTCATAAAATACCGTGGTGTAACTTTTGAAATAAAAGCCCCTTTCACCTATAAGCACGTCTTTTTTAGATCGCCCGCACAATTTACTAAAATTCAATATGTTTGCTGTAAAAAATGTTCGAATACGCTGAAATCGTCATTGTACTAAAAGGGCTCACAGTGTAAGTTTACTTTTACAGTGCGGGGATCGACATTAGTCGTCAGAATCTGCCTTCTACAGACGTCAGATTCTGACGACTAAAGTCGACCCCGGCACTGTATGAGTAGAAATATTTCTAATGGCCGTAGACAATAACATAGGTATTCAAATAAAGCGGAAAGAGCTAACTAAGACATTTATGATAATAAACCTATAAGCACGTCTTTTTTAGATCGCCCGCACAATTTACTAAAATTCAATATGTTTGCTGTAAAAAATGTTCGAATACGCTGAAATTGTCATTGCACTTAAAGGGTTCACAGTGTAAGTTTATTTTTACAGTGCGGGGATCGACATTAGTCGTCAGAATCTGCCCTCTACAGACGTCAGATTCTGACGACTAAAGTCGACCCCCGCACTGTAGGAGTAGAAATATTTCTAATGGCCGTAGACACATAACATAGGTATTCAAATAAAGCGGAAAAAGAGCTAACTAAGACATTTATGATAATTTCAAATTGAAAAAAACCTTTGGTTGCGATGTTTTTTTTACACATAGATTCAGCGCTTTAAGGTAAAATAAACAATCAATTCACAAACTGAATGTGTTAACCCTTGAACTGCAGGAGAGATGAGCATTAAATCTGCAAGATTAACATATAATATTTTGCTTCAAATTAAATAGATATAATTGTACCCACTTGAAGTTGTGGTTCGCGGCAGCGAGACACAGCTTCATGTTGGTCAAAATTTTAATTATATAATTCGGTGCTCTTCAGTGTAAGGAGTGGAAATTTTAATTACTAATTCAGAGTGCTTCATTTAGCATGTTTAGATAATGATCACTGTACCATATGGTTACAATTTTATTCATCACTTAATTATAATTTGCCTTGCTAAATATATTCGGATTGGAAAAAGGCGAAAAAAACCATATTATTGGTTTTAGTGGCTTACTAAAACGACCCAATCAGGCTAAAATCAGTATTTTTATTTCGGCTTCTCATTAATGGCCATAAGATGTGAACATAGACTAGAATTGCGTAAGTGTTTCAAAATTTGTGTTGCGCATTTACCAGTTAAGCGTGAAATAAGGACGGACTTTAATTTCGGACATGCATGTCCAAAATAAGAAATGCTGGATACTTGCTACGTTTCCACAGCAACCCAAAATTTAAAAGACTTACACAATTCTAGTATGTGGACATGTTCACATCGTATGGCCATATTAAGAAGCCAGAATAAAAATACTGTTTTCTTTATGAATTTAGCCTGATTGTGTCGTTTTAATTTATGCCGATCATACTTTAATTTAATTGTATTTTAGCCTAATTGTTTTATAATTATCAACCCCTAATAAGCGCCAAGTTATATTATTCAAATTTTCACACACTTGAAGCTGTGGATCGCGGTAGCAAGAAACAACTTAAATTGGGTGAAAATCACTCTTATTTATGAATACTATGCAAACATGCCATGCTCTTATTGTGCAATAATTTTACTCGTTTCACTTAACTAATAGGCCTAATCAACACGACTAAATATTGTTACAATTGATTTATGCAGAAGTGCCTAAATTTAATTATAGACCAAAGGTAAGCGATAGGGTACGACCATAATTAGGTTTATCGACAATTGATTTTATTGGTGACAATATATCTTATCTGCCCAACCTGAAATAAGCTTTAAAAAAATTAGGCTTTAATGAAATTAAAATAACTATAATAGACATAAACATGATAAATTATTACAGATTTTGGCCCAAATAGGAATACAACATAATATTATTTGCGTGGTGAATCATCAAGAATTAAATAAACATCGCTGTTATGTCATAGCGAGACGGCATCACTACTTACTGCCTTTCATCACTCAAATAATATAATGCCATTCAAAACCAGAGTTAATAAGGTTTCTGCACTGCAAAACACAATAGGCCCTACCATTTTGTTAATATGGACATTTAACCAGAAAACGATTCTCGATATATTATTAGCTGCTCCGGACTGCTTCATCTCCGGCCAAAATGTAATACATTTCCACAATGCAACGGTGCACATAAAAACATGTGGACACGTGGACTAATCTCATTTAGCTGAAGAAGGCCGTGTTGGCAGAAACGTTTTTTCGAGGGGAATAAACACATTAACATCTTGTATGTGTTTTTTACATCTATACCCGCAACCCGGGCAACCGGATGACGCACGAAACAACGCCAATGCCCGAGAAGCTAACTATCTAATTCTCATCCCCTGCCACGTGTCAACCAAACAAAGAAGACCATGGAGCAAGCAAATGATAATCAAAAACAGTCGCTCTTGGCAGATAGCAGAACAACGACAACATTCCGGTAGCAGACAATCCTACAACGCCAGCTGGCCCGAGCAGTGCTACTATTTCTACCTGTGAGAGGGAGTAGAATACGACGCCACAACCAACAATGCATAGGGGCCTACCCCACTAATAGAACGGCGGATATCCATGTCATGCATGATATCAATCTACAACACTCCTACTAACTCAGGCAGACACAACCTGGAGGGACTCACAGAACTGCTACAACAATATTCTATTAACTCCACATGATACACACAAGACATTTCAGTCAACCTTTAGCAGTCATATCAACTGACCTCGGTAGTGAATAACACTATACATGCTATAGGGGAACAGTTTCACGTGAACTTTTTCGCTCTTCTATAGATAAAAGGGCGGGGCCCTAGGGTGGTGGTTAGCACCGCTGCCTGTCAAGCCAGAGTTCGGGGCTCGGCTCCCGGTCTCGGCGGTTTGAAAAAAACAAAAATGTTTCTTCCCCATTCACGTGTGAAAGTCAATATTGTGGGGAGCCTCAGTGACCGAGAGGTAGCGTGCTCGGCCTCAGACCGCCAGGGCTCGAATTTCGAATGCTGTGTCTGGAAGACAGTGTCATCTCAATCATCTCACCATCCTCAGGATGCTCTCTTGGCCCAGTTTAGCCTATATGTGCACAAAGGTGGCCTAAAGCCCGATTCATTCCATTTTTTCTATAGATAAAAATCTAACAAATCGCAAGATCTCAAGGAATCGCAGGAACCAGTATGTATATGTAGCAAAGCTCTTCAGTTGTGAAAATACTCATTCACCAACAAAGATTCGTCTCCGCCTGTATCTACAACTTATTCACCAACGAAAATTCGTCTCCGCCCGGAGATATACAGACCGGAACCAGTTCTAATACTAGTACGAGTAACAGAATGTACAACTTATTCACCTACGCCTTGAGACCAGAAGATATCTCACTACTAAACAAAGACTTTTAATTTATCCCCAACCCCCGATGCTGGAACATTAACCCTTTAGCCGCCAAATTATTTAATCTGAATTTTTACCCACTTGAAGTTGTGTCTCGCTGACGCGATCCACAACTTCAAGTGAGTGAAAAATATTCGGATTTGACAAATTGGAGGTCAACTGTTTTCAAATATTGCTGGTTGATGTCATATTTTATCTTTAACATGTTTAAAAGGTGGTACTTAATGCGCTAATAAAAAAATGAAAACCCGAATATATGTGACACCGGCGGTTAAAGGGTTAAAACATGGAAAGCTGAAGTCGTGGAATTAATGTGAAAAATCAATTTTCAACTAGCCCTATAATATCGTACCAACTCGGACTAGAGCCATAAAACCTTCTCGCAAATGTAAGAAACCAACTAAACGTTGGAACACACCTCTCAATCTCTTCACAACACAATATTTAGATCTATATTCCATACAAGTATTGATACAACCAATCGAAGTGAAGAATTTAATACAGGCCATCAAAATGAAGTATACAACACAACCCATGAAATAAAGAATTTAATACAACCCATCAAAAAGAAGAATTTAATACAACCCATCGAAATGAAGACTTTAATACAATCCACTGATAACACTCATCGAATTGAAGAATTTTATACAACCCATCGAAATAGAGAATTCAATACAACCCATCGAATTGAAGGATATAATGCATACCATCGAAATGAAGAATTTATTACAACCCATCGAATTGGAGAATCTAATAGAACCCATCGAAGTGAATAATCTAATACAACACATACAAATGAAGAATTCAATACAACCCATCGAATTGAAGAATTTAATGCAACCCATCGAAATGAAGAATTTAATACAACCCATCGAATTGAAGAATGTAATAAAACCCATCGAAATAAAGAATGTAATACAACCCATCGAAATGAAGAATTCAATAAAACCGATCGAAATGGAAAATTTAACACAACCCATCGAAATTAAATAGTCAATACAACACATCAAAATGAAGAAGTTCATACAACCAATCAAAATGAAGAAATTAATACAGCCCATCGAAATGAAGAATTCGATACAGTTCCATCGAAATGAATAATTTAATACAAGCCATCGAAATTAGGTATTTAAATACAACCCATCGGAATGAAGAATTTAATACAACCAAGAATATTCTTGATACAACCCATCGGAATGAGGAATCAAATATAACCATCGAAATGAAGAATTTACTACAACCCATCGGAATTAAGAATCCAATATAACCCATCGAAATTAAGAATTTAATACAACCCATCAAAATGATGAATTCAATAGCACCCATCGACATGAAGGATTTAATACAACCCATCGGAATGAAGTATTTAATAAAATCCATAGAAATAAAGCAGATTCAAAAAGAGCATCTTGCAGCAGAAACCACTGGAGCCACCATTTTAAATTTCAAAAAGGGGGCCCGACTATTTTTCAATTATCAACCGTTTTAGTTTTATAAAAGCTACATTTGATTGTGACCTCGAGATGTACATATTTTAGATAGGGGAGTGATTGACTCCGCTGATATTTTGATTCACACAAATTTGCTCATAGTTTTGCTACAATTAGCATGATTAGTGCAATCAATTTATTTATTCCTATGTCCAACTGTAGTATAGAAAAAAGGATGAATGAACGAATAAATGGATTGAGCTTCCTGCATTTTAGCACACGTAGGCAAAACTGGATCAGCAGAAAACATTGGCAGTGTTCTACAATAAACATCAATGCTATGGACACTTGTCTAGGCCTACGGTGGTATATGGGCTAGTGGGTGTTGTTGACATAAAAAAGTACAAGGCACATCGTTGTGACGTCACTTGATGTTGTTCAACCCCCCATATACAAACTAGTGCAGTATTGCTAGTATAATTTACATTCTTGTAATAAGTACCGTAAAAGTAAAGTAAAACTTAGATATTTATTTCGCTCAAATGTGCTTTATCATTAATTTATCTTAATATTGTGAAAAACCTGGACTGGGGCCCTGGTGCGGTAGTTAAAGCTGCCTGCTTGGAAAGTCGGAGATCGCGGGTTCGAACCTCATTCTGGCCTTCAAGTTCCCAAGAAACAAAGTGTTTCTTCCCCGCTCACTCGTAAAGATTTAATATTGTGGGGAGCCTCCGTGACCGAGAGGTAGCGTGCTCGGCCTCAGATCGCCAGGTCTTGAATTAGGAGTGCCGTGTCCGGTGGGCAGTTTCATCTCACCATTTTCAGGAGGTTCTCCTGGTCCAGTTTTCCCTAGACGTGCACAAAGGTGGCATAAAACCCCGTTCATTCATTCTTCATTCATTCATTTGTGATTAACCTGACAAATTTAGAAGGCATAGATTAGTGTATGGCTTCTGTGAAGCTAAGTAAATAAATAATTGGGCTGATAGTATTATTGAGGGTTGAATAACGCTTACGTAGTAAGACTATACATGTGGTTTATTAGAGTGCTTCAACCAGTAGTCAGCCTTTTGCAAAGAGATGCTAAGATCATTGCCGGCTATCCATAATTTTAAATGTGCGCTTCTAGCGTTAACGGTACTCGTTTAGTTAACTACTTTTGACTTTAAACCTGTACTTATCGAGTCATTGTCACCACTAGACTGGAAATGCTTTATCAAATTGATATAGGAGAGTCATCGCAGTATTCTGCTGCAGCGAAAATAATATATTTAAAAATGGGATACCGGACACTCAAATATCAGTCAGCTTCCTTTATAAAAGACAAGCTGCCACTGGACGTTGAAGAACATCAAATGGACGAAGGCCAAGTAAGTATTACCACTCTGACAGCCCACCAAGCCAAGTAACAAGTATCATGTAGGTTAAAATATAACTACTCAGCTGAAAAAACAATCACATAAAAAATCATTATGATGATAGCTCTGTCCCCAGTACACAACCAGATGAGAACTATATCTCTGTCACCTCGTTTAGACAACACTATGAAAATGGGTGCTTCTGTTACCAACACTAATACTTACCTATTCACTAAGGATAGTGGGTCTAACATTCACTTAGCTATTCTTTAATAATACCACCGTTTTTATCTCAAATGAATACTGGGCAATAAATACCAAGTTCTACAATAACTTTTTCACATCCCCATACAATAGTGTGAGGCCAACACAAAAGACTAATTATTCAGTAGTCCTGGATCAACTTGTACCATGCATATACGAAACAGTTGAAGAGGCAGATACTGCTCGTTTATTCAAGATTGAATACATCAATGAACTGTACATGTCAAGAATGGAACAGCTAGGAATTGTGCTGAGTCTGCACAACCCGACTCAAGAGAGTGTATGTTGACGCACTTCCTTACAGGAGCACAAGAAAGGAAGATACATCCAGCTTGTACATTGGCAGTGATCGGGCTAATTCGGTCTTCAAGGCTTATCTTTGAAACAAGTTGTGGGATCTCATCGGCCCTCAGAGAACATAATTCCAATAGCTGGCTCTCACATTTGCAGAGCCGAATTCATAAAAGAGCTCCAGGTGGGAATATTCGGACACCTACAAGTCTATGTAATTATATCTTGGTGGTTTCCACATAGGTTGGAATTTTATAAAAGGCAAAGGACAGAATGTTACTGTACACTTGGTGAATGCACCAGGGAATGCAAAATCTATAAACTACAGGTAAAAACTGACTAGACATAATGCAGTCAGTCTTAATATTACTCTCCATGTTGCGACATGTTGCTCTGGTTTGCCTAATATGATCATACCTACCATGTACTCCTAGGACTAGTATCAAACGGGATGGGATGGTGTGTTACCAGATGATAATAGTAGTCATTTGAGCAGTAAGTGACACACAACTCTGTTAGGCACAGCGACGTTTTATTCATTCATTCCAGCGGGTGCACCTCACACTAGACTTGATGTCTCTTCGACCAGATCGCTTGTTTAAGTGATTACACAAGTAGCTATATTCTGTCAGCCAATCGGATAGACACCAGCTCTCAAGGCAAATCCACTAAAACATCTGCAGGATCATCAGCACATACTGGTATAATCATCAGGCCTGCTAATCATAGACTCATAGATAGAGTTGTGATGTTGATATCCCACTTTTGGCATATTACCTATTTTTTTGCTTTTATCACAACAATTATGAGACGAAGTATTATTAAAGAAAGAACCCGGGCACAATACATGAATATTTGTAGCATGTAAGACATGAAAGTTTGATATTCTAAACTTACACATAATAATTATATATTTTTGTCGTTATAGTTTTGTCTTTACTGTAATAATATTATGTGGCTCATTAATCTGCACATTTTGATACCTTTATGAATGCTCTAGCTATTTTAGTAAACAGTATTTTTATGATTTTGTTGTCTTTTATGTACAATCGGCTAAATCGTACTAATTCATGTTAACAAACCAGGTCATAATTATGAGAAAACTCTAAATATCAAGGGTCATTTTGCCTATTTTGATCCAGAATGACTCCTGTTAAAACATTTAAATGTTTGACAGTATATATAACCATGTTAGTCAGGTTTCAAGTTTTCTTTGTTATTTTTGCTATTTTCTGGTCTTTTACACTACAAAAAGCAAAAAATTATTATTTAAAATAAAGTGTAATAATATGATGTGGTTCATTATTCTGCACATGTTGATCCATTTTTGAAAGCTCTAGTAATTCTAGATTAAATTGTATATTCAATTTCGTGTTTTTTCATATAATCGGCTACTTCGTGTTGACCGGCTTTCACAAAATAGGTCATAATTATGGGGAAAATCAAAATATCAAGTGTCATATGGGCTTAACTCTTCCTTTACCGACTTCCCCCTGATAAAACTACCCCCAGAAACAGACTTCTTTTTTTAAGAAGGATCCCTGAGGTAGCCCCTGGGCACAATACAGGTTATAGCTATGCGCACATCGCGCAAATTAAAAATGCAAGAGAACATTGCGTCCATGTCACTGACCATTCTGGTTGGTGATTTTCAACCACACAGTCATGTAATGAAATATCTCCATTGCAATTAATCCATGTACACATGTGGATTTCGCATAAATGTGAATTTGGTAAAGGAAGGTAGTTTTCGCATAAATGCGAAATTGGTAAAGGAAGAGTTAAATTGACCTGTAAAATGAAAATGAAATTAATCGGGCTTAAGGCCACTTTTGTGCACATACAGGCTAAACTGGGCCAGGAGAACCTACTGAGGATGGTGAGGTGATTGAGATGACACTGTCCTCCAGACACAGGATTCGAAATTCGAGCCCTGGCGGTCCGAGGCCGAGCACGCTACCTCTTGGTCACGGAGGCTCCCCACAATACTGACTTTCACACGTGGATGGGGAAGAAACTTTTTTGTTTCTTTCAAACCGCCGAGACCGGGCACCGAACCCCGAACTCTGGCGTGAAAGGCAGCGGTGCTAACCACTACCCTAGGCCCCCCGCCCATATTGACCTGTAGGGAACCTGGAACGGGATAGAAATGGGTGACAGCTTGTGACTTTTTTTGCATTATATTCCTAGTCTAACAGTGTATGTTGACATAACATGATATGTAGGCCTATGTCAAGATATACACCTAATATACTTCTTATATATGTGACCCATCTGCACGAAAGGAGTCGCATGTCGGCTCCGTACAAGTTGAGAAAATGGGCAATAAGCATGATATGGGCTAATAATAGCGAATTTTGTTTTTTGTCAAATGTTGATGCTTTAAAGCCTATAATCACCATTTTAAGGCTATAAATGGATTCTACGCCCCAATATTAGTCAGAAATGACATGACATGATCGATTGTGATTATCAGATTTTTTTGTTAATTTGTTTTCGGCCATCGTTGATTTTACCCATTTTTTAAAAAACGCTTGAAGTTAACCAAAGTCCACCCGGCAGTTTCTGAAAGTAAACATCCTGGGTTATAAAAATCAATCGCTAAAAACTATATATACAAAATTTCCAGGTTTGGCCGAAAAATCCTGTTTGGCGATAAGGAACTATTTTTTTTATACCATAAATGAAATGAATCGGGCTTTAGGCCACCTTTGTGCACATATAGGCTAAACTGGGCAAGGAGAACCTCCTGAGGAAGAAAATTGCTCTATATCATATAGACAGCATGCCAGCAGTTGAAACTTAAATGCTTGCGGTGTAAAATTTAATTGAACATGCATAGCAAAGTTAGATAATTATGCTGACTTTTAAAATTTATGATAATTATCTGCAGATATATATATGCATCATCTGTGTTCAAATAAGCATTACTAACTCTAAATTGAGCTACAAAGAACCTGATTGATTTAATTGTTATCTACATCTCCTGAATTTTTTTTTTATAACATTGTATAAATATATATTTTCTAATTTGTTACAATATTTATCACAATGTGATCGCTTACATTTTCATGCTTTTTTTATGATCTATAGTGTATGTTATTATTTTGCTTGCACATAGATATAAGGTTAGAGTTATTCTAAGTTTTTCTGTGCCAGTATTTTAATAATGATTTTTGTAACGATTTGAGTATGTGAATATGAGTATGTGAAGTCACAGTGATGAGCCCACACAGCCCTTGTACTGTGAGAGCACTGTGACATCACAGTAATAATGCTCATACTGCGCGATGCATTTGCCTTCCAGGAACATGTACTGTTAAATCCCAATATCGATATTTTAACTTATCTATCTTACCTATCAATTGTCCATAAAAAATATTGCATCGAAAGCAAGCAATCCACATTTTATCAACATTAGACTTCGTACCACAATAATCTGACCCACCTGTGAGCTTTATTCACATGTATCAACCTTTTTAAAGCAGGACAATACTTAATAACATTTCACAAATTTATTTTCAAAGCGTTTACACAGCCTTCAACTGTCTACTCTTGAGGTGAGTTCTGGAATTTGAAATATATATCTCAATGTGTTGAATAATCTCCATCTTGACCGTAGTATTGTTCCTCGCTTTACCTCTAGCTGGTTTTGTTTATGTCTGCAGCACTCTGTAAACAGATGCACATATTTCACTTTTAAAGTTTACAAATGCAAACATAATGATACCCCAACAAAGTATACTTAAAAAGTTAACGAGTCCACAAGATAGTTAGCTGTCTTTTTTGGCAATTGGCTGCTGACCATTTATTTAAGGGGGAAGGGGTGTTATCTCTCATAAGTATATATAGCGACACATTAAAATATAATCAAAATGGTCTGAATAACAAGAATTGACAATAACAAAAGACCCCAGCGGATGGGAACCAAGCGGTGCTTTAATCATCCTCTGGTAGTCTATCAGTTTGTCTGAGTGATTGGCCAGGAAGCGTGTATTGTTGCATTACAGTTTAACCAATTTATAGGATATATTTTTCTTTGGGCAACCAACAATTCTGACAAACAACTTAAAGTTGTGACTTGGCTGTTGGCCGGGTACAGGGTACTTTGACGCTTATTTCGGACACTGATGTGGAACCATAAAGGAACTGCATGCCAAATTAGAGTCACTTATGCTTTCAGTAGTACCACACCTAGTTGGGTATGCAACAGCGAGAGTACAGTATTGATGATCTTAATGGTGTACCATACGAGAATGAAGTATTGTTTATCCTAGAACTAACATTTTATCATTTTTTGTTACATTTGTAAATACTTTGTTACAATGATCGTCCAGTTTGCTTAGCGTACCATCAAGTTCCCGTTACAGCAATCTTCCAAGGTAAGCTGCAGCCTCCTCATATCTGGCCATAATCTTCGGGCGGATTACTAGTGGTATACCCTGGTTCCTCCGCTCAACAGCGGTGCCAATGCAGCTCTCGCATCAGTGCAAGCGCTGGTGTAGGCTGTGGTAGCCTTGATTAACCGGCAATAGTGTGTTGGACATTAGGTCTCTCATGTGCGATGAATAGATTTACCCTTGCTATTGTTACTCTGGGGACTATGCGACCCGAGGATAGCGGAGCTGTGCAAAATGCCACGGAGTTTCAGCATTAAATGGCATAGCAAAACCCATGTCTCCAGCCGTCTGGGCATGTCTGCGGGTAAATCCCATAGACATGTCCAGAACCCCTTATCGGGCGAGCGAAGGAAAACGCTCTAAATAACCCACCATGCCATATCACCCCTACCCTTACATCATAATCCTGATCATCTGTACATCATCCATCTTATCAATTGACTACAACGTTTTATTCCACTACAATGTCACTTAAATGACCATGTGTGCCGAAAAGTGACGTAAAGCAATAATTTACTACTACTACCGTTAAATTATAACAAACTTCGTTACAATAATCAATAGTTCACTACTGCTTTTACATACCCCCTGGAAGTGAGTAATGCAAATGAACCATAGGCCAAATGTTTAGATTTTTTACGTGGTTCTTCACTTTTGGCTCAGTGGAAATAATGTAGTGCAGCTGAAGTGAAGAAAAGCATTACCACGGAAATTAACATTGTCCAAAATACAACATACTCTTGATATTGTATTTTACAACCATTTATGTGATGAATATGAAATAAGCAAAACTTATTATTAACCCTTGTGCTGCTGGAATCGTAGGCCCTATATATATACGGTTTTAAATCAATAGAAATATCACTAAATTTGTTTAAATATTTTTAGTAGATGATTAGTTAGTCCAATAATTAAATCTGGGAGGTGTCTATTTTTCATAAATTGAAATATTTTTCTTTATTTTAAGCTGGAAATTGCGTTAGGAATTCCAACTTCAAATGATTGAAAAAAAAAACAAACAATTCAGCAGCCGAAGGCTTGAGATTATTTATGCCAAATGCAACTTACTAAGGATAGACCTCTGGAAGGCCTTTGGCTAGGCGGGTTTTTCATTACCACCCGTACTGGTGTTTTCAATCAGCAGTGCATCATCCATGGTGTTCCTGAGCATGTCCTTTACAGCCTCTCCGATAGGCTTGAATGCAATGATTAACCTGCAATAGTGAGGTAATAAGCATGATAGTATGACATGGTTATGTTTGGAGAAGAAACTTAAATATTAAAGAGCAAAGGTCAAATTGAAAGCCCGGTATGTATCAATGACAATGACTTAATTTAACTCCTCGCTGTTTAGGCACAGTGCATGATATCAGAAATACATAATACAAGAAATAGACAACTCTAACATCATCATATCAGTGTACGGATGGGTTTTCCCTTATTTTAAATGTTGACTCTACTATTCTCCAGGAGCCCATCCGTCCATGTTGGACAGACCATCAGAGAGAAAAAATGTCTTTGCCCCAAAACGGGCGATGGTCGGCTATATCAACTCATAGCAGTGTAATTTTTAACATGTAGACATAATAGTTCACACATGAAATGGTTTTAAAAAAAAATTCGACGTTGAAGTGATTACATTTTTTTTTCTATAGCAATTAAAGATTGCTGCCGTACAGGGAACATTTTGTTCAGTATCGCGAAGCTAAAAGCTATGCAATTCTGCCTATACACTAATCAAATTTGATTATGGAAATCAATGATAAGGTTGTAATGTCAGTCAAAGTTTGATGGAGAAAATCGTCAAGGAATTATTTTCAAACAAAATAGTCCCTTCCGTGACCTCATTTTTTTGTTTTTTGCCCATGTTCTAATATATCTGAGCTATTAGTGAAATACATGTATGAACTAGAAAGAGTTGTTCGGGAACGAACACGAAAGTAGCCATCCATTATCGCTCGACCACTATTTTAAAATTGTGGTATATGATGGCTATGTGAAGTATGAGGAAGCAGAAATTCATACATCAACTATCAGACAAGATTTTCAAAATAGTGAGAAAAAAATAGGTAAAAAAAAGGCCGACTGGCAGCCATTTTGATTTTTTAGTGTGAAATTTGTCATGGGGCTCCTTCTGTGAGACATTACATTTTGTTTTTATATTCATGGTCCAGTCATTTTGCATTTCTTGAGTTAAGTAAATATTACAAAATTCAAAATGGCCGTTTAGCGGCCATTTTGAATTTTGAAATTGTTTGATCTCAAAAGTAATCAGGTAATTGGCTGACATAACTGAACATATTTTCCAAATTAGTAGAAGATCTGATGGCAACTTTTTCCTAAAACGCGCTAACGAGCATTTCTTCGTCAGTGGCCATAGTAATTAAAAGGTTGATGATCATGGGGATCGAAATGTCAATAAAACAATTCCCCAATGGTATGTGCTAGCTATGTGAAGTATGAGGAAGCAGAAGTTGATGGATTAGTAGCTATCTTGAAAACAAATAGCCGCGGCAGCAGTCACAAGAGTTCTTAGAAAAGTCAAATATGAACTCAAGCAGGCATCAGACATGAATAATCTGCATGTAACGCGAAAGGAGTTATAGAGCTAAGAGTGTGATGTTAAAAAGCTACAGTCAAAATTTATCTGATGCTTAAAAGCTAACATGAAGATGGAATTAGCAAAGTAGTGGCAAAATCAATTATCCTTACAAAGTTATTTAAAATGCAAATCATTCTCCAGCTTTGCTGTTTTTTCATAGAAAATCTGGGGCCGGAACAGTTGTGTAGCGTTATCTTCTGGCAATAAGGTTCTTATTAGCAATAGCACAGCCTTCACTCTTGCCAAGTCATCTAAAATGACTGTTGGCTTTGAGCCAGTTCTTCCAACTTGGGCAAAACACGCGAGTTCACATCACATCTAAAAAAAAGATAATAGAGTAAGAGTGATGCAGAGCTCAATGAAGGTGAAATTCTGAGCGTTTTCCATACTTTTCTATATTGTCAAACAAAACAATCTTAGCAAATATACCTGTGTAATTTTTCATTAATTTTGTGTATTAAATAATTCAAAAGTGAAAAACATACGGACTGTTCTGTGAACCTGAGGCCTAATAAAAAATGCCATTGTAGAAAGTTTGACATTACCACATAAAAAAATCCTAACAAATTGACAATTTTTTTGGTTATACACATATATTCATTTCTTAAATTTAATGATCAGCAAAAACATACACTTTTTTTCACCTAATGCTATGGCATCCACATCACAACAAAAAATGCAGGAAGAATTTGAAATAATTTGACATTGTAAAAGTGGACTGCGGGTTATGGCCCAGGGTGGAGGTGGTTTTGAGTATGAGGATTCATTTTTGTAATAGAGTCGCGCGGTTTAAAATAATGATTTTGTCACCCAGCCCACCTGTAAAACACCGGCTGGATCCCCGACTGAGGAGAAAGTGAGGCTCAGAAAAACATTAACATAATAATATTAGTATGGCCAGGCAACAATCAGTATATTTTGTAATTTATTTATTGAGGTCAAGATCATGTATTTTAAAGATACTAACCATATAACTTTTTCAACACGGTTCCTGAAACAAGAAAAACATGTGAACAGTTACTGCATAATTTGAAGATGTATAAAAATGCCATCATGCTGAAATGTGTTGTCAAACTTATTGTACTCCTGCACTCTACGTTGTCAGACTCAAAACTATGGGCAATATATTTTACATAAAAATCTATATTTATTAAATAGGGGGCCTACATACCATATACCTTACAATTGAAAAAAAACGTGAGATTTATTAAGACTGGTGGTAGTTCGCATGAAAGCCATTCTGAAATAATACCAAATTGTAACAACAGTGCTACAGATAAGCTTTAATGTTTCACATTTTTAAACTTAATTGAGTACCGCCCCCCCCCCCCCAAAAAAAACAAAAAAAAAACAAAAAAAAACAGAGGATTGCAATTTTCGTTACGCATAAATTTGCATTAAATGTTTTATCATAGCCTGAAATAGTGAGGTCAGAAGCATGATAATATAACACGGCTATGTTTAGAGAAGAAATAAAAATATTAAAGAACAGTTTCAGAGCTCTGGACATTTGAATAAGGTCAACACATCTGAGATGGATATGAGAAATACACTAAAAAGGTACTTTCATTGAAAAATAAATAAATAGACCCACGGATGCAAGGGTGCACATGTCACCTTACCTGCATGGATCTTACATGGACGTATCCATTGAGATAAAAAAAACACCATTTAATTCACGTAAAATGTTACATAGGGATAGGGGCCTTCTACAGATACACAGCAAATGGAGGGCATTCTGGATATAAGAATAATGTTAAAAACACACTTATACTTATTTTTTTCTACTTGAAAGTTCACACAGCCATCAAGTATCACAGAATACATGACATAAAACCAGTTTTGGAGCTCTGGATATTTGAATAAGCCTTAGCCTTAGGTCAACACATATCAGATGGTTCAGAGAAATAGGCCTACCACTGAAAAAGTACAATTTCATTGAAAAATTAATATAGCTATATTAATTCACCACAAATTGTGTAGCAATTGTCACCATTATAGTTCCTATATATCATACAAATAACCCCTTAATGTTGGGAAAACAAACCTCAACTTACTGGGTACAAATAGTATACATGTATGGCACAATTGGCTTTCCATAGCCACAGGATATCAAAGCATTAAAACTCTAATTATCGTCCATGCATTTCAATTGTACATAATCATGATAATTGTATCTGTTAACAGTTTATCTGTGTAAATATAAGGTCAAATGTGTGATCTACCTACCTTTGTGATCTTGGTAACATTATCATATAGTGTAGTAAGTGATGAAAACATACTTAAAATGTATTTTCTGGATCCTGCTCTTCCCAAAGCCTCACACACTACAATCTTCCCTCACCACACAGATAGCACGAGTTGACCCCATCACCATGAGGTCACTGTGTTGTCACAGTATGATGTAGAAAATAATGTCGCAGAACACACCACTTGATCACATCACAGTGAGGACACAGTGTTGTCACAGGTATTTGCTCACACTGTGAGGTCATTATGATGTCACTATGATATCCCAATTATGACATCACATGTGTGAGTTGTGTGTGAGGTCACAGTGACACAAGTTGAATACATCACCGTGAGGCCACGGTGTTGTCACAGTATGATTTCGAAGATACACAAGATGACCACATCACCATGAGGTCACAGTGTTGTCACAGTATGATGTCACAGGTACACGAGATGACCACATCATCATGAGGTCACAGTGCTGTCACAAGACGATGCCCACCTTGTGAGGTCATTATGATGTCCTCATGATATAAAAATTATGACATCACATGTGTGAGATGTTTGTTAGGTCACAGTGACAAAAGTTTACTACATCACTGTGAGGGCACAGTGTTGTCATGGTATGATGTCGCAGAGACACACTTAAGATGACCACATCATTATGAGGGCACAGTCTTGTCACATTGTGATGTCACAGATACACGAGATGACCACATCACCATTAGGTTACAGTGTTGTCACAGATTGATGTTCACCAAGTGAGGTAATTATGATGTCTTTATGATATCAAAATTATGACATCACATGTGTGACTTGCTTGTGAGGTCACTGTGATATGAGTTTACCACATCACCATGAGGTCAAAGTATTGTCACAGTGTGATGTCACAGATGTACGAGATGACCACATCATCATGAGGCCACAGTGTTGTCACAGAACGATGCTCACCATGTGAGATCATTATGATATCAAAATTATGACATCGCCAATGTGAGATTTGTGTGAGGTCACAGGGATACAAGTTGAGCACATCAGCTTGAGGTCACAGTGTTGTCACAGTATTATGTCACAGGTACTCACGGTGACCACATCACCATGAGGTCACAGTGCTGTCACATGACGATGCTCACCTTACGAGGTCACTATGATGTCCTCATGATATCAAATTATGACATCACATGTGTGAGATGTTTGTTAGGTCACAGTGACAAATGTTTACCACATAACCATGAGGTCACAGTGTTATCACAGTATTATGTCACAGGTACACGAGATGACCACATCATCATGAGGTCACAGTGTTGTCACAGGTATTTGCTCACACTGTGAGGTCATTATGATGTCACTATGATATCCCAATTATGACATCACATGTGTGAGTTGTGTGTGAGGTCACAGTGACACAAGTTGAATACATCACCGTGAGGCAACAGTGTTGTCACAATATGATTTCAAAGATACACGAGTTGACCACAACACCATGAGATCACAGTGCTGTCACAAGACGATGCCCACCTTGTGAGGTCATTATGATGTCCTCATGATATCAAAATTATGACATCACATGTGTGAGATGTTTGTTAGGTCACAGTGACAAAAGTTTACCACATCACTGTGAGGGCACAGTGTTTTTCATAGTATGATGTCGCAGTGACACAAGATGACCACATCATTATGAGGTCACAGTGTTGTCACATTGTGATGTCACAGATACACAAAATGACCACATCACCATGAGGTCACAGTGTTGTCACAGAATGATGTTCACCATGTGAGGTAATTATGATGTCTCTAAGATATCGGAATTATGACATCACATGTGTGACTTGTTTGTGAGGTCACTGTGATATGAGCTTAACACATCACCATGAGGTCATAGTGTTGTCACAGTATAATGTCACAGATACATGAGATGACTACATCACCATGAGGTCAGTGTCATCACAGTGTGATGTCACAAATACACGAGATGACCACATCATCATGAGGTCACAGTGTTGTCACAGGACGATGCTCACCATGTGAGATCATTATGATATCAAAATTATGACATCACCAGTGTGATATTTTTATGAGGTCACAGTGATACAAGTTGAGCACATCACCTTGAGGCCACAATGTTGTCACAGTATGATGTCACAGGTACTGAAGGTGACCAGATCACCATGAGGTCACAGTGCTGTCACATGACGATGCTCACCTTATGAGGTCACTATGATGTCCTCATGATATCAAAATTATGACATCACATGTGTGAGATGTCAGTTAGGTCACAGTGACAAATGTTTACCACATCTCCATTAGGTCACAGTGTGGTCATAGTATGATGTCACAGATACACAAGATGACCACATCACTATGAGGTCACAGTGTTGTCACATTGTGATGTCACAGACACATGGATATGACCACATCACCATGAGGTCACAGTGTTGTCACAGAACGATGCTCACCATGTGATGTCATTATGATGTCTCTATGATATTGAAATTATGACATCACATGTATGAGTTGTTTGTGAGGTCACAGTGATACGAGTTGACCACATCACCATGAGGTCATAGTGTTGTCACAGTATGATGTCACGGATACACAAGCTGACCACATCACCATGAGGTCACAGCGCTGTCACAGGATGATGCTCACTCTGTGATGTCCAGTTGACATCACTATGATATCACTAGTAAGTCATCATAGGTGTGAGTTCTGTGTGATGTCACTGTGATACTGGCGTGATATCACGTGTTGACTGGGTGAGACTCGTTATGTACAGATGGGTCACATATATCAGATTTTGTTAGGAAATGTAAAACAATTTACTTTCTGAATGAACTCAAATTAAATTAGTTGTAGGCCTACATCTAGACATTATAATCAAGCATATCATTGGGAGAAAATAAAATATCATTTAGTGGATTTTCAGAAGACGCCATCTTGAAATCTAAGATGGAGGCACCAAGGGAATTTTATAGTGGAATCATTCAACTCCTTGGCCTCGATTTTGTACTTTGAGACACTAAAATTAGGACTCCGGCAGACATAGATCCAAAAATATTCAAAATGTATTGTTTTTTGAAGCCGCCATTTTGAAATCCAATATGGCGGCCACCCGAGTGTGAATTTTAAGTGGCTCCAAATCTTAAAATGTTCTTGATGAAATATTATAGAAGTCTGCCAAAATTGGTGTTTTCTTCACAAATGCACAATTATTTTGCTATGCCGCTATCCATTATTGTTGGGAGAGTGATTGCATAGGATGACTACGATCTTTTTGCCAAAAATAAATGTTGTACACAAAAAATCAGAGTTACATGGTTTATTAAAATACTAAAACGAAAACAGTTTTTTACAAAAGTAATAATACAGCAATATACATTTATCTTAATCTAATAAATATAATATTCTACTAGCATTGCGTGGTTTGTGTCAGATTTTCAATTTCATAAAAATGATCATAATAATATCAAATGCATTTTTGTGGGCATCCAGAACCTCAGCCAATTGGTTATTTCCCTTCAAACAGCATAATATTTATGCTGGGACATAGATAGACGAATTTGTAAGAAAGAACAGTTACTGTCAAGGCTCATTATGACAGTAAAGTAGATTGGTCTATCTGATCAGTGATGATAAAAATAAGTCAGAATTAATTTTAAAGCATATAAAAAATAAAATGAATCGGGCTCTAGGCCACCTTTGTGCACATATAGGCTAAACTGGGCCAGGAGAACCTCCTGAGGATGGTGAAATGAATGAGATGACACTGTCCTCCAGACACAGGATTCAAAATTCGAGCCCTGGCGGTCCGAGGCCGAGCACGCTACCTCTCGGTCACGGAGGCTCCCCGCAATACTAAGTTTTACACGTGGATGGGGAAGAAACATTTTTGTTTCTTTCAAACCGCCGAGATCGGGAACCAGACCCCGAACTCAAAGGCAGTGGTGCTAACCACTACCCTAGGGCTCCCGCCCTTTAAAGCATATAATCACGTCAATTATACTGACGTACAAAGCAAAGGCCAGTATCTGCCTACGTGTAATTTTATTTTGGCTTTGGCTTGCACGGCAGTATCACTGCTTTTAGGCTTTTTTGTTCAATAAGAAAAAAACATTAAATTACCTACGATGGGATATTGTCAGTAATTTTTACACACTTGGGAGTTGTGGGTGGCTGCAGCCAGATTTCAGGTCGGTGGATTGGCAATTTCAAAATGTATTTTGTATTGTGGCTAGATATTACATCAATAGACTACTGCCTGCTTTTTTATATATCTTTGAGCTAATATTATATTTCTAACATGATCATTGAACTCAAAATAAAACTTGCCTTGTCTTTTAGCTTATGATAGGATAAGGCTCTGGTCTTATCCTACCAAATCCTGGTCCAAAACTGTGCCTATTAGGTGACACCAAATAAATAAGCGTAAAAAAATGTGTTCCATGTCATATTAACCCATATCCAGTTGCGGTTTTAATCTGTTTTATTAGTCAACCAAATCACTATTTTGGGGGGATGAAATGTGTGTCCACTGTACACATCAAGATCGGCAAATATTTATGCTCAAACTAAAAAAATATTTGAAATTTTCAGCCACTTGGATTTGTGGGTCGTGGTAGCGAGATACAAATTCTAGTGAGTGAAATTTTTAATAAATTAACTTAGCAAAATAAGGGTTAATACAAAGTTGCATTATATACGCTATGACATTTTCGTATAGATATGCATTTTCACAGCATTAAAAACATTATTGTACAGTTATTTTCATATTATAAAAATGGGACCATTTCTTCATTAGCGTCAACTAAAAAAATACCATTAATATGCGTTTTTCTCCATTTGAGACTAGGAGTGTCAAACAAAATATCCACTTTTTAGATATTAAAAAATATATTTTGATACTCAACGTCTAGTCTAAATCCTTGTTGGTCTGAAATGAGAGAAGTGACAAATTATAAACAATTTGTCGTAGTGTCACTCCACTTCAAATTGACAACCTCCACTTAAAAAAACTGCCAGCAAAAGTAGCCTATTATAACTGATACTGTTTCTTTTTATTAGACACATGTATTATATTTTAAATGATAGAAACTACCACTTTATCTATATATATGTATAATTAATTTCCATTGATGACTTGTTCACTGGCACAAGTTCTGCACTGATAACCGTAAAACCGAATTTATTCCACCTCCTGAAATAAAATGTCCTTTGGCATGTTTTGAACCAGCTACCTCAGAGGAGGTAAAAAAATAATTCTGGCTTCTCCAACCATGACATGTGCGTTGGATACAATACCCACCAGTCTATTAAAATCATGTGTGGATGTACTGCTGACCCCCATTACCAATATAGTTAACCTGACATCAGGTGTTTTCCCTGACACGCTCAAACTGTCGGATATAACTCCGCTGTTGAAGAAACCTTCATTATCGAAGGATGACATGAACAATTATAGACCTGTTTCAAATTTGAATTTTGTATCCAAAGTGCTGGGAACAAATATTGAAAATCGTATTAGCTCTCACTTAGAGTTAAACGACCTTCAAAATCGTCATCAATCAGCATACAGGCTCATGCATTCTACTGAGACTGCGTTGCTGAAGGTGCAGAATGACTTATTGGGGAATTTAGATGATAAGATAAGGTAAAGATAAGATCAGATTTATTTATAGTCGCAAGTGTATACAGTAAAACATTAGCTAACAGCAGCTATTTCAGCGACTTGTGACATAAAACATGACATAGCAATAACATCTAAGGGACGCACCATTTGATTTCTGGGGGGGGGGGGCCTAGATTATTACTTTCAGTTATGTTTTTTTTTTCTGAAAAATCAGCACACAATTTTTTTTTTTAGCACTGACCTTGAAACAAACATTTTTTTTGTCCCTGGAAAAAAAATAAAACATTTTTTTTGTGACAGTTCATATTTAATTAAGTATGTTGACAAATGTCATGCACTGACCTTGATGAAGGTCAGTCTCTGACATACATACAGTAACTCCGGCTGTATTAAAGGGGACACACCGGCCTGACCTGCTTCTTCAGCCCTGATAATTGTTGGTGATATACAAGGATCTAGTAGTCATGGTGATTTTTTTTTAATGTGCAACATGCCGTTTATACTAGTGTTTGAAATTTAATACTCTCCTGAAACCTAGTACTGGATACCAGTGTAAGTGGTAGGCCTACTCATACTCATGACCTTAAATACGGTATACCTTCTGTGAAGCTTTGATAACCAAATAGGTCTACTTAATAAATATTTATTTTGACTCACCTTTCATTCTAGAAGCAGCATAATCTGTACGCAGCATTTGGCGATCTGTTGTCTTCAAACTAGGACGCAAGCAACTATGACTTGAATACTATGTGGTGGAGCGGGTTCGGGTATTTCCGAACGGGGGGGTATTTCCGAACATTGCTAATATATTTCATCCCGTTGCTGGCTAGACATGAATAAATTGTGTCAGGCAGAGCTGCCCGTTGTGCGTGACTGTTCTGTCACGCACCGTTATTATGGACCAATTTCATATCCATTAATTTTGCTATTTTAAAAAGTCACTTTCAAAATGTCGTAAAGTAGACAAGTCTTTAAAAATTAAGATAATTACACGGGAGGTAATGGTCTATTTATGATATGTATTATCAATCCTGGAATTATTATTTATATGGGAAAATGTACCTTGCAATGCACCTCCTAGATATAAAAACATCAAAAAACAATTTTTGGTCATGATACTCTGGTTCCCAGAGCCACACTACGCGGCGTGGCCGAGCTTCATGTAGCCTCTGGTATGCCCCAGTGGCGAATGTTTGTGACTTGTTGCTATTTTTAGATGAAAATAGGGTAATCCCCGATTTCAGCCATTTTTGAAAGGTCACTTCACCGGATGAAGAGTTGTTCACAGTATTGTATTTCCCCTTTGACGCATTTCCTATGACTTGACCCAGAAAATTATTCACTGGCCTCAATAGCACAGGCATGATGGTCACGTGACTAAGAACCTTGGCCAATACCCGGCCATAAATGAAATTGGCAGGGCTCGCCAGGCAATGGTCATGATCATAGATATAGGGGAAATATATGGTCATGATATCCTTATCATTTGGGACGTGTTCGGAAATAGACCCATCAATTAATTTGGTTTCGTCTAATTACGAACACTAGGCCTATAGGGCCTACACCACAGTTTCACAGCGAATGCGTCATTTCGAAAGGAAATACATCAATGGAGCGATTTGTAGGCCTGCAAACGGTTGTGACGTTACTATGCGGGTTTGAAAAGTAATATGAAGGAAACTATGAAAAAAAATCTCAGATTTCAATAGATTCAGGTAATCTCGAACAGTGGCATTTCCTAATATTTTTTTGTTTTATATTTTTTTTGTGGACGAATGACAATTGACATTGATTCTATTTGTATCATATTTGAGTATACTGCGCATGTTCCTGCTTCTAGACTGGTTATTTTCTCTTTAGATTAAAAAATGGGTGGGTGTTCGATTATACCCTACTTGGTGTTCGACATTACCCCCTATATTTCGAGTATACCCGCCGTTACCTTGGGTACTACAACTTCCTGTACAACTTTCAGATTCATGAATGGCCGTGCACGTGGTTAATTACGTCATCAATCATAGTTTCATTCATCAACTGATGTCACGTGGGGAGCTGATAGACAAATGGGGACACCAGACATCAAGTGCAGAGGCTTAGGTGTTCGGAAATACCCGAACCCGCTCTAAACATTCGCAAAAAAATAGAAAAATAGATCTATCACATTCTTTAATAGACAAAGAGCCGACCAGAAACAAACAAAAAATACATCAGTAAAGCCGCGTCCAATTTCACTGTTAAATAAGAACTTGTAGCGATCTTGAGAATTTTCCTAGAAATATTTTGCGCTCCAATTATTCCTTGTGTGTCGTTTATTTTAAATTCCACTTTGATGAGCCTCTTCAAAAATTATCAACAATTTAAATTATCAACAATTTTTTTGGGCACAATCTTTCAACATATTATTTTTTTATGTACAAGTTTTCAGCATATATTTTTTTTTACAGAAATTTGAAAACAAACATTTTTTTTTAAAAATAGTCTAGGCCCTCCCCCCCAGAAATCAAATGGTGCGTCCCTAAAACAGGCAGTCTGGCTGACTCGGTTTTGCAGATACCTGGGGGCCGGTTTCTGTAACGTACTTAAGTCCTAAACTTAAGTATTTAAGCTAATTGTACTTAACTTTTTGCTGAGCACGTTTCTACCATGACCTAATTAGAGTTAACAGACTTAAGTCCATTGATTTAAGCAAAACATTTAAGCATGGAAGTTAGCAGACTTAAGTCTGAAATTCTCAATGTCGATTCACTCGAAAAAGTACTAATAAATATATCTTCTACACATTTTTGGCATATATATTTGCTGAAAATGACATCTACGCGATGAAATCTTTGTTATCTAGGCCTACTTAGTTAAATAACATAATACTGCGACTTACAATAGCTTATAGATGTGGCCGCGAGAACAGAGTCCACCTGCATGGTGGCAAACTCCAAAGTGTCAATTAGCATGCAGGTCCAGTGTCAGTAGGCCAACAGATCCCTTAGCCTTAATAGGCCCTGGCTAGGCTTATCAATATCACTGTAGGCAAGGCTGTAATCACTGCCAAACGTGCCGATCACGCACAATTTTAGTCATTAGAGTTGTTTTTATTATTTAGGCTTGGACTATTAAAATGGAATGGCTGCATGCAATAGTATAATAGGCTAACCCGGAATTTTATAAAAAAAATAATGTGGATAGACTAGGCCTAGAGGACAGGACGATAATCTCCTGAAGTTATGTAGACCTAGCTCCTATATACATATATCATCATTTTATGCCTACAAAGTCTGCTATAGGCTAGGGCAGAATAGTAACTGTTATAGTCCAGCCAGTTAGGCTAGATGTTAGGCCTGCGTCATAGACATAGGCCTACAAATTACACAATATCCATGATATCAGGGGCCAATTTAGGGGTTTTAAAGAATTTGGTAAAATTAATCTAACATTAGGCCTAGTCCAAATTTCATGGACAGTCATAAAACTTAATTATTTTTGTGTGCTCACTTTCCCAAATTGTAGACTTTTGTTTAGTGGGGCCTACAATAATAATAGGTCTAGCCTGCTTATTAGGCCTATAGGCTAGGCTTGACTAGACGTTTTAGTCTAGACTAGTCTAGGCCTAAAGTTAGATTCTAATGTTCGCCCCTTCAAAAATTTAACATTTTTTTTTTTAATCAGGGGCTTTGATAGGCCTAGGCTAGTCTAAGGGCTATAGTCTACATGTTGCAATTTATCCAAGCAAAATAATCACTCTTAAAATAGCATGGAAAAACATAACTTAGTCTTATCTGTACTAATTCATGTAATTGAAGAAGCTGAATGAACACTTTGGTTCATTGGAATTGGGTTATGCCCTATATTGTTGTAGCCTCCACAGTTCTGCAACATGATTTGGACAGACTGGCAGTGATAGCCTATTATATGCTATAGCCTAGCCTTTAGTTGGCGTGCGCCCCCCCCCCCCCTTCTGATTCCGCCCCTGCAATGGTCACACAATGAAGACATTAGGCCTAGTCCAAATTTCATGGACAGTCATGAAACTTAAATATTTTTGTGTGCTCACTTTCCCAAATTGTAGACTTTTGTTTAGTGGGGCCTACAATAATAATAGGTCTAGCCTGCTTATTAGGCCTATAGGCTAGGCTTGACTAGACGTTTTAGTCTAGACTAGTCTAGGCCTAAAGTTAGATTCTAATGTTCGGCCCCTTCAAAAATTTAACATTTTTTTTTTTTTAATCAGGGGCTTTGATAGGCCTAGGCTAGTCTAAGGGCTATAGTCTACATGTTGCAATTTATCCAAGCAAAATAATCACTCTTAAAATAGCATGGAAAAACATAACTTAGGCTAGTCTTATCTGTACTAATTCATGTAATAGGGCGTGTTAGTCTCGTAGATTTGTTGCGGGATTTGACGAGATACGCTACTTCAGGGTCCACCTGGCTCAGCCGGTAAAAACACGTGCTTTTTCCCACTGTAATCATGTTACAACTTTTAAAGTGTACATGTTTGCGTTCCTTATTAGAGCACGATAAACAATATATTTATACCTGGCAGATTATTTTTTGTAAATAATGTTAATTATAGATCAAAATAATAGCGGATGTAGTATAACAGCTCAATATATCTGTGTTTATTTAGGCTGTGAAGTTGGTCCCTGAACCGGGTGATTGGCGTTGTTTACACTCCCCGACGAAGGGACACCCTTACATTCCCCTACTTCAACAGCCTGTCATGACTACAGGCCACGCCCATTTTTGTCATGTTATGGCTTGATCTACAGCACAGAATTTTCTACTCACCCAGATAGTTGTCTTTAGTTTAACAATTTGACATAACTTGCAATTCTTGAGGGACCAATTTGCACCTAATAATCAGACCAGAAAAGTTAAATTCAGTGTAGATCTAGGCCTAGGCTATAGTCTATGCCTCAGGCTCTATAACTATAAGTCAGTGTCTGTCATATCTGTAGTGTAGGCCTACTGCATGTACTGACATGACACTGCATGACTGATGGTAGACTTAAAATATGCAGTGACGTCATAATGCCATAAAAAATAACTGGACTAATTCTAAGACTACAGTTATGACAGTACAGTAGATCATAAGGTTAAAACTATAGTCTAGACTATAGTTCTCAGGGGCGGATCCAAAGGGGGAGGGATCGCAGGGGGCGCATGCCCACCCCTTTTTGCGCCAAATTCGTTAAAAGTCCCCTAAGTTGGCAAAAAAAAAAATTCAAATCATGGATCCGCCCCTGGTTCTATAGTCTATAATTCTATCATGGATTATTGAGAGTTTTAATCCGGACCATGGTTCTATATATTTAGGACTAGACTACTCATTTCAATGCCTAAGGCTTCGTATATAGTTTTGTAAGGACTTCAAATAGCCTAGGGTTTGATAAAAACGGTTAAAATAAATATTCAGGGATATATATAATATAGACTATATGGGGCTGTTAGACAATTAGACTACGTACGTAACGCTTGAAGAGGGGGGTTATAAGGGATGCGTTACGGAGCGTGGTCAAAGTAAGGATAAAAATACCTACAAAGACGTGGGGGATAAATCTCAAAATAAGCATTAGGCCTAGTGTTAAATTGTTGAAACGACTCCCCCCCCCCCCCCAATGAATGCTTATCCACCAGACGGAGCATGGGGGTAGCCTAGGCCTAAATAATGCTATTTATTACATCTTGTGGTCTAGATTAATATATAGACAAGTTTTTGTATTATCTTGTTATTTAGGCCTATATCTACAATTATTTTAGTAGGCTACCTGTACATTTTTTTTATAGTCTATTTTATTATTGTATTACCTAGCCTTCTAAGGGTGTCTTTACAATTTTAAGTCCTGTAGGCCTAGGCTTAATTATAAATAGGCCCACATGACTTAAAAACTACGTCTACATAGGCTACAAAGCAAAAATTTAAATGTAAGACTGCTAAAAAAATGGCCCTTCCACCGACGAAAAGTGTCTACATTATATTTTTTTGGTGTCACCAGGAGAACCCAGTCAGTAGTGTCACCAGCAGTGAATTGAAATCTCACCAGGAGAGCCCAGTCAGTAATGTCACCAGCAGTGAATTGAAATGTCACCAGGAGAGCCCAGTCAGTATTGTCACCAGCAGTGAATTGAAATGTCACCAGGAGAACCCAGTCAGTATTAGGCCTGAATCCCTGGAAAACATGACAAATAATTATGCTTATTTCGCATAATTTCATTGTCCACTGCACAATAATTCACGGTTGGTAACTATGTAAAACTCAACATATGTGTAGCCTAAATATTATGTCGCCATCATATAATTCCATCGTCGGGAACACTCTGGCTTGTAAAATACCGCAGATGACGTCTGAATGCATTCTGAATGCATCGAAGGTAGACGTTAATTCATGATGACTACTTTTTTTTGAAATGGGCTTTAGGCCACCTTTGTGCACATATAGGCTAAACTGGGCCAGGAGAACCTCCTGAGGATGATGAGATGAATGAGATGACACTGTCCTCCAGACACAGGATTCGAAATTCGAGCCCTGGCGGTCTGAGGCCGAGCACGCTACCTCTCGGTCACGGAGGCCCCCCACAATACTGACTTTCACACGTGGATGGGGAAGAAACATTTTTGTTTCTTTGAAACCGCCGAGACCGGGAACCGAACCCCGAACTCTGGCGTGAAAGGCAGCGGTGCTAACCACTACCCTAGGGCCCCCGCCCTCATGATGACTACATGACTATGCTAAATCCGGGAGTCATTATGCTTGCTTGTGAAACAAGCACGTGTCTAAATGAGCAGGTGAGAGGATAAAAGATAATTATGGCGACACAAAATGAGCAGGTGCGACGATAAAAGATATGACGTCACAAGTTTGCGATTTTATACATCGTTTGTGACGTCACTATTTATGCCTATTATATATGTATGCTTCACTATTTATGTATTGAGCGCGCTTTCAAGCGCGGTTGTGACTCAAGGGGTTAACCTCCGAAACGTACCCGTGATCTTCGCTCATCTGACCAAAATGTGTTATTTGTTCCTCGGATTAAGACCAAGAAGGGTGAAGGGTATTTTTCTGTGGCGGAACCAATTTTGTGGAATCATCTCCCCGGTGAAATTAAAACTTCAAAAACAGTTCACTCTTTTAGGAAAAAATACAACCGTTTTATTTTAACCAAGCTTTTCCGACCTAGTTCTTTTGTGTCCTGGCATGCTCAGTTGGTGACCCGGAATGAAATAACGACTACAGTACCGTAAAACGGGGTGACTTGGGACGATTTCAACTGTTTTTCATATCCACACTCAAGGCATTTTCCAATATCACTGTATAAATGATTTTAGCGCAAAATTAATAATCACTGGAATCGTTCAATATAAGTTTTTTGTTTAGTTATGTTGTTCGAAAACAATTTTTTTTAAATAATTTAAGGTGTCCCAAATCACCCAACAAATTGGGACGCCGAATTTTTGGGCCGAAACCCATTCATGCGTGGTACCATTTTGAAGGTTTTTTGATCGGAATATTTTTGGCGGATCTATGACCCTTTAAGTGCTAAAATTCCGCGTAAAATCGGTTAGCGGTAAACACCCCCCGCGTGTTTAGCGGTTATTACTTAATCAAATTACCGAGAAACTGTACAATTTTTATTTGCTAGTATTTCTGATATGTTGGGGAATACTCTACAAAAAAAAGATTGATCTAACTTGGTATAGTTTTTTTGGAAATGGCACGTGAAGCCATGTAATATATAGGTATCATACATAGAATTAGCCTGTGTAGGTGGGGCTTAAGGGCTTATGGGATTGTGTGAATCGATAAAAAAACATATAAAACTATACATCATTCTGTTCAGTAGATCACATGGATCACAGAAATGGTGTGTTTGTATAAATATTTTGATTATTAATGAAGTTATGAAGATGAAAAGTGAAAATTCGCCAAAAAGACGGTTTTGCTCAACGGTATGCGCGGCATTTTGGCAGTTGGGTTGTCTGGATTTAATAATATGTATATAAAACTATACATCATTTTATTCAGTTGATCACAGGGAATACGAAAATGGTTTCGATTATTTGCTATCGTCAATAATAATGAGGTTACGACCGCTTAAAAATATATATTTGTAAAAATTACGATCCGCGGTAACCCCCCACATGCCCGATTAGTGGTTATATCTTACTGTAATCGGCTTGAACAAATACAATTTATATACCAAACTGTTCCTAATATCATGGAGAGTACCCAATCCCAAAATAATGATTCTAAATGGAATAGTTTTTTTTAAAGACGGTTGAAAAGTGTAATTATGTAACAAATAAGCGGTTTGTATCGGTAGTGGCGGCTTTATGCCTGCTACTAGGCTTGGAATATCTAAACAAAAATTAAAAAACTATATGTCATTATTCAGTGGATGTCAGGGAGTACGCAGATAGTTTTATTTTTTTGTATCTGTTATATAAATGAAGTTATCGTCGATCTAAAAAGTAAATTCTTCAAACTCACACTCACAATAATTTAACACCATACGGGCGACATGAAGCTACATTACACTGTAAAAAAAGAAAGTTTCAAAACACTTGAAATAGAGTTACACACATGCTTTAGGTGTTTCGACACACCACATTTGGTTGTTGCTTGATTCGTTTTTCAAAAAACTAAAATTTGTTTCAAAGAACGTAAAATGGAGTAGCACACATGCGTTAGGTGTTTCGATATCCCACATTTGGATGTTGATCGATATGTTTTTCAAAACACCAACATGTGTTTCAAAAAACCTAAAATGGAGTTGCGCACATGCGTTAGGTCTTTCAATACCCCACATTTAGATGATGCCTGCTACATGTGTTTCAAAACACCAAAATGTGTTTCAGATACTAGAGGACCCCTTATTCACGTAACAAATTATATCAATCAGCAATTAGGTGAAGATAACCTGGACCTCCATCAGAGTAACATTCAGGGGAGAAAATATTAGACATTGTTTTTTTTTTAAGTTATAGTGCCTAGGTTTAGTGACTGTTCACATGGCAAATCTGATTTACTGGTCTTTTTAAGCTTTGGATGCCATACTTTACAGTTGTCATTATGCGGTGCATTTTAACAGTTCGGGTCACTTTATAATGTGTGCACGAAGGAAAGATATCGGCCGCAATAGAACTCGAGTCAACCACGCTAAGAATTAGCTATCCTGGCGCCATAATATTGCCGGAAGTCGAGCAAGTACCAGGAGTTTACAGGTTAGTTATTAATATCTGCACCCCTACCCCCACCCCCCACCCCCATTGTATTGAATAATAGCTACAAACCCTGACTATGCAAGTTATTTATTCTTATGCACTGTTTCTGATCAGATTTAACCCTTTCCATACTGAACCCGGATTGCCACTATCTACTTAGACATATGTATGTGCGGCTATTGGACCACTGGGGGGTGAATTTATTCAATATAAAAACCGGTACTTATTACTCTTGTTACGCAGTGCGGTAATTGTACATCTAATTCCTTGATCTAATCATCCTTTTGGTGACACAACTGACTGGGTTCTCCTGGTGACATTTCAATTCACTGCTGGTGACACTACTGACTGGGCTCTCCTGGTGACATTTCAATTCACTGCTGGTGACACTACTGACTGGGCTCTCCTGGCGACATTTCCATTCACTGCTGGTGACACTACTGACTGGGTTCTCTTGGTGACATTTCAATTCACTGCTAGGGATACTACTGACTGGGCTCTCCTGGTGACATTTCAATTCACTGCTGGTGACACTACTGACTGGGCTCTCCTGGTGACATTTAAATTCACTGCTGGTGACACTACTGACTGGGTTCTCCTGGTGACACTTTAATGCGCTGCTGGTGACACTACTGACTGGGTTCTCCTGGTGACATTTCAATTCACTGCTGGTGACACTACTGACTGGGCTCTCCTGGCGACATTTCAATTCACTGCTGGTGACACTACTGACTGGGTTCTCCTGGTGACATTTCAATTCACTGCTGGTGATACTACTGACTGGGTTCTCCTGGTGACATTTCAATTCACTGCTGGTGACAATACTGACTGGGCTCTCCTGGTGACATTTCAATTCACTGCTGGTGACATTACTGACTGGGCTCTCCTGGTGAGATTTCAATTCACTGCTGGTGACACTACTGACTGGGTTCTCCTGGTGACACTTTAATGCGCTGCTGGTGACACTACTGACTGGGTTCTCCTGGTGACATTTCAATTCACTGCTGGTGACACTACTGACTGGGCTCTCCTGGTGACATTTCAATTCACTGCTGGTGACACTACTGACTGGGTTCTCCTGGTAACATTTCAATTCACTGCTGGTGACACTACTGACTGGGCTCTGCTGGTGACATTTCAATTCACTGCTGGTGACACTACCGACCGTTGCCTTTCGCGCTAGAGTTCGGGGTACGGTTTCCGGTCTCGGCCTTTTTGAAAGAAACAAAAATGTTTCTTTCCCATCCACGTGTGAAAGTCAGTATTGTGGGAACCCTTTGTGACCGAGAGGTAGCGTGCTCGGCCTCAGACCGCCAGGGCTCGAATTTCGAATCCTGTGTCTGGAAAACAGTGTCATCTCATTCATCTCACCATCCTTAGGAGGCTCTTCTGGCCCAGTTTAGCCTATATGTGCACAAAGGTGGCCTTAAGCCCGATTCATTTCATTCCATTTACTACTGACTGGGTTCTCCTGGTGACATTTCAATTCACTGCTGGTGACTCTACTGACTGGGTTCTCTTGGTGAAATTTCAATTCACTGCTGGTGTCACTATTGACTGGATTCTCCTGGTGACATGTCAATGGCACAATACCATGCTGGTGACACAACTGACTGGGCTCTCCTGGTGACATTTCAATACACTGCTGGTGACACTACTGACTGGGTTCTCCTGGCGACACTTCAATGCGCTGCTGGTGACACTAGGCTACTGACTGGGTTCTCCTGGTGACATTTCAATTCACTGCTGGTGACACAACTGACTGGGCTCTCCTGGTGACATTTCAATTCACTGCTGGTGACACTACTGACTGGGTTCTCCTGGTGACATTTCAATTCACTGCTGGTGACACTACTGACTGGGTTATCGTGGTGACATTTCAATTCACTGCTGGTGACACTACTGACTGGGTTCTCCTGGTGACATTTCAATTCACTGCTGGTGACACTACTGACTGAGCTCTCCTGGTGACATTTCAATTCACTGCTGCAGTGCTGGTGACACTACTGACTGGGCTCTCCTGGTGACATTTCAATTCACTGCTGGTGACACTACTGACTGGGTTCTACTGGTGACATTTCAGTTCACTGCTGGTGACACTACTGACTGGGTAAAAGTGGGTTATACTGGTGACATTTCAGTGCGTTGCTGGTGACACCACCAAACTCTATTAGTCTAGTTGAATATCAAAACAGAGGCCAACTGTTACGCCTATTTACATTTGTGACGTCACAATTGACTAACAAATTATTGTTGAATAAAACACTGCCTACAATTCTGACTGGATTCACTTGAGCATTGGCGGTCGAGATGATCAGATCGTCGCCATGGCAAAAGCTTTAGGACATGCTTCAGTACAGTATTTTAAACATAATTTATGCCAGGGATTTAAAACGGGGACTGCTCAATCACACAGTCGCTCACCTGCCCTGGTCTTTATCAATGGCAGTGCCTGAAAAGCTAGACAGTCATTAGGCCTAAGATTAATAATTTTATTAATAATTTCTTGAATGAAATAGATAAGGTCTAGACTATTCTAGCCTCTATCTCCCGCTCTCGATTTCATAGTTTGTTTGACGCGACGCCGACGGCGGTGGAGGATGGTGCAATTAGCACACTCCTATAAATAATTTACTCGTGACTCTTATGCTGCCAAGAAAAATTTACTTATATATTATTTAATATTCGTTAACCCTTGTGCTGCTGCATTGCTTGTATTTTTCATACATTTGAAGCTGGAATTGCTAACGATATTTTCAGCTTCAAGCTAACAAAAATAATAATATTTATGAAAAATAGACATCTCCCAAATTGACAAATTTCATTAACTGAGCATCTACAAACAACTATTTAGATCAAAAATATGCATGACACCGTATAGGCCTATATATACGAGCAGCACAAGTGTTAATGTGGTTATTGTTAATTCGGCTCGATTTTTTTTTCAGATCATTTAAGAACGGTTTCGTCTGCCTCCGTCATCCGAGATGCATATACCTACAGACTGGGTTGAATATATTGATTTTGAAGAAATTAATCAATTGTAGGACAAAATGAAACTGAAGATTTCTCCTCTGTCAGGGCCTATATCTGCCGGTACATCTGTCGCTTTTACTAGAAAAAAACTCATCAATTCCAATTGCATCATCATTGATGTCCGTGAACAATCCTAGGACTGTTTACAAAGGATTGTCTTATTCAGGAATATGAACTCGTGTCTGGTGAAGATGGTAGGCCCTACACGTTGCATGGCGCTCAGGAAAAGTTTTTCGCAAGGCAGATTCCCTGATCAACCTGGCTCGGGATGCTGTGGAGGCCGATGTAAAAAAACCCAGCCATACACTTATACCTTGGATGCCATACAACATATTTCAAATAATGTAAATGCCCTTGGAAATGAAAGCAGACAAGAGGTGTCGGCACAGCAGAGGTGTCGGCATTAGGCCCAATACTAATGCTACCTTCTCAAAGATGCGACTGAAACGCTGTACAGGTTTTATCAGGTGATTTTACATTTTATATTATTTCTTTTTTATGAACACCACTTATAATTATTAGTCTAGCTATGTCTTTACATTTTTGTCACACATCCTCAGCAAAATGATCCCGTAAAATGATATCCAAAATATACAAATAAATTCGCTTTAGAAATTTAAATGACAGCAACAAGCAACGCAATTGCTGTGTTTTGATAATATAACGAGTAAACAAAAGCATAGGAAATTGAGAAGGTGCTCTTCTCCTTTTAATTATGGGTCAAAAAATTTACATCAATGATCATTTATTGTGATGTGCATCATTTTTTAATGACCTAATGCTCTGGTATTTCGAATATCACAAATACACCCATGACACCAGGCCCGTAGCCAGGATTTTTGTGTGGGGGGTCGTTTTGAGCAAAACGTGGACCTTTTTGTACTTTTCTTTCTGTCGGTAAGGGGCGGGGGGGGTGCGGGGGCATTCTCACGCGACTTTGTTTTAAACCCTTGTGCTGCTAAGTCAGAATATATACGTTTCAAGCAAATTTCAGACTAAATAAAATAACATTTGGAAGATGTCTATTTTTTGGAAATAATATTATTTTCATTTGAAGCAGGAAATTGCGTTAGCAATTTGCGTTAGCAATTGAGCTTCAAATGAATGAAAAATAATCACAAACAATTAAGCAGCACAGGGATTAATATAAAAACCCATATTGCGCATTTCCTGCCTAAACATAAATTGTGTTTTTAATTTCTGCTGAGTTTTTACTCTTTAAAGTGCTAAATCAATCCATATTATTACGATCACGTGCCATTTTGTATTTATGTGTCTACCACTGAATAGATGTCATGATGTTGAGCAATTTAATACATGCTTTTTCAATGAAAAGGAACGTATATTTCAACATGAATAGTTATAGGGGAGACCGGGGCTAACTGCGACATATTATTACGCTCACGTGCCATTTTGTATGTCTACCACTGAATAGATGTCATGATGTTGAGCAATTTAATACATGCTTTTTTAATGAAAAAGAACGTATATTTCAACATGAATAGTTATAGGGGAGACCGGGGCTAACTTTTATCATTTATCGCCCTGGGGCAGACAATAATAGAGTTAGAGATTCAAAACAATCATTCAACCTAGGTGTGATACTTGTTATTGTCACGTATACGGGGCTAAGTAGGACAAGGCCAGGGGCTAACTGGGACACTCCTAAAATTTCAGCAATTTAGGATCTATAGAGATTAAACAAGGTATACTACATCCTGTGATGATTACAAATAGATTGAAGGGGGTGAGCTATAAATAAACATATATATGCCGTTTAAACACAAAGGTTTAAAGTGCAACAAAATAATGCAGAAAATAACAGCTGATCCCCGATGCACTATAGGCCTAATGTGTTGATACTACGTAACACCCACATTGTGTCCATCCCCAATACATACAATCTAAAGTAGGCCTAACAAATGTTAATTGAGTTGCGCAAACATATATTTAGGTCACATGTCAGTACCCACAGGGGTTAAGTGGGCCACAATGCTCTATTACAACTGGGGCAAACTGGGACACACCGGGGCTAACTGGGACTGTCGCAGTTAGCCCCGCCAGAATTGTCCTAGTTAGCCCCGGGTTGACCTTTTATGAAAAATATGACCTGGCATGTGGGTATGGTACAGCATCAAACATCTAATAATTGTAAATTAGGCAGTAGATATGAGTGTTTTCAGTGATATATTTCAGTATAATACAACTAGACTATAGTAATTTAAGTTTTCTAAGATTCGTAATTGTGACGTGAAAAATTACTTGAAAGGCAAAAAAATACATTTAGTTTTGCCTGCTCACACAACTCTGCTAGTTCCACTGGGATTGTAGTTCAAGTGGAAGGGGGTATCCCTCCATTCTTAAAAACGAGGCCACTGATATTGTCATATCATGGAATTTCCTATTAGAGGCCTGTCCGAGTTAGCCCTTGTCTAAGTTAGCCCCGGTCTCCCCTACTAACATGAATAAATTCAGTTTTGCGAATGTGAGCTCACAAAAAATATCATGGCGTTTCCTAGCTCACTGACTTGACAAAGGATTCATTAATGATTTCTAGTGTAATTTCATGTATTTAATTAGCTATATTATATGCCAGGACAGAAGTATGCATTCTACTAAAGATTGTAGATAATGCTGTTTTGGGGTATGCCTGAACAACCAAAGACAGTTGTGGATCCAGGAATTGACAGACGACGAGGATACCCAATTTTTTTCACAATAGTTTATATAAACGACAGCTGGCACATCCAGCCTCCTATATGCTCTAGAGGGTCCTGGGGCATGCCCCCCCCCCCTCTGAATAAAATGAAATCTAAGGCTTAAAATGATGCATTCTAGAGCAGATATTTAGGCCAATATATGTTCTTTATTTAGGTAATTATTCATGTTGCCCAAATAGTGGCACGTAATTTTTTGCCACACATCCAGCCTTTAACGTAACAATATTGCTTCAGATGTAATATTAAGTCAAACTAGAAGGGGAATTTGATACATGTATGCGTCAATTGTATGCCTCCGCCATCACATGAGGCCTATGTAGGCTTACTCTATCAACTCCCCCCCCCCCCTGACCTGGAGTTTTCTGAGATATCGTAATGACTAATATTTGATAACAAAAAAGCTCAAGATCACTATATTCGAATTTGAGATACAGTTTTATCAGTTCTATCAATTGTATGGATACTAAAGCGATACAAATTGTATGAACCAAGATTTATCATCAAATCGTTTTCCTTTATTAGCTATTGGCCTTGAAAAATAGGTAAATGTCACCCATCTTTGAACTTGACCTTGAGTTTTATCATATGAATCACTGAATCACTAATATGGAAGTAATAGGGCCTACAAATTGTAGGTGTGGAGCTTTCGTGACGACAACCATTTTCCTTTACAATATTTTTATTGTACGACTACATTTAGAAAGGGGTATAATAGACATAAGAAATCAGGTGGCTGATGAAGCCTAAATTTATTATGCGTTATTCTGTCCCTCATTTTAGACCTAAGATGAACTTAAGAGAAGTCATCCATTGCGCCAAGGAGAACGAACGAGATTCGATTCATTCGTAGATCCGAATCCTATCCTAGAGTCCTACGTACTCAGTTACTGCCTAAATCAGTTGGTTGGGATCAATGACTTTTGCACCTAAAGTAGACAATAAATCATTCAGCTGAAAAAATAGACTACTGCGCAGCGAATTCTTGCATTGTGCCAGGAAATATCTGCAGGGATTTTGACCTTGCGGGGGTCGATTGAGATTGGTCTTTATCTTAACCCGGGTGATTTTTTTACTAAGAATAAGGCATGATTTGAAAATTCCATGGGGGGGGGGGGGGTAGCTGCCCATCAGCCCCATCCGCAGTCCACAGCCCCGATCTGAGATGACACATTTTAAATTTAATCTAACCACAAAATTACCACACGATTTCCAGAAACAAGAGTCCATGAGACAAGAAGATACCTTTAAGTATTAAGCGTTATAATTAAACCGTTTTTAGGGACAAAAATCACAATGGATAGGTCTGTGTCGTAATAACACGATGCATGTATGGACGATGTAGGCCTATATGATAAGGGAACTCAACCTTATATTATTACCTCACCTCATAATTATACGTCATTAAACGGTTTGGTAAATATTCCAATCAGTCACAATGGTAACTAAATGTAAAATAAATGTCCAATATCACCGTAGCAAAACACGAGACAAATGTCAATACAAATGTTCTCATTAATTGAAAGTAATTTTTAGTGCCAGAAACGGTATAGGGCCTATAACAACATTCCTGAAGTTTCAATTATGTCGATTAGTGGAGGAGGAAATCTGAAAATTGACGTTATTTAAGGAGTTAGTTGACACTTAAATTCCTAGAGACAAATAATATATTGCTGCAAATGTATGAACTTCTAGTTTTACGAAGCATGAACAGTTTTTGCGGCAAGTGGTCGAGTGTTTCATAAAACGTGCATATGTGACGTCATGTCGTGATGGTTGTGACGTCACTTTTTCACCAATTTCTACTGGATATTTATAAAGGTGGATCATTTATCAGCTGCCTAGGGGGCCATCAATGATATTTTAATTGTGACATGTTGTATGAAATAGTAATGACGTCATAGTTATGAATTATGAACATATGTATACAAAAAACATAAATAGACATCTCATACATATCTTAGATAGAAGTAATAGACGACAGGGAGTTTTTGGCAACAATCTTATGAATATAAGCTTATATATTTTTATGAATTTATTGATGAATTTATGTGATTTCTTCTGAAAATCTTTTGTTTTGTGTGGTACATTATATTGCCATTCTATTCTAGTTATTACTTTAGTCAGGAGATCACTTTTGGGAGAGATAATAGGCTAAATTTCCCACCTCTACCCCTTGGGCAAAGGGAGCCAGGGCAAAGGGGGGCAGGCCATTTCAATACAAAGACCATACAGCATGGCCCCCTTTGCCCTCTACCTTACAATGGGTAGATATTTCACACACTAATCCCAGTGAACGAAAGTATTTAGTATATTACTTAGTACTTAGTATGTCCAACAAAGCATGTCACCATATACATCAAATGAAAGGTTTTTATCATATCTGTTTTATCAGGCTTACTTCAATGTACTTGTGTATCAAAAAAATAAAAAGTACCAAGGTGGGGGCAACCTGCGTGCAGGGTGTACTTCCATAGAGTGAGAACGAATACAACTGAAGTCTCTACAGGGTGGGTGGGGGTGGCCCCCTTTGCTCAATGCGCTGGCCCCCTTTGCCCAAGTTATTGAGAGCAAATCTATTTGGCTTACAATAAAAATAAGGTATCCTTGAAACACTAAGTGAGTCTCTTATATGTATCTACATTGCATGTACCTAACATAGAACAGTCATTCGTTTTAAAATAGTTCGAATATTCTTCTTAAATACCATTGAAACGTTAAATGGCCCCCTTTGCCCGCCCTTCCCTTAGTCATTTTCAATTTATGTATCCCAGATTGATACAAGTTTCAAATTTAGCACAGAGCAAGGTTTTGACAGACTAAATACAATTTTGGTCTCAACCTAAAAAATTTGCGGGTTAATAAATTCAAAATGGCCGCCAAATTGGCCGCCATCAAGAAATGAGAATTCCAAAACTTTACAAATAAAAGTCACAAAGAATCATAGATTACTTCGTTTTGTAGTGTTTTCGCGTCACGAAACAGTTCGGGAGGGATTTGTTTTGTACAAGGTCAATGTCACCCAAAAAAGTCCTTTTCACGGTCAAATATGACTTAAAAATGAAAAAAAGGAAAAATCATAGTCAATCTAAACGTATTTATTAAATTTATTTGTTTTTCCATTCTCGTATTATGTATAGTTCATTTCTTAGTCACCCTGTCCCAGAGTGAGGCGAGAGCATGTAGGCCTACCATAGCAAACACAGAGAGCCGAACAAACAAATCCCCAAATACAACAAGAACAGTTGCCTGCACAACGCTTCTGGCCCTTCAATACTTGAAACATATATCGACACTAAAATGAAGTAAAATCTAAAGGTAATATTTCTGATAAACGTCACAGTATTTTACTGTATTACATCTAACCTTTATCTTATAAATTACCTGCTACATCATTTTATAATGTGATATTTCCCCATAATTTACTGTATAACACATGCATACAATCATTTCTATATAGCTGGAATTGGTGACGTGATTGTCAGTTTTAAATGACGTCGCGTCAGTTTTCAAACACATTATTTGATCATTGCCGAAACGTACCAGCGCGACGACGTACGCGAGCGCGATAGGCATCGCGACCATTTTCAAAACTGTTACATTTTCGTCACGCCAGTTGTCGCAATGGAATGAATCGGACTTTAGGCCACCTTTGTCCACATATAGGCAAAACTGGGCCAGGAGAACCTCCTGAGGATGGTGAGATGAATGAGATAACACTGTCCTCCAGACACAGTATTCGAAATTCGAGCCCTGGCGGTCTGAGGCCGAGCACACTACCTCTCGGTCACGTAGGCTCCCCACAATACTGAGTTTTACACGTGGATGGGGGAGAAACATTTTTGTTTCTTTCAAACCGCCGAGACCGGGAACCGAACCCCGAACTCTAGCGTGAAAGGCAGCGGTGCTAACCACTACCCTATAGGGCCCCCGCCCGCCGGCTGTTGCGCCTCACATGTCGCGTTAATTTTCGCGTCAGTCGACGCGTCACTCGTCACGTGCCTAATCGCGCTGACGTTCGCGTTGGTGTGTTTTGCACTTAAAGTGGAGAAATGTAAATAACCCTATATATTATTTTAAACATCAGTCTGTTCTCTTTCAATATAAAACATAGCGAGAAGCTCGGCAGAATGGACTCTGAGTTTGAAACCATCACTGTAGTTGTTGGAGGAAATGACTGCTACTCAGACAGATTGATCCCGGACATAAGCAAAAATTATGATAAACTCATCAAGAAAGCAAAATCTATGTGTCAGGGAAGAGTGACTATGTCCAATATCTGCCCACGACTTGATACTGTAGACGTCCAAAGAAAAATTGAACTGACCAATACAGCCTTAAAAAATCTGTGCGACACACATAGCTGCAGATTTGTCAACAATGACAATTTCTTCAAGCTGGCTGACAAGACGGTAAACGACTCCCTATTGATGAGAGATAAAGTACATCTGACCTGGCAACCCAGTAATAAATTAGCACTAAATCTGAAGCTCAAAACAACTGAAAAATGTGTGTCGCTGTACAGATCAAGAGGTAGACCAAGACAGACAGTAACTACAGGCGCTCTGATGTAAACCAAACCAGGCCGACAGAGAGAGAATACAATGGATTAAAACATTCCCAGAAAGATGCACGACAAAACCACTATTACAGACATGATTCCTACCATCACAGAAGTAGCCAGAACAGAGAAGACCACCAGATACTAAGACAGAGGCACCAGCAAAGAAGTGACGCATATCATCCCAGAAAAGATCAACACGGATATGACACCAACACTCGTAAAAACACTAGACATGACACCAATAACCGTCAATGTGACCACTGCTGTCAATTTAAATGTGAATGCTACTGAAAACTACAGGAGGAAAAAGGAAATCAGGACATAGGCCTCATGCCGTCAAATGTTAAACAACCTTCTAGTAGAAAAACTTACATGGATGATAACAAAATAGACAATAGTGACACAAATAATATAAAAATGAAACACTGCAACACCAAGACTGAAATATATAATAGAAAACAAAACAAAGGAGTGAAAATTAGACATTTGAACATACGATGCTTATTGAAAAAAATAGATGAAATTAAGATTTTAATACATCAGAATAGTTTTGACATTCTAGCTATATCTGAAACATGGTTATCGGACAAAATACCGAATGAACTTGTAAATATACCTGGTTTTAATGTATATAGAAAGGATAGACCGAGTCATGGTGGGGGTGTTTTAATATATATAAAGGAGACTTTACCTCATACATATTTTCCAGATCTCACCAATTTTAATAATACTGAAGTGGTCTGGGTTAGGATTAAGAATAAATCTTCCCTTTCTTTTTATGTATCATGTGTATATAACCCCAAAGCGGACGATGAGAACTATTACCAATGCATGTTAAATAATTTTGAAAATGTTTTAGCAAAGAATAAGGAAATTGTTATCCTTGGTGACTTAAACATTAACTACATCTTAGACGAAAATTTATGTGAAAATCAAGCTCACTTTATAGAAACACTCCTTTGTTGCAAACAATTGATAGTTGAACCTACTCGTGTTACACAATCATCTCAGTCAGACATTGATCATATATATACCACGATGCCTCACAACCACTTGGATCACGGGATACTGAAATATACTCTTAGTGATCATTACTTTATATTTACAACTCTGAAATTTAGGCGCCAAGCTTCTCCTCCAAAACTTATTCACAAAAAAGATCACAATGGAATAAATATAAATGATTTTATTTGCGATTTAATGGATATTGGACTATATAGTGGTGTTATTGATGCTAAATCAACATCTGATGCCTGGAGAGATTGGTCAAATGCATTTAATACAGTGGTTAGCAAACATTTCAAAATTAAAAAAATTAGAGTCAAAGATAGGTCAAATCCATGGATGACCAACGAAATTTTAGCATTTATATATAAACGTGATTATACTCATCGCATGGCATGGCCGCATTAGCTCTTCTGACAAAATGAATGAATATAAAAAACTGAGAAATTTGGTCATCTCAACAATTCGAAACTCGCAACGATCCTATTATAAGAAAACAATCACAGCCAATAAATCCTGTGACGTTTGGAGAGCAGTAAACCAATCCCTGGGAAATAATAGAAAAAGTTCCATAACATCAGATCTGCCACCTGATGCGTGGAATGAACACTTTGCGTCCGTTGGAAAAAAACTGTGTAGTAAATTTAGTGAAAATGATGAACTAATATGGATAAATAACTCGAGTATTTATAACTTTAAATTTAAAAGCCTTCTTGAAGAAGATGTTCTAGCATTTATAAACAAATTGCCATCTGAAACCAATGTTGATATTCTAGGCTATGATTCTTGTATTCTCAAACTTAGCAGTGAGATTATCTGTAGCAGTCTAACAATCTTATTTAATATGTCACTTTATAATGGAGAAATTCTAAATGAATGGAAGAAAGCTCGGGTTACTCCAGTTTACAAAAACAAAGGTTCTAAACAAGACACTAACAACTTTCGACCAATTTCTGTAATTGGGCATATTCCAAAATTATTTGAAAAATTAGTTGACTTTCAATTGAGAGAATATTTACAATCTCACTCTTTCATTACACATTCCCAGTCAGCTTTCATGAAACTCCATTCAACCCAGACGTCTTTGCATAATGTGATTGAATATGTGCTTGACAATATTAACGAAAAGGAAATCAATGGTATTTGTATGTTTGATCTTGCTAAATGTTTTAACACAATTAATCACAAATTACTTTTTAAAAAATTAAGCAAATATGGCCTTAATGGCACTGAATTATAATGGTTTACAAATTATCTCAATGAACGAACTCAAGTTGTTACCATAAATGGTAAAATGTCTAATACAAAACTCATTGACAAAGGTGTTCCACAGGGATCTATACTTGGTCCTCTGCTTTTTACTATTTTTATTAATGATTTTCCCTCATGTCTATCTAATGCCTTTTGTAATATTTTTGCTGATAATACTATGATAGGTGTTAGTGATAAATCTATAACAAAAATACAGCAACTACTTCAGAATGCTGTAAATGAAGCTATTAAATGGTTTGGACAAAATAAGTTAACTTTAAACATAAACAAGTGTAATGTACTAATTATATCTAACAAAAATATAGTAGACAGCATAGATATTTTTATAAATGGTGTTAAGTTACCCTTTGTTAAGTCCGCTAAATATCTTGGTGTAGAAATAGATAGTAAATTATCCTGGTCTAACCATATAGATGGATTGTGTAAGAAATTGTCCTCGCAACTTTATATCTTAAGAAGGTTGAAACAAATTCTCCCAACGGATGATATAAATTGTGTTTACTACGGTATATTTCAGAGTATTATTGATTATTTTATCACTGTCTGGGGCTCTGCTGCACAAAAATATTTATGTAAAATACAAAAATTACAAAATAGAGCAGCACGAATTCTTGCACAAAACTTTGACTGGAACATTCGTGGTATAGATATTGTGAGAGGTCTAGGGTGGCAGAATGTTAAAGAAAGATATTTTATCATGTTGTCTCACTTATAAATCTCTAAATAATCTAGCTCCTTATTACTTATCTGATCTTTTTTCCTCCGTTTCTGAATAGCATACTGTTTCAACACGTAATGCAACAAGTAATACTCTACAGCAGCCCAGGTGTAATAATTCTTTATATTAATGAATGGGTCTAGACTTTGGAATAAGCTACCTTCAGAAATAAGAAGACATTTTCTGCTTTCAAATATAACCTTAAACTATATATGGCTGATAATCAAACCATTACTCAATCATAGTTAGGGCTGCAATAACTGTACATGTCTTATCGCTTTCTCCAATTTTTGTAGGTTTTTGTTGGAGTGTTAGTGGGGGGACATTTGTGTTTTCTTTTCTTTTCACTTGTATATACATTTGTAAACCAATTCAATTGACGCAAAGGCATATATCATCGGAATATGATCTAAAATGTCTAATGTACCTTCTATTTTCGTTATTGTTACTATTGTACATAATATGATAATTATTGTTTAAATATGTGTTTTCACTTTTTATGCAAATACTTGTCATAAAACAGGGCACATATGCAAAATAGCCAAAGGCTAATAATGTTTTTACCCTGTATAAATATGTTTGAATAAATAAATAAATAAATAGAAAAGGCATGTGAAACTGACGTATTTTTTATTTGGGCCATAATAACCTCTTGCCCACTCCCCCCTGAGCGACCCGGCAAAAAAAATGAGTGCGGTCTTGAGAAGAGCCTAGTTACTGGTAGCGCAAGGACTTCCTGCTACCATATCTTTGCTTATTTCGCTGCTTTTGCTACAGCAAATCATGACAGAATCGATTCTAATTGGTAGCAAAATGATATATCTGTAATATGTACCACCGAGGCTGCTGCAAAGAGCCACAAATTTAAAAAAAGGAACTATGCGCGAATGAATTTGTGTGGTGAAACCTTAACGTTCGATAATTTCACATTGAAACACATTTGCGATGCTACCCCAGCATTAATCCACTGCGACTTATCGCAAACTGTATAAATGGGCTAAATATGTAACGTGTAACGTGTAACGTTCTGGTCTTTAACAGCTACCTGCACATTTGATTAATGTCAGTTGACGTGTTATGGAAAACATTTCAACTTCGCCTACCTATGTTATGGGTCTACAGTCATTATAAATATTTTACTTTTTCAGTGCGGGGATCGACTTTAAACAATGAGCTCTGTATGAGCTCAACAAATATGACAAATAGATGACTATTTAATTTCAATATTTAATTTATTTGCAACGGAATGAAACATTTTCAAAATTCCAAAAAAATGAAAAAAAATATAAAATCTGTCTGTATATTTTATCACATAAAAAGTATTTCTGAACCAGGTGTTACGGTAGTTCAGTTGAATACGGCCAAACACGAATTCCAACCTCTCAAGCATGACGCCTGGTCATCTAGTTTTGCGCAATCTTCAGGTATAATGACATAATTATTAGTTTTAACTGTAGAGGTAGCCAAAAATATCTGTATGGCTGCCAACCTCTAGAAAAATAAACCCATTATTTTTTCTTCTTCTTCTTATTATTATTTTTTCTTCCAGCAAACATAACTATACTGGTTTAATGTTGGTTTAATGTTGGTTTAATGTTGGAGCAGATATCCGTAAAATGGTCCAACCAGGATGTGAACATAGGCCTATAAAATTATACCTACGTACAAATTCTGACATAAAGAATGATAAAATAAAGTCAGTTATCATCGTGCAGCAAGTGCTAGGTAAATCTTACTCAATTTTATTATTTTTAATGATATGATAAAATAAAAATTTTCGTATGAGCTGAATAAACAGATGAATATTTAATATCATTATTAAATGCATTTTTCACAGAAGAGAAACACGCCGGTTATTATTTCTTGCAGATTCAAATACATGAACTATTTCTAATGTGATTTACTTCTACTAATAAAAATCACCGCCGCCTTCAAATTGTATAGATGACATTCCTCACAGGTGAAATCTCGTGCCCGCGACCATATAATAACTTTAACTGGCAAAACAACCTGATCAAGTTGTTCATGGGGGCATGACGTCGACCGTACCCCTTAGAAATTTTGGATGCCATATTAAAATAGAACCCACTTCTGTTTACACCACTGCTATTTAGATCATAACATATGAATTTACGACATAATGAATATATACAATTATTACCAGGTGTGCGTAGTATGTGCTGGCACATTAAGAATCGACACCGCATCATACTAATACTGAGCAGTGACTAAAACATGACCCCCTATTTCGTAGTTTGTCTGGCCAATTTGGTTCATAAAATGACGTCATTGCCATAGCGACATGACGTCACAAACGTACGTTTGAAAAAAATATCGACCACGTACAGCAAAAACGATATACGCCACCATAAACTAGAGACTTAAACCTTTCCCGTGATATATTTTTCATCTCTAGGAATTTAAGTGTCAACTCAACTCGGGTCCTCCGACCCCCCCCCCCGGCTACGGGCGATGCCTCACAACCACTTGGATCACGGGATACTGAAATATACTCTTAGTGATCATTACTTTATATTTACAACTCTGAAATTTAGGCGCCAAGCTTCTCCTCCAAAACTTATTCACAAAAAAGATCACAATGGAATAAATATAAATGATTTTATTCGCGATTTAATGGATATTGGACTATATAGTGGTGTTATTGATGCTAAATCAACATCTGATGCCTGGAGAGATTGGTCAAATGCATTTAATACAGTGGTTAGCAAACATTTCAAAATTAAAGAAATTAGAGTCAAAGATAGGTCAAATCCATGGATGACCAATGAAATTTTAGCATTTATATATAAACGTGATTATACTCATCGCATGGCATGGCCGCATTAGCTCTTCTGACAAAATGAATGAATATAAAAAACTGAGAAATTTGGTCATCTCAACAATTCGAAACTCGCAACGATCCTATTATAAGAAAACAATCACAGCCAATAAATCCTGTGACGTTTGGAGAGCAGTAAACCAATCCCTGGGAAATAATAGAAAAAGTTCCATAACATCAGATCTGTCACCTGATGCGTGGAATGAACACTTTGCGTCCGTTGGAAAAAAACTGTGTAGTAAATTTAGTGAAAATGATGAACTAATATGGATAAATAACTCGAGTATTTATAACTTTAAATTTAAAAGCCTTCTTGAAGAAGATGTTCTAGCATTTATAAACAAATTGCCATCTGAAACCAATGTTGATATTCTAGGCTATGATTCTTGTATTCTCAAACTTAGCAGTGAGATTATCTGTAGCAGTCTAACAATCTTATTTAATATGTCACTTTATAATGGAGAAATTCTAAATGAATGGAAGAAAGCTCGGGTTACTCCAGTTTACAAAAACAAAGGCTCTAAACAAGACACTAACAACTTTCGACCAATTTCTGTAATTGGGCATATTCCAAAATTATTTGAAAAATTAGTTGACTTTCAATTGAGAGAATATTTACAATCTCACTCTTTCATTACACATTCCCAGTCAGCTTTCATGAAACTCCATTCAACACAGACGTCTTTGCATAATGTGATTGAATATGTGCTTGACAATATTAACGAAAAGGAAATCAATGGTATTTGTATGTTTGATCTTGCTAAATGTTTTAACACAATTGATCACATATTACTTTTTAAAAAATTAAGCAAATATGGCCTTAATGGCACTGAATTATAATGGTTTACAAATTATCTCAATGAACGAACTCAAGTTGTTACCATAAATGGTAAAATGTCTAATACAAAACTCATTGACAAAGGTGTTCCACAGGGATCTATACTTGGTCCTCTGCTTTTTACTATTTTTATTAATGATTTTCCCTCATGTCTATCTAATGCCTTTTGTAATATTTTTGCTGATAATACTATGATAGGTGTTAGTGATAAATCTATAACAAAAATACAGCAACTACTTCAGAATGCTGTAAATGAAGCTATTAAATGGTTTGGACAAAATAAGTTAACTTTAAACATAAACAAGTGTAATGTACTAATTATATCTAACAAAAATATAGTAGACAGCATAGATATTTTTATAAATGGTGTTAAGTTACCCTTTGTTAAGTCCGCTAAATAACTTGGTGTAGAAATAGATAGTAAATTATCCTGGTCTAACCATATAGATGGATTGTGTAAGAAATTGTCTTCACAACTTTATATCTTAAGAAGGTTGAAACAAATTCTCCCAACGGATGATATAAATTGTGTTTACTACGGTATATTTCAGAGTATTATTGATTATTTTATCACTGTCTGGGGCTCTGCTGCACAAAAATATTTATGTAAAATACAAAAATTACAAAATAGAGCAGCACGACTTCTTGCACAAAACTTTAACTGGAACATTCGTGGTATAGATATTGTGAGAGGTCTAGGGTGGCAGAATGTTAAAGAAAGATATTTTATCATGTTGTCTCACTTATAAATCTCTAAATAATCTAGCTCCTTATTACTTATCTGATCTTTTTTCCTCCGTTTCTGAATAGCATACTGTTTCAACACGTAATGCAACAAGTAATACTCTACAGCAGCCCAGGTGTAATAATTCTTTATATTAATGAATGGGTCTAGACTTTGGAATAAGCTACCTTCAGAAATAAGAAGACATTTTCTGCTTTCAAATATAACCTTAAACTATATATGGCTGATAATCAAACCATTACTCAATCATAGTTAGGGCTGCAATAACTGTACATGTCTTATCGCTTTCTCCAATTTTTGTAGGTTTTTGTTGGAGTGTTAGTGGGGGGACATTTGTGTTTTCTTTTCTTTTCACTTGTATATACATTTGTAAACCTATTCAATTGACGCAAAAGCATATATCATCGGATTATGATCTAAAATGTCTAATGTACCTTCTATTTTCGTTATTGTTACTATTGTACATAATATGATAATTATTGTTTAAATATGTGTTTTCACTTTTTATGCAAATACTTGTCATAAAACAGGGCACATATGCAAAATAGCCAAAGGCTAATAATGTTTTTACCCTGTATAAATATGTTTGAATAAATAAATAAATAAATAGAAAAGGCATGTGAAACTGACGTATTTTTTATTTGGGCCATAATAACCTCTTGCCCACTCCCCCCTGAGCGACCCGGCAAAAAAAATGAGTGCGGTCTTGAGAAGAGCCTAGTTACTGGTAGCGCAAGGACTTCCTGCTACCATATCTTTGCTTATTTCGCTGCTTTTGCTACAGCAAATCATGACAGAATCGATTCTAATTGGTAGCAAAATGATATATCTGTAATATGTACCACCGAGGCTGCTGCAAAGAGCCACAAATTTAAAAAAAGGAACTATGCGCGAATGAATTTGTGTGGTGAAACCTTAACGTTCGATAATTTCACATTGAAACACATTTGCGATGCTGCCCCAACATTAATCCACTGCGACTTATCGCAAACTGTATAAATGGGCTAAATATGTAACGTGTAACGTGCAACGTTCTGGTCTTTAACAGCTACCTGCTCATTTGATTAATGTCAGTTGACGTGTTATGGAAAACATTTCAACTTCGCCTACCTATGTTATGGGTCTACAGTCATTATAAATATTTTACTTTTTCAGTGCGGGGATCGACTTTAAACAATGAGCTCTGTATGAGCTCAACAAATATGACAAATAGATGACTATTTAATTTCAATATTTAATTTATTTGCAACGGAATGAAACATTTTCAAAATTCCATAAAAATGAAAAAAAATATAAAATCTGTCTGTATATTTTATCACATAAAAAGTATTTCTGAACCAGGTGTTACGGCAGTTCAGTTGAATACGGCCAAACACGAATTCCAACCTCTCAAGCATGACGCCTGGTCATCTAGTTTTGCGCAATCTTCAGGTATAATGACATAATTATTAGTTTTAACTGTAGAGGTAGCCAAAAATATCTGTAGGGCTGCCAACCTCTAGAAAAATAAACCCATTATTTTTTCTTCTTCTTCTTATTATTATTTTTTCTTCCAGCAAACATAACTATACTGGTTTAATGTTGGTTTAATGTTGGTTTAATGTTGGAGCAGATATCCGTAAAATGGTCCAACCAGGATGTGAACATAGGCCTATAAAATTATACCTACGTACAAATTCTGACATAAAGAATGATAAAATAAAGTCAGTTATCATCGTGCAGCAAGTGCTAGGTAAATCTTACTCAATTTTATTATTTTTAATGATATGATAAAATAAAAATTTTCGTATGAGCTGAATAAACAGATGAATATTTAATATCATTATTAAATGCATTTTTCACAGAAGAGAAACACGCCGGTTATTATTTCTTGCAGATTCAAATACATGAACTATTCCTAATGTGATTTACTTCTACTAATAAAAATCACCGCCGCCTTCAAATTGTATAGATGACATTCCTCACAGGTGAAATTTCGTGCCCGCGACCATATAATAACTTTAACTGGCAAAACAACCTGATCAAGTTGTTCATGGGGGCATGACGTCGACCGTTCCCCTTAGAAATTTTGGATGCCATATTAAAATAGAACCCACTTCTGTTTACACCACTGCTATTTAGATCATAACATATGAATTTACGACATAATGGATATATACAATTATTACCAGGTGTGCGTAGTATGTGCTGGCACATTAAGAATCGACACCGCATCATACTAATACTGAGCAGTGACTAAAACATGACCCCCTATTTCGTAGTTTGTCTGGCCAATTTGGTTCATAAAATGACGTCATTGCCATAGCGACATGACGTCACAAACGTACGTTTGAAAAAAATATCGACCACGTACGGCAAAAACGATATACGCCACCATAAACTAGAGACTTAAACCTTTCCCGTGATATATTTTTCATCTCTAGGAATTTAAGTGTCAACTCAACTCCAAAAATGGGTTCATTCCTCTTGTACTAGATGTATGGCCAAAAAGTGGACCTTCAGCCGTCAGGGGGGGGAGGGGGTCCTCCGACCCCCCCCCCCCCCCCTGGCTACGGGCCTGGACACCATATATGGCAATTTTCGGCAACATGCATGACATGCACAACGCGAGGTATGTGATGTATATTGAGGGTGTCAAATGCGTGGAGGTGAAAAACATACTAGCTGGATTCATCATCGTATTCATGAGCTACTACGTATTCTGGCTTGAATATCCCGAGGACTTAAACGTCAACGGCAAACGATTTGAAAAAATGATATAGTGGCCGTAATTAGGTAGATCGGACTATATTTTGCTCGATCACACCAGTGATTCTATCCAGAAAAATATCATTCACGATGAAAAAAACATTTTAATCCAACAATTTTGGGAAATCTGAGGGTAAAAGCCGACCAGACGAATGTTTTTTTCGACCACAGGAGGGCGCGGTTTTTCACAGGATGTGACGTAATTATGGACAGACTGGTGAAGACGACAGCAAGACACGATCAGCTGTTCAGAGTGTTGTTTCGGCATAGCAGGTAATACGGTTGCAATTTGTTTTGTCATGTAACTCCTAAATACCACAACTTGCCACATGAAAACGCCCCACCTAAAAGCTAAATCATCAAAGTTTGTCCACAGCAAGATCGTTTGTGAGTGACAATGAGTGAGATTTGTCAACTTTGTCGATGTTTGTGCGGCGGCGCCTGCCCTGTGTTGTGACTGTGACTTTTGTGAGTGCGACAGTGGACCTCTTCACTCGTGTCACCAGTGTCTCTATCTCTACTTCAGACACTGGTCATCTTCCCCAGATCAGCTAATATTAATCACCAGGGGACAGAGATTTCACAGCCACTCTCTGTACTGCCGCATCTAGGTGCGTGGGAAAAAGCCCGCTTTTTTCAGAATGATGGCCTCACAGAGTGCAAAATAACTCGATTCATGTTATTACCATTGACGCTTCTGAAAATGAGATAAAAATATCTAGGCTGAATATACACTGATATATACCGTATGTAGTAAAAATTGTGCTTAGCTCATACTTTTAAAAACTCCTTTAAATTAATTATCAATAAATATAAAATTGAAAGTGGAACACTCATGGATACCACCAGGTTTATATGACGAGCACTGCGTGCACAAATTCCCATGTGTTGGCAGCGGATGGGCAGGTGTGCATTTAATCACAACTGGCCAATCACGATCTACCTCACCGCTGGTGGCTCATTTATGAACTGCTTGCTGCTGGTTGGCAGACGGTGACGTAACAGACGACAGAGACCCATGGTGTTGGATAAGTGTAAGTGCCACACAAAATCTCAGTGGGTGACTGTGACACTCACTGATAGCTGAGTGTAGTGGACCTCTAGCCTGTCTAGGCTCTGACAGTGGACTGTCAATGAGACAGTGAAGTGTAGCCCAGACAGAGAACAACACCACCCACTCACTGGCTCAGCATTCACTGTCTTGACTGCCCACTTGCACGCCGGTTGTGACTGCGTGAACTAACGTTCGTCACATTGCGTGCTACAGTCTGCCAGGGCCAGCTACGCCTACATAAAAGACCATGTCCATTAGGCGGTTTCCAGACATACGAGGCATCAGTGCCACTTCGCATCATAGTCATTTCGCCCTGTCGTTGGACGTTTCGCATCATAGTCATTTCGCATCATAGTCATTTCGCCGTCATTATTTCACATACTGGGATCGATTTTTCGCCCTGTCATTGGACGCTTCGCATGATAGTCATCTCGCATCATAGTCATTTCGCCGCCGTTATTCTATTAATAGGCCTACACTGATGCATCACTATTTTATTCCATGCCCTATCATTCTATCCCTATATATTGTGTGATGATTTTCACACATTACAGCGCTATAATTATGTTAGAAGATTTAGTATCACCCACTTGTAGCTGTGTCTCGCTGCCGCGACCCATAGCTTGAAGTCGGGGGAAATTACAAACATTTGTTTAATTTGAGACCTAATATTTGCTAATGGTGATGTTGAAACGCTCGTTTCATTCTCAATAACAGCGATATGATCTGCTAATAAAATGGATTAAACACGCTTAGCGGGTTAAGAGGCTAGTATAGGGGCCTAATGGTCGCAGACGCTCAAGTAGCTACCCTCAGCAATAAATGTTACACTATTATTTGGCAGAATATTATTGTGGATAATATCGATCATGTTAATATTATTATATTGGTACTCTGTTGACATAGCGCCTAAAGTAACCGTTGTCGATCAGTGGCAGTGGTGTTTTCGTTGTAATTGTGCACACCTTAAACTTTGAGGATCAACTGTAGGCATTATAACATCTTTCAGCAATGACTTAGGCCTGATTAGCGCTGATCGGGTAAGCGGAGCGAGTCGCCTGGACCACGGCTAAGGCCTGATCAATAAGTCAGCAATGACGATTTTTTGTGAGTTATATAGGTAATAGTTGCAAACAAACAAAAATATGTTTATTAATGTAGTTATTTTTTCCAGTTACTTTATTCTGTTGCACAGACTATAGGGTTTAAAATCGATCGATGTCAGTGGTGTTATTTCAGTGTTTGTGCACGCCTCACCAGGTAATACACAGCAGACACGAGACGTTTAACCAATGCTGGTTTATTGTTGGGCCAGGGTCGCAGACGGTGGACCAACATTAAACCTACATTGATTAAACGTCTCGTACGTGTTGGCTGAGTACGTAGGTAATAATGAACTGGGTGATATGATTTGATACACATTATGAACATTTTTACCTGTTTTATTCACACTACTATAGTGCATGTAAACACCATTTGCCTTTGTCACTATGCATAGGCCTACTGTAGGCCTATATAGGCTGTACATAGTTATATATTGTATTGTTTTTAAATGACTGGAGATTGTTTCACTTCAGTAATCCTGTGTTATCCTGAGATGTAGGCTAACTAGCTAATTATCACAGACCAGCAGACAGACATACAGACAGACAGACATAGGGGCCCACAGATATACATGTGGACATTAATACCATGCTCACGTTTTATTAAAGTTGCCTTGTTAGGCTTATCCCATAGCTATAAACGATATAATTATATCTGGTGCTTCTGGTTAATTCATTCTTTATATTGCCACACGAGAGTCCTTTGAGGCTTTGTCAACATTAGGTCTATTACCAGTATAAATATCTCTGCTCTTACTAATTTGCGGTGACTTAACATGTCATAATGCGACCGTATTGCGACGGGGAAGTGACTATGATGCGAAATGACTATCATGCGACGGCGAAAGATCAGTCTAATTACTATGTTCATTGGCCTGTAGCTGTGGGGAGGTTAATACTGCTACAATGCGACGGGGGCGAGATGACTATGATGCGAGTAGCCGTGGTCCAGGCGACTCGCTCCGCTTATCAGCGCTATGATGCGAGATGTCTCATTCAAATCACTATGATGCGAAATGACTATGATGCCAGACGTCTCATTCAAATGCGACGGCGAAGCGTCCTCTGGTGAAAGGGGGGCGAAGTGGCAATGATGCGAGATGTCTGGAAAGCCATTAGGCCTACCTAGAACGTTCCAGGACGAGGTGGATCTGACGTTGACGTCATTGACGACATGTGATCAGGTGATTGTCTGTTTCAATTCAAGTGACTGGATTTTTTAAACTGGACAAATTATTTATTTCAAGTTGGGCCTATCTGCAATAGCCGATACTCAATAGGCTTACTTTTTTCACACTCTGGCCTCTGCCTCGGACTCTGCCTGAAGCAAAATATTTATTTCAGTTTCTAAGATTTTTTCTTTGTCTACAAGTATAATTACATTTAACACGTTACAAACATTAAAAAGTTGGATCACTATAGTGTAGTCTAGGCCTATTGATCAGGAGTTTGAAGGAAGTGAAAAAAATTTAAGCCCACCATTAGACTAAATATTTATTTAGTCTACAACAGATCCTTCAGACAACTAGACTAGGGGCCTAAACTCAGCCTGAAAATATTTATTTGAAAAATACCCCTGGTAATTGAATGGTGGCTCCATAAATAATGCCAATGGGTTTGTGGTCAGGTAGTCGCTCATGATTAGATATTAATTATATAATTTACTAAAGCTTTTAGTCTACATCTCAAATGGTCTAACTTTTGAACTAGGCTACATGTATAGACTAATATTTTTTCATGAAATTTTCTAGACATTTCATTTTGGACAATCGTCCAATGTCGAACAGAATAAATACCTTTAGTCATGTTAGTCTAGACTATAATACCACTAGTATAAAATAAAACTGAATTTGTTGAAGACAGAATTGAGCCTGTCATCTGTTTCAGCAGATCCTGGGAGTAGACTTTTTTCAATTTTTCGTAGTTTCATTTTCCAAAATCGCTGAAAATTTGGTGGAATTTTGTTGTTTTAAGTTAGACCAATTGGCATTTAAAATAATTAGTGTTTCATTATAATGGTGAAATGAGAGCTCTCGCTATAAAATTTTAAATGTGACCAAGCAAATTTGAAAAAGGATGCTCCTATGATCTGGTGAAAATCAAACAGGCTGTAGTCTAGATGGATATATCATGTAGTCTAGATGGATATATTCAGAGTTAAAATGCTATAGCCACCTAGGCCTACTGAAGGCCTAATAAGAGGATATAAATCTAATAAGATTTTATTCACTTGTAGTTTGATAGACATATTCTAGCCCTGTTCTAGACTAGTCTACTATAAAGTGAAACCAAATTTATTGAAAACAGAATTATGCCTAGTCTAGCAGTAGCACATAATTCTCGTCAATTTCTTTGTCAAGTTATCATGCTCATGATGATGGTTAGATAGCTATCTTGGAATTGCAAATATATCAATCAAGCATATGATGCACCACGTGGTACCCTGGGGTACCAAATAGAAATCTGCCATTTTGTTTAATTGTTTAATTTATTTTTCAAGGCTGTACCCTGGGTACCAAAAAGTGTAAAATAATTTTAAAAGAGGGAAAAAATAGATTTGAAGCGTTCTTATTTTGCTAAATATTCTTGTTTTGGAGTCATTTTCGTCACTAAGGACTATTGGTAAAACATCTTTCAATGTCGGAATCTGTTGCAACACAAATTGCCGCCGCATTGACCAGGTGGCGCTGCAAATCACGCGGTACCCCGGGGTACAACGGTACCCCAGGGTACAGCGTGTTGCATCATATTGAAAAAATAATTGTTGTTGGCCGCCCGTTGACCCAGTTTTTGCCTCATGTGCGCCTATTTTCAAAATTCTTGTCCGAGCTATTAGTGAAATAAATATAGTCTAGACCCCTATGGTATAATTTTTTGAGTGATCTATGGTACGGTACCCCCTCTCAGTCTCTCTCCCTCCTGGGCTGCGCCCACTCGCAGTGTTTCACTAGGAATGTTTGAGTGGGGGTGGTCCAAAAGGGGTCTGGGGGTCCTCCACCAGGAGAAAAAAATCAAAGAGTTTCAAATTTGAGCGCTCAAAATGGCCTATTTAAACTAATATGACGGCATCGTCTACAAAGACTATATATCATATCCTTATAATGACCTGGTGACAATCCTCACCTAGTCAACAAACGTATCCCTTTCCTGTCCGTGCTCAGCTTGAAGTATGCAGTACATGTATATCATCACTCCAGTCCAGTGGTCCCCCAGTGGCTATGAGCGGCAGAAAAGCCACTGGTGGACCACCAGCGACATTCAGGCAGCAATCGGAGTGTGGCATTTGCCACTGATGGACCACAGGCTGTCCAACACTGGCAAACAATGTAGCTAATAGGCCACCGGCTATCAGTAGGACATCCGTGTGGTGGGCCACTGAAGGCAGGCAGGCCCACCATTACGTTGCTGTCTGGGAAAGGGCCAATACTAAAATAGATATTACTACCACATACAGGGTTGTAGTGCTCTCATAACATCGACTTGACCATGTGTTAATAATGTAACACTGGTATTAAAGCGACTCAATCAGACTAAAATCATGAAAAAATCGGTGATTTTATTTTGGCTTCTTAATATGACCATATAATGTAACATGTATATCCATAGACAATAACTGCAAAAGTTTTTTTTAATTTTTGTGCTGCGCATTTACCTGTTAGGCTAGATATAGAGACGAAATTCCTGTATTTGTTTGGACATGCATGTCAGTAATAAGAAATCGTGAATTTCAAAACTTTTGCAGTTTTAGTCTATGGACATGTTTACAGCATATGGTCATATTAAGAAGCCAAAATAAAATAACCGATCATGTGTTATTCACTGTCTGTGCGTGGGCCAAGATGTAACCTACTACTACCAGTCCATATGAAGCCACCAGCAGTGCTTCTAGATATAAGCGTACAACACTGTACACCCTGGTGACCTCATTTTAGGCATAAAGAGTCTAGTAGCCGATAAACTGTGAACCCACTGGTTACCTAGCTCTAGTTTCTGTTGAGCAGAGATGCAAAGGTATAAAGCCTGACAGGTAGACAGATAGACCAGATCGATAAACTAACATAGGCTTACAGCAAGCTTCTATTACACAGTAATTGACATCTTCATGTAGTTACCAATTTCACTTCACAGTGATGTCACAGATATTAAATTGCTGATAAAAGCCCAATAGAAGTGAGCTTTTTCATAAAAATAGCAAGGTTTACAGTATCAAAGGCTTTTCGAAGGTCCAACAACACATGCACATATTCTCGATCATGTTACAATTTTGACAGTTTATGATGATTGATCATTTTGCTAGGTTTCGATTAACAAAACATACAATTTTAAACCCATAAAAGCTTTGTATAAATAATGATGGGAAAACTTCTAATATAAAACGTGGTTCTAAGGTATGCTTTAATGTTATTTTCATTTTTTTCACCTCTCGCCCTGTGGAAAATAGTCTCACTAGGCTCTATTATTTGATGTTCGCTTGATGCGTATCGAGCGTCTTTCTAAATTGGCGTCTTAAGATCGTGACAAATTAATTGACGGTGTTGTGTGTAGGTTTTCAGGGGGAGGGCCTGATTAGATGAACTTGGTCTATGCAAAAAATAACACCACCCTTTGATGAGGCCCACCTAGCATAAAATTTAATCAGATAATTCAGTCCATCTTTTGCATTTCAGTGATGCAGTTCAGCTGGTGATTTATCCATCAAAATCGTTCAAAACACTGCCTCTGGGGTACTGTCTGCTGAACAAATTGTGATAGGCTGATAAAGGTAGCTGAACCTAGTATGTCACTGTGTCTAGAAATATTATCGATATCTTGGGTTTATTCAGCCAAAGTCAGCCTGCAAAAAAGAAAATTATGATGAGCAAAAAGCTTTATGACCTTACACATAATATACTATGTGTGGACATACTGTTACATTACTGTGTAAAATAGAAATATATAAACCCCCAATAGAATTATTGTTGGCATTTGAGTTATAAACCAGCTAACATACAACGATTGACGTTGTACAGAGAATTTAGTTTCATTGAGTCAAACATAATTTTGTATTGATGTTGCAACAACTTTTTCTGTTTGTTGGTGACAAACGTTTCCGTCAAGTATTTATCAGCGTTGTGTAGGCCTACACGTGTCTAACGTTCACGAAATTGCCATGACCCAGGAAAAACGTGCACATGCCATACACGGAGTATCCTTTTACATGTTTTCTTTTAAATTCTGTGATAGGCCTAATTGAAGGTTGTAGTATCGTTGCGTCTAAAGGGAAGTTTTATACTGGTTCCGACCATGTTATTAACAACAAAGTTTTAACACGTTAATGCAACGTATCTCCTCTACAAGTGCCTGTAACGTTCATAAAAATTTGAATGACTTCTGGAAAGATTGTGCATGCAATACAATAATTGGCTAATACATTTCTTGTGCATTTATCATGTTTTAAAAATGGGATATTAAAATTAGTTTTTTTTTTGATACAGTAATGTTGTACTAAGGTTGAGGTTTATTTGTGTCTAATATAACGTTGCATAAGGGTTGCACCAATGTTGTTAATGATGTAGGCTAGTTTCTACACATATACTAAACTTTTCTAGCAACATTGTATATATTTATGCAACGGTTTTGTAATTGTCATGACTCCGATAAAAGCTGTGTTTCGTTAATGAAGTCTGAATTGTGTAATACTCAAATTTCTACCAAGGTTGTAGTCTTGATGGATCTACACTTAAGTTGTACACACATTGTGACAACGTTATTAACAACTTAATTTCCCCCTTTTTCTTGAATGTCTTTTGGGGACATTGTAGCCTATAGGCATGCCTATGCAATGTTGCCAGAATCTGGAAAAGATTCCACATGCGATCCCACACTTTGGGAGAGAAACACAGCCCAACCCCCCTTTCCGGTATCTTGGACCCGCCCCTGCGTAGTCATTCCTATAATACCAATATAACTACATAATAGATTGTGGCGTGCGATTCATCACGATCAGATAGGCTCTATGCCTACATGATGCTGTATGTTGCCAATAACTTCATATCAAGTTCTTGATGTAGCCTATAGGCCTACTGACACGTATATTATAGCGAATCGTACATGTATATTAAATGAGCGAGGTCTACATCTTCCGCGGCACATTTTTTTTTTCATATTTATGATATATAGATATTCAAAGTCGTTCTAGAATATTATATTGAAATTATGGACAGTGACATAAAACTTGTTGTAGGGCTTAACTGGTAGGCCTACTTGATCAGTACCACGTCCAGTGTGAATAGACTACATTATGAGTTGTATCCATAGCAAACTTAAAATTAGGTCGTCTGTGGCCATATTTCAAATTCAAAAGGAATATTTTAATCAAATAATTATTAGATAGGACCAAACAATACTCTAATTAGGCCCACGAACTAAAACTCCACGGAAATAGACGACTATAGACTATAGTGATATTTGTTGTAATGCGTTGGCATGCGTTTTTCAATATACCCGGAACCGAAACTCTCGCTCTATTCTCACTGGTCACCCCTCCCCTCATTTGAACGATAACGATGCCAGCTGAGATCGATGGTTTTAGAGGGACAGATTGAATAAATAAATAAGTAAATATAAACATACCTGTTGACGCTAGCAACCTCCAAATATGCCCGAAAACAGGTAAATCATATATTCTTCATGATCGGTAATGTGTGATGTCGCGCAGTTGATATTATCAGGTCAAATCAGACCTTTTCTCTTAATCGCCTGCGAGACCTGAGACACCAGGACAGCGCCGTAAGGCCGATCAGCGCTGATCAGCGCTAGCCTAGGCCTAGATCTAGCCCTAGTCTACTGATTCACCTTCAACTCGGCTTCATCAAGATGATGGTCATTCAGTCTTGGACATGGTCCTGTATCGGATCCGACATTAATACAGCCTGGCGTGGATGTAGACTGTCCAGTGGCACTGGTACTGGTAGCGCTGATCGGCCTTACGACCGGGCGTATGTGAATTTGCATCCCTGGGTAGCGGGCCCCTGTGCTCTTTGGGAGAAAACACTGAAAAAATTGGATTATAGTGTGCTTTCTCCTTTTTGTATGCTCTATTGTATCATCGTTTCATTCCTTTATTAGTTCTGGTATTCCTTAATGCAAATTGTTTACTCAGGCTATATGTAGTAGGCCCCTATTATATCTTGCAAAATAATACCTTATTTTTCTATTTTTGAAACAGCCTATGTATAGACCTTAGCCTATCACATGTTCTAATTCAAGGATGTAAGTGTAAGACTAAATTCTAACAATAATTATTTTGATGTGTAGCACACAAGGCCTCTTGCATTTCGTCAAAACTACTTGACTACAGAAATACCGGTATCAATTACACAAAACGTTGGCCCAATGTTGTTTCAATGTTGGGTCAGCGTCGTAGACGACCAACCGCCCCTTGAAAGCACTCAGTAGGCCTACGTGTCATTGGCCTACTGTGTAAGTGATTTATTCGACCAACGTATTGCTCAGCTGAATTTATTGTCAGTGGAGATTAATTTTTAATGAATACATAATTAAATAAGCTCAATTGATCAGTTATTATTAAAAGGCAAGCCAATGCGTCTTAGAAATGAGGAGAGTAGCCATAGCCCAGTATAGGTAGGCCTACAGGTATACATTTGTCGTGTTTTTTTTCTAATATAGGCCTAGTTGTGATTTTCGTGTTCTGTTCCGTGTTTCTCAGCGCCCCAACAAAAGGGAATTCCCCATTTCAAACAGGAGGGAGAAACAAAATGGTGGAGCTGTTGAAAGTCAGCGATTAGGCCTATCACATAAATGCTTTGTTGTGGACAATTCCGAGTCGATTTTAACCATATAATCGTATGTGTTTATATTATTTAAGTATACTTAACACTCACTATCAGTAATGATTTCCCTGAACATATTCAAATAGTTCAAAACTAAAATATTTCTTAATTGTTGTCTGGGATCCTGACCAAGGCAGCACGGCGGTAAGCGGAGCGAGTCGCCTGAAACACGGCTAGGCCGGGTCCCCCGAAACGGCGAATAGTAACAAATAGTAACACAAATATCGAATAGTAACGAAAAGGACCAGAAAACGGCAAGGTATCGCTTTTTTTTTAATTTCATCATGTATAATATGCCCTACTGATAATATATCTGAATTTTTGAAACCAAATAAATATTTAAACAATGTTTAAATCATGTTTTATTGTCGCTTAATGGGCGCTATACAGTGTAATGTATTATCAATGGGGCTTTATGTAAACGGCGAATAGTAAAGAATAACACCAGCAAACGGCATAATATCACGTTTTTATTTATTGTCACATACGTAGTATACTTTAATGCTTGTATAGATGGATTTTGAAAACTAAATAAAGATTTTAACAGTGCCCAAATCGTGTTTTATTGTCAGTCAATGGGCGCTATACAGTGCAATGTATTATCAGTAGGATTCCGTACAAACGGCGAATAGCAAATAATACCACTGGAAAACGGTATAATAGCACGTTATTATTTATTGTAACCTGTTTAGTCTTCCTTAATGCTTGTATATGTGGGATTAGAAAACGAAATAAAGCTTTAGCCGTGCTTAAATCGTGTTTTACTGTCAGTCAATGGGCGCTATACTATGCAATGTGTTATCAATAGGATTCCGTACAAATGTCGAATAGTAAAGAATAACACTGGAAAACGGAGAAAGAGCACGTTATTATTTTTTGTTAACTGTTCAGTATTCCTTGATCCTTGTATATATGTGGAGTTTGAAAACTAAATAAATATATTAACACACCCTACATCGTGTTTTATTGTGTTTTATACACTTATATTTGACCCATGGCGCTTTACAAGGCAATGAGTTATCAATTAAGTCATATATCAATTTACCTACTTTATTTATTATATTTATTTTTGGCAATTAGCGCTATAGGGCCTACATTCGAATGTAGGCATATTATCAATCTACATAGAAAATTTTCACAAACTGTAGAACAGTAGGCCTATAACAGGTCGAGTATCTATTTCAAAATAAAAAACAACAAACAACACAAGCATGATAACAAAGATATATTTATTATGCAGTGGGCAAATGACATATTAAACCACATATATATAAAAATGCATCATCATCATGAAAGCCAAGATTATATATGCGTCAGGTTATGATAGTGAAATATATACAATGTCAATAACACCGAAGTGTAGCAGTCTATATAGCTTACACTTCGAAGTGTAGGCCTAGCACTTCATGAAATTATATATAAAAATGTACAAGTATATATACAAATATTCAACACCGTAGTGTAGCAGTCCATGTGCTGATATCAAATGTTTATTGTAGCTTGATTCGTTTGATTGTTGTAGTCCTTGCATTACGACATCTCTTAAGTTTGTTGATTTTCTTACCACCAGCCGCTGACTCCCTGACAACTAGTTGGCCATCAGTTGACTCGACATCTCTTTGATGCCGAGCCTTTGTTGTTGTCAGGAATCTTGCCATGTGGCGGCTGCGGCTGGTGGCATCTTTCCTTTCCCACACACAGGGTGGAATTTTGAAGTTCAGGTATTGTTCTGTCAATGTATATGTCCCGCTGTTGATGAATGATCTTGTTGTTTCGAGGTATTGTGTTGTGATTTCTGTGTGAATAAGATTAATGAGGTCTGCAAGTGGTTTGGATTGCCAGTTATTGTTTAATTTTAGGATGTGATTCATTGATTCTGAATTGTTGTTAGTCCATTTCGGATTTATTGTGGGATGTTGATTGTATGTGCGCATGTTGTCTTTGAGCTTTGGTGTGATGAAAGTGTTAAAGTATGTAAGGAAAGTGGGCGCGTGTTGTTCTACTAAAGCTAAGGTTCTGTCTCTGCGAATTTCAAAAATTATGTCATCTGTGGCACCTGCCATGCTGTTTTCCCCGTAAATTGAATTTGTTATTTCTAGCCTAACATCTGATGTGACCCCTACCTTGTCAGTGAGATAATTTATGGTGTTGCTTTTTAGATGTCTTACACATGATAATAAGTGGCTGTCTGGGAATGAGTGTTTAATTGCTTTCGTAAGGGCGCGTTCCTCATCTGATCCGAATATTGGAGACGACGGGGCGTCTATGAGCTCCCGTTTGAGTGTTTCAAAAAATCTAGAAAAAGTCGAAAAGTCAGAATTGCCGTGTATGAGAATTGGACCTAAGAATAGAGGGTGTGTGTTTGTGGACTGTCTGAGTAGAGCGATGTTCTTGAAAGTGGTGACTGTGACATGCTTACATCATATGGTCATATTAAGAAGCCAAAATAAATTCAGAGATTTTTTGAGGATTTTAGATAAGATATAAGATATGTAACATATCTAACACATTTAACATATAATATATATATATATGCGTAAATGTAACACAGATATTTTACTTATGCGGGAGATACGTTTTCCTTATTCTAGGGTTTTTATTCTGGGGTGGCCACTTAACATAGTAGAACTTCGTACCAGAGCAAATGAACATCATTCAAAATTATAGGCCGGTCTCGTCTCATATAACGCGTAATATATAACATATCTAACATATCTGACACATTTACCATATATATACATAACATCCCATAACATATGTAACATATGTAACACATTTAACATATACCTATATATATATATATATATATTTACCTGCTTATATATCATATGCTATGCCTACCATTCCCAGGTACATGACTTTGCGAGTTTGCGGGCTATAATCAGGTGATAATCATATAATTCACATCGTTATTTTCAGTAATGAATAAGCTTTTTGATGACATTTAATACATGTGTGGACGACCCAAAATTTAAAAGCTAGTAATTGCTATTGGGAGGTTTATCACACCTAGCTGACAACTGACAACTCAGACATACCCGGCTAATTAGTGGTACAATGCACCTTTCACATCCAAGGGTGCACTGACAAAACTAAATATAATCAGAGAAATTCAATAGAGAGATTCCTTGATCTAATTAATTTATCTAACATATCTCTCATATCTAACATATTTAACATATTTAACACATATCGGACATATCTAAAATATCTAACATATCTAACACGTCTAACAAAGTGATACCGAAAGAATATATATCAGTTATTAAAGGGATGTGTATTGACTATTCATATTTACAATTCTTTGAAACTAATTGGAAAAACAAATTTGTTTCATGACGAATACTAGTTAATTAACATGAATTTACAAATTCATTTTTATATATAATGTCTCATTTTTATCCTTGTAAAAATAAATAATATATATTTTATTCACCTTTGAATAATATATTAGTCGGATAAACATTTTACCATTTGACTCTTAGTGATTTACTTCAAGAAGTTGTTAACCGTAAAAACAACGTAGATTTCAACGGTTGATCAATAAATACAGTACTAATATTTTAGATATCTTATATATCTTATATACCTTATAAATCTTCTATACCTTATATATCTTATATATTTATATATCTTATATATCTTATATATTTTATATATATTGTATATATCTTATATATCTTATATATATCTTATATATCTTATATATTTTTATATATCTTATATATTTTACATACATCTTATATATCGTAAATTAGTATCATAAATACGGTGATAGACCTATGTAAATCATTGTTTGTTAAACATGGCATGAAAAAGAGACACGAATGGCGAAATGTATCATCTACTTTACGCTGTTAGAATGTGTTTTTTTCTTATGTACTTTGTGCTAAGGTCTTGCATACGAAATAGACAACATACATTACAAATCATTCGACACTCACATATCTGACATATCTAGCACATACCGGACGCTCGCGAGGAAATATCTTAAAAACAAGGTGGGTGTAATTATATACTTTTCTATCTGACACAATTTATCTTAATATATTACTAGTATGTCGATTATATATATTATGTGTTCATTAATACAACGTTTCATTTTTATCCTTGTTAATTTTTGTTCGTGATTCGTTAATTATGCGACTCATTCTATGGGAATGGATACATGTATATGCATAGGGGGCCTATAATATGCAAAAATAAAAAAGTGAAATGATTTTATCAGCTTACCGTGAAAGAGCAGCGGCTGTGTTGTATGCCTTCCCGATGAAGCAGCACTTGCGGCATCGAAATATAAGTCCATCTTGTTCCCAACTTGTTAGCTCATCCAGGGTTATAGGTATACATCGCCTATGCACCCAATTGTTGCAAGAGGAACACTCAACAGAGTTTGTAACGGTGTTCTTTCGGCATATAGAGCATGGAAATGGTATGCGAGGCATGATTTTTGTTGAACAATTAGCAAGTTGATGTGAGTAAGTTGATAAAGATGTAGCTCAGTAAAACAGCGATACATGAATGAGTGGTACTCTTTTAATAACTTTCCTTTATAGGGAAGTTCAAACAGGGAGGTGTGAATGTTGATCGCAATTGTAGTGTAAAAAATGAACTCCTCGGAAAGTGGACGGTTTAAGCAGATTGATATGTGTGAACAGACATTGTGAACGCCAACAGAAGAAGATAAACTGTGAGATGACTATTATCAATAAATCCCGCCAAAACTTAGTGGAGGACGTGAGAGAACGCGGCCCTTTCAAACATTATTGAACAAAAAAACATATCAACAATAAATCAAAAATAGTACAGATACACCATTGTTTTTTTTATTTACACAAACCATAAGTATCATTTAAAGATGTATGTAAAGTTTGTAAACGTGCTATGGCATCTTAGTATGTGAATATTTTTCTATATGATTACAAATGAATTGATATGAAATGATTTAAAACTCTTGTCGCCGACTATTAATGCTCCTTCCTATCAACATTACACGAAATCAAATATATTAAGATTTATAAACCGTGTATAGATTTATATACAATTTGAATACATTTCTATATCAACTTTAGAGCTGACAATCACAAAAATATTTATAAAGAATAGCAACTGAATATAATTTTGGTCTAATAACTATTCACAACTCAGCGCTCAAAACGTATGATAGGTGTCCGGAAATAACAACTCACTGGGTGCTCCGCGTGTTTTATTCACAACTCACCTGCAGTACTGCTACCCGCAAACACGAGACGTTGACCCAATGTTGTGTTGACGTTGGCCCAACGTATACGACGCTGGCCCAACATCAACTCAGCATTGGGTGGGTGTTTAATTATAACAACTCGCAAGATGCTCCCGTGGCTGTTCACAACTCACCAAATGTCATCACTTGCCTACGCGGAGTTATTCACAGCAAACTGTCATCCTGCTAAGTTAAATTATATTTTTCTTTCAACTTTACACGGGTACACTTCATTCGAGTATTAAAATCATTTGGTTTGTGTAATGACCACCGTCAGTGAAGTGAATATTCTATATAACAGAAATGAAAGGGTTAATCATCGACGACCGGCAATTATGTCGACGTTATCAGTCGATGCACTGAGAGATAAGATTACGTAATGCTTAATGGAGGGGAACCAGCAAACACGGCATATGCCGCAAAACCGTACAACCTTACCAAACGGAACGGCCACCCTTAGTCAGGTATAAGCAGGCAGTAGGCCGGCGGGCCAGGCAGGCCTAGGCCGGCTGGCCAGAGGTGTGAGACCCCCCTCCATAGGTGTGATAGCCTCCCGCTAGCACTGAGTGGGAGGGGTACTAGGCTGAACCCTACCCCTCCGCTCCACGGGCGTAGTACTGGCACCCAGCGCCTACTACAGGAGGGGGGGGGGGGGGGTAGCACATCGGCTTGTTCAACACAGCCTTGTGACAGGCCTCAGTTCTCCTTATCCAATCGAGGAACATGCATGAATTAAAACATAATTATCGTTATCCGATAGGCCCAGTTCTATAGCGGTGGTCCGAGTGGGCATGATCAGCATAATTATGGGCGTGGTTATCAACTCTGAATATCAACATGTGGTAAAAAACAACAAACACTTTATTATGACTAAATATTTTATTTGACGGATATGATAAAACAACAATACATTCGTTCCACACAGTAAAATATATGGTATATAATTCAATCGCCACAGACAATTATTGTAAAGTAATACCCTCGAATCACTATCTAATTTATTTACAGATTATATTTAGCTAATTTATTTTTTTTATAATAATTACCCGTCATTTGTGCAGGCAATTATAAAGACATTATTTTGTTGAAACTACTAACTAGTAATAATGAGGTTCCAAATATATAAATGTGCTTCATATTGACTTATAAAAATGATTAATTCTTGTTATGGGACTCAGCGACATGGCTGTCTAATTTAATTTTTGAGCTGAATTTGATAAAAGTACCCAGTTCGCTGAAACATAAACCACATATAAATGTTGCATGCGCCCTAGAAATATGATCATTAAGCATTTTCTGTGTACTTGCTATAAATGGGTTCCCAATCCCTTCTTGAATACAATGACTGCAGACCATAGTAACCTCAGTCGAATTTACTTTTTTATTAGTCGCTACACGCCTGCGTTTCAACTTAGGTTCATTTTCTGTACCCTCCCCTGCTTCATTCATTTTATTTTCCAGTTTATTAATAGCCTGTTCTTGTAGTTTACATATATTTGTACCGCGTGTGGCCGTTCTAGTTCGCTTTCTGCCACAATGACGCCCTCGTGCATTAGTTGGAAACTCTACCTTAGGGACGTAAGGGTCAGCGCAGTTAAAATTTTGTTGTGTGAGTGAGTACCTATTCTCTAGCGATGGACCCCCCACCCGTCTCTTGCCGGCGTTGTGTGGAGCTCGTTTTGGAGGTGTCCCATTAAATGTTGTGGATTGAAAAGGTCCGCTGTGTAGAGTTGTGAGAATTTTACCTTGTTTTGCCAAGTTCACCTCAGTAGTACTAGCCTCGTGTGATTGCGCTATTAAATTGTTAACTACATCTAGATTTGATTTGCCGAACATTTCGCGGTGATTATTTATTTTAAAGTATTCAGCCAGATAAGGTGTGAGAGTGGGCACCATATACTTACCCAGATTCAAAATTTTGTCTTCACATTTGAGGTTATGACGACTGGCGTGCACGGCGTATAAATGCTTACATAAGTACGGTTGACCTTTACTGATAAATGACTTACAACTACAAATACCCAGATAAAGATTACATATATGTTGATAAATAGGGACATTTTTATATTGGGGTGGGAGGTGTAGTTTCATCTCATCACGCCAAGCTGCTGAAGCAGCGTGATTTAAATCATCTAAGAAATTACGTGGTTTGGTCTGAGTGTCATAATCATGATCACGGCGAGAGTTGGGATCAGTCTGAAAACATACAAAAAATCATTGTCAGTGTATCGCCATAAAATCACAAAAACAAAGTAATCAATAAAAATAGATGCTTTATAGATACAATCTACATTTGTTCCTGGCACAAGTCACAAATTTGACATTAAAAGTCATAAAACCATTTGAGCGTAGCAAATAAAGAAACTGTCTTTCACTTTTAAATTTTTTTTAACCCTTTAGTCCCTGAAATTACTAAAAAGAATATTTTGTTTTCTGTTGAAAGATGTTACACAAAAATAAAACATTATTTGTGCCATTCACACAAGACATGGACCTGACCTGAACGATACAGCTTATTTTAACTATCTATATTCTTGAATTCATTACATTTCTATCACCTGTGGACTAAACGACTGAAGGGTCAAAACAGAGCTTGGCAAAACGGTAGTTTTTTATCCAGGACACCGAATTTGGGTGAATAAAAGAAATCTTGACCTCGTGATTTAATGTAATAAATTTAATTTAAAATTTTTAATCAAATTGGCTTTAAAGGGCCTATCAGTGTGAATTACGCCGCATTTTGGACAAATATCTGTCCGTCTGGTACCTAGAACGTCTAACGGTCATCAAAAGAAATGTGTTGTTATGTTTAATCGGTACGTTACGTCACGATGATTGCGATGGTGCGAGGCAATCATGTGACCATTTAGCACCTGGGAATTGAAGAGAATATTATTAAAGTGTTAATAATTCATATAGTTTCAAATACATGTACTCTTTCCTTGTGAAAGAAGATACAATAACAGTGATTCAGATTAATGTAGTTTACAGGCGAATTACAAGTGCTTGACTCTGTGTGCCGGCGCTCTGGTACTTACAATGTCAAAAGTGATTAAAGATAAGCGCTGTTATATGTACATAGCACGCTACGTCATTTAAAAAATATAAAAATGTTCTTCACATCACCTACTTTGAGGGCATATCTCGCCATATCTGAAATTTGTATACTTCTCGAAATTAACACACAGCCTAATTGTGATCAAAATTTACTTATACTCTATGTTAAATAACAAGATTTTTCCAATAAAATTATTAGTTATAACTATGACAATATAACACCCGTCTGCACAAACGTTGGATATGGACGAGAACATTTGGCCTAAAAAAAATGTTTGTTTGTTATCAAAACATGTGGGACCGCAATTTATTTTATGGATTTACCCCCCCCCCCCCCCCAAAAAAAAAGTTAAGGGATGAGTTACCGACTGTAATCAAAGTAACTATAAAAATGTTACAAGAAAGATATATCTTTATAATATACTGTAGATCTGGTAATTTTCGCGTTTTAAAATTTCCCCGCATTTCTGATTTTGGGCCTTTTCATGAAGTTTAGAATTCACGAATTTACATTTTTATTTAGCAGCGCTATATTATAATAATAACTTTCGTGAGATTCGCGAAAATTGCAAATCCACAAATATTACCAGATGTACAGTAATACCGTATTACGAACGTATAATAGAGGTGCAACAGATTTCATTTCATTCGCAAATTTTATGAATAATGTTCACATACCTTGGCATCAGCGAATCCATGTTGTATCTCTGTATCACTAGAATGTCGAAAATCCGAAAAAGTGTATCCTGAAAAGGCTTGAATGAGCGGGGCATTCGAGTACCTCCACAAATACTTGCATTGCGAATCACCGACAACGATAGTAGACTCCATAGTATCAGACAACTGAGAATTGATGTAAGCGAATAGCAGTGAAACTTGCAACGTGTACGTGGCAAATGAGGAATTTGCGTCAAAATACGCCTTCCTTATATATCCTACAATCTTTTGGCCCACCTTTGTCATTATTAACATCTTAACAGTTATGTTTAACGAGCAAAAAATGAACTTCGAGATAGGTTGCATGGCTTCCTAACACTTTGTAACAGGTTCTATGATCAACCAGAACAAACTGTGGTTGTAATAACTTGACATGGGGTATTAATGGTATGGCTTCCTAACACCATGTCTGATCAATTGATCAGAGTGTTGGAGCTACAGCATACTTGATCATCGTCTGTTATTACATTCTGTAATGTGCTACGAGCACATTTAAAAGTGTGATAGTTTACTAAAAGTCCAACATAAACACGTTCAAGATGATACGCTACATCAATCGGTAAGACATGAAAATCGTTGAGCTCCATTTCGTCATATCTGAATAATTTTTCACTCACTTGAAGTTGTGGATCGCTCGCGTCAGCGAGACACAACTTAACTTATAGGCTTAAAATATCTATAGGCTTAAACTTATAGGCTAAACTGGGCCAGGAGAACCTCCATCCTCAGGAGGTTCTCCTGGCCCAGTTTAGCCTATATGTGCACAAAGGTGGCCTAAAGCCCGATTCATTTTATTTTTTGACACAACTTATAGTGGGTGAAAATTTAAAATAAAAAAATGGCGTTTAGAGGGTTAAGGAGTTTGTATATTCAAAGACTTTTCCCCTTTTTCATTACTTCCGAGACTAATGTAATTATCTGTTACAGAACTAGCTCGTATAATACACATATAAACACATAAATTTGTACCAGTGTAGGCCTATATCTAGATCAGGGCGTGGTTAAAACGTTAACGAACTTGCAATCCCTTGACAAATTACCATATACCAAATATATCTTCTATAATTGGCTGGCCGTAGTATCTTGTGGCCCGTGTGGGCTACCCCCCTCCATAGCCTATGGAGAAGGATGGAGTGGTCAGTGGCTCTGTGCCGGACCCCACCCCGCTAACACCTACTCCAACCCCCCCCCCCCCTGCGCCCACGCGTTCACACTTATACTGGTAGCCAGTGGCCGTTCCGTTCCGTAAAGAAAGTGCCTCGTGCGCATATGCCCTGCAAAACATAACATTATATAACATTTCAACAACGACGGCCCAGCGTCGAACCGACGTTGTACAATTATTGTGTTTGTGTTTGCTGGGTGATTATGTAGAGAACGACATTGTTATTGCTTTGGCAATTTTGCCGTACTAACTTCATTTTAAGTAGTTAAATTATATTAACAAATAAGGAAAGGCTTAAATCGGAAAATATATGTTTTATACATTATTCCAATTATATTTGTTATCTTTTTGTTTAGTATGCGGTAATATTATTATCATATTATTAATATATATAATCTACTACAGAAAGATATAGTAACAGACATAACCCTCTAACCGCCAAATTATTCAATTTGAATTTTCATCCACCTGAAGTTGTGTCTCGCTGACGCGATCCACAACTTCAAGTGAGTGGAAACTATTCAGTTTTGACAAAATTGAGGTCAACTCTTTTCAAATCTTGCTGGTTGATGTCACATTTTATCTTTAACATATTTAAAATATGGTACTTAATGTGCTAATAAAAAATGAAAACCCTGATATATGCGGCACTGGCGATTAAAGGGTTAAGGAACGTCTTTGTATTAGTTATGTAAACTGCTCCAAGCGTGAGGTGTTAGTGTTGATTAGACAAGCTGTTGCAGGAATATCTGTGATTTATACTTCTTGATATAAGCTCCGTGACATATCTGTATCAACACCTGCACATAAGTATGAAGTGAATCATTACTTTCTTAATGTTCAATAATTACTGCTATAAATTTATGAAGTTTTATATTATATTATAACGCATATTACTATTGAATTAATCTATTCTGCCTTAGTTTTAATGTCTTTTCAAGGCTGCTCATTGTTAATACATTTTTAGGTACCGGTACTAGTTAGGCAAATAGCTCTCATCATCTGACATTAACACCATTTCATTTCCAAATTCAACATATACTTTTAGCATTAAAGTATACTAGACATGTGACAATAAATAATAACGTGATAGTATATCGTTTGCTAGTGCTTTTCTTTACTATTCGCCGAATATATTGACTACGAAGCCCTAGCTGATCATTATAGCCTATACATTACAGTATATAGCGCCCATTAACCAGCCGTAAAACACGATTTAAGGGGTGATAACATGTTTATTTCTTTTTCATATTCAGCATATATCATCAGTTGGGTATATTATACATGTTACAATAAAGAAACATGTGGTTGTATTCCGTTTTCTATTATTTTTCTTTACTATTCGCCATTTGTATCAAAACCTTTTGGTTACATCTAGCGCCCATTACCCGACAATTAAACACCCTTTAAGCACTGTCAAAATCGTTTTTTCCTTTTTAAATTTCACATATGATATACAAGCATTAGTTAAAGGTATACTAAACATGTGACAATAAATAATAACGTGCAATGATACCGTGTTTCTAGTATTAATCCTTACTATTCGCCGTTTGTATGAAGTCCTATTGATAATACATTACAATGTATAGCGCCCACTGACCGATAATAAAACACGATTAAAACATTTTTTACAATATTTATTTCGTTTCCACATTCCATATATAGCATCAATGGGGTAGAATAGACATAGTAAAACCAAAAATAAGGTGATATTATGCCGTTTTCTGGTCCTTTTCGTTACTATTCGATATTTGTGTTACTATTTGTTACTATTCGCCGTTTCGGGGGACCGGCTAGGCCTACTGTAGGCTAGATCTGTCACTATAGTCTATAAAGAGTAAAGTAAAAGTCACTTTCTTTAGATTTAGTTTAAATTTAGCACTTTCGCGTTGCATGTTTTTCGCTCATTGCTCATGCAATTTTCATCCGGTTGTCATGAAATTTTCCAAGCGTTAACGTTAGTTTTTAGTTTTACGGCACCTGCTGCTAAATAAAAATTTCAAGAAAAAATATTATGTAGACTATTATTATGTCTGTAATATTCACCTCCGAGACCGATCTTATTTGCCAGTCACCGAAATTGCATAAAAATTTGCATGTCTTAATTTCTCCATCATATATATTTTAATATTCATGGTTATCAGTATGTTTATAGGCACAGCATCTTTTTGATGTTAAATACAACCCTCTACAGTCATTCAAGTCCCCACTTTGTCTGGCTTCTGCAAAGTGCTTATCTTCACAGAGTACCTCTGATGACCAGATCAAATGGCTCTATGTCATCCTTGATGAGTTTACTGGTGAACCATATGGAGGATTTTGCACATGCAAGGCTGGGTATGTCTTTTTCTTTATAAATCTTTTATTGTTGTGCTTGATTTAAGCTTTCGTAAAAAAATCAGTTAGTTGAAAAGTCAGGGCTGCACTAGTTTACTCAGGGTAACAGGGCTATACTTGCCTTCAATTAACCAGGATCGCATTCGTCCACTATTGGCCCCCTTTTTGGCTGTGAACTAACAAAGTTGACATCAAAGGTAGCCTACATTGCGAATAATAGATACACTTACCTAACCTAAATTTACAATAACATCTGGTATATTATTCTTAATCATTGGGATTTATATTTGAAATATAGAGATGGATCGACGAGTATAAAATACATTCTTAGTCTATAAACATGATATAGCGCTACATTATATCAACACTTTAAGAAAAAACAAACATTAAACCTATTTTTGAAAAAAATAATGAGGGTGACCAAATAAAAAAACATTGGACAAATTTCTGGAAAAGTTAATGAGGGCGACAAGATAAAAAACTATTTTAAAAAAAAGTTATTGAGGGCGACGGGAAAAAAACAAGCAAAAAAACAGAGCTGAAAAAATATTTATATTTTTTTATCTCCTGAAATAATCTTGTTTTTTTTTCGGAATGTTTTTTTATTTCCCGAAATTAACAGTTTTTTTGCGAAAATTGGCAACAATCCAATGCGCGCCCTGGGATGTGTTTTTTTTTAATGCGCGGCCTAAATCTAATGCGCGCGCTCATCTAAAAGAGAGAAAAAACATAGTGGCCTATGTATCTAGACTAAAAATGCAATTGAAAGAAACCTTGCCTGGCTACTACACTGTAATGATCCGAATATAATTTTTGCCAGTTATTTTTAAAACGAAAATTTGAACCCATTTGTCAATTTGTATGGCTATAACTGTCTATGATTTCTATGACAGCGAATCACAAGCTTGCACACATATAGGTGCTCTGCTGTTCCTGCTTGCGGATGTTCAGGCTCAGGGTGACACAACGTTTCCTCAGAAAACTGGTGCTACTGAAGAGCTCTGCAACTGGAACAAACCGAAAGGTCATAATCATTGCTATTTTTCTGTAATTGGCGATTGGTTGATGTTATTATCGTCGTTCGCTCTGACGGTCGTTGACGGACATTGATGCGAAGCAGGTGTCGCGTTGTCTCGTGGGCCGTGTATGTGTGAGCGGAGGATGAAGTGACGATAAATCTGTCTTCAACTTGTTTATTGTGGTATATAATAGCTTACATCTTGGTGTACTGGTAGAACTGAACTGACTGGCGCCAAAACGCGGGTTTTTGCTTAAATAGTAAGAGGGGGTACAGGGTGGCCTATAAAACTAACCAATCACAGTGGTTTCCTCCAAACTTCCTGCTGATACATTTTGGACAGAAAATGAGAAACTACAGTTTGAGAATACTAAGATTAGATTAGAATTTATGGAATTATGAAATAACGATAGCGATCTGAGATATAACAAAAATACGAGCTTTCTCATCAGGAGATGCCCCAGATGGACATGTGAAATAATAAGGCACATTGGCCAAGATTACAAAATAACATGAGAAAGTTTAGTCAAATTCAGCAACTGAGAATGTCAAAATATACTATTTTGAATATAGAAAAATATTCGTAAAACACTTGGACTTTAAAATTAACATGTATAAACTACAATCCAGGATACAAAACTGCATATAAAAATCAGTATGAAATTCCAAGGATAAGGAAGTCAAAATGACAAGTTTAGCTCACCAAGAAACACAGATACAATTGCTACAGAGGGAGGGGGATACTTGTGTACAATGAGTAACGTGGTGACTAAAGTCAGGACTCATAGCCCGACCTGGTGGCGAAGCTTTATATTCAGCTCCACGATCCTGACGATATAATAATGAAGTCTCCACCCACTATGTGGTGGAGACTTGAATTTTTATCGTTGTCTATTGCTATTATTAAGTCTCCACCCACTATGTGGTGGAGACTTATTGGTCAAGTACTTTCTATTTTTGTTGTTAACTATTATCAGTGTTTCATCTAGGATTCAGAAGGGGCATGGCGCCCCCTATCATTGAGGGCACCTTATCATGTAAGTGGGGCACCCAGTTGTCCCGGTTAGGCACTTTCGACACCCTCCCCAATTAAGGGTAGGTGCCACACAGAACCAATTAAGTATGTAAACATTGTCAGTTATTACCTTTAGATATACACAGGTCGTTATCAGGTATTACGTCATAGGTGTGAGCGCACGACATCAGTGACTGGGGTGTTTCCCACTGTCACAATGGTCTGGTTGGGTTGAATATGACATAACAATTAAATTCAAAGAGGCATTTCACTGTTTGAATATTAGAAGGGCAACATGACACAATTGAAGGGCAAAATGGCGCCCATGAAGGGCAACATGGCGCTCACAAAAGGCAACATGGCAGAGCGCCTTGTTAGAAATGGGTCAAAATTAGCTAAGGTGTTATATTGACGAAGTTAATTACAAAGTTCCAATGGGGACCATTATTATATCTAAATATATATTTTTTAAATATCTTCCTCAAGGTAAACACATCATGACATAAAAAACATAACCTCATGGAGGATGGTTTACTTTTAAAAGATTACGAGTAAAATATGTGGTCAATATTATAATATTTTATAACAATCCAGCGTAACATTTTGGCAAGTGTGCATTTGGACTGCTGGTATGTATAATATTTGTTTCCAAACGAAAAAAACTAAAGTGTTGCAATAAGGATCATGCCCAATTGTTCTTGAAAATTTGGTAAATGTATAGTAATATTGTTTATAGAACATACAACTCGATATATGAAATAGTGCTTACGCATGTTACATGTGTCCGTCAAAACCTAAACAGAACTAGCTCTGCTTCCTTACTGCTTAAAATACAGTTCCATGATACCATGTGATGTGATATGGCTCCCGAAATTGATCAACTGTAGCAGTATATAAAGGAATGAAACCCCGAACCAGATTTGCCAGAATAATACCGAATTAAAAATAATCTGTAAAAAGTCCGTCAAAAAGTAACATGCGTAATTTCGGCCGACCAAGAACACCCACAAATGGCTACGTATTCAGCAAGGGGTTCACAAAAAACTACTGAGGACACTTTCCGATTACGTCATCATTTGTTGTATTAGAGGCGAAGAATGACAGCATAAAAGTAAACAACACCCTGTCCGTCAAAAACGTGCGTATGTAACGTGCGTAAGCATCAACGTCAGTTACATGTAAATAACTTTTCTAAGAGAGATCGGAGCTATCACAAACTTCTCTGATATGATTATGGCCACGAAACTGTGAAAAAAAACACACAACTACAACAACAAGATCGCACAGAACTTGTAGTTTGACAACAAATTTCAAAATTAAAAAACGGTAAATTCGTATGTTACTTTGACGGACAATGATTACGTACGTTACTATTTGACAGACAATGATTCGTGTGTTACTATTTGACAGACAGGCTGCTCCCCTGGCCATATAGTTTATTAGGCATTGTTCTGTAAGATTTAGGTGATTTGCTGTACATATAATGCAGCCGAGGTAAGAGTCCCTATAAAACACATACTTTTATTGTCTGCACTGTTAAAAAATAATTTATTGCAAAAACAAAAATCAATTTTTTGTCCGTCAAAAGTAACATGCGTAAGCGACAAAACTACAACTTTGATGTGATCTTGGCGAAATATGTGTACAACAACTATCTTTTTAATAGTAGATAATGTTAGCTCTCATCAATCACTTTATTGGGAAATAGTGTTTTTTATCAAAAAAATATGTTATAATTTAACTGTGTATGTTACACTTTATTACACCTTAGCTAATATTGACCCAAATAGCTAGATGAAACACTGTATTTTTATTAAGTCTCCACCCACTATGTGGTGGACTGTTTTAGTGACGTCTTTGAACAAACAGACAAAGGGACAGACATTCAAGGAGACACCATAACCCCCAACTCACAACAAGTTGGGCCGGGGATAAAAATGATGATCCCTGCTAGCAGGATTGTATCCTTTTTAGTAAATTTTTGCTATTTTAAGTCATTGTCATAAAATGTTACATTCAAAAGACTAAATATTATTCGTAATGTGAAAAGTTCATGGTACTAATTTTCTGGGTTCATAAATATATGGCTACGTTTACTTGATTCATCAGCCATTATATTTATTTGAAAATTAACAAGTTTTCAACACCATGCCAATCATTCATGGTGCTTGCATTTCATCTTTAGTTAAGTGCTGCCTATTTGTAATAAAGCCAAGATAGCAGCAGACTGGCTGTACTTGTACAGTTTGTAGGGGCAGGTCCTACTACGGCTTACATGTGTATCATCGAAAGAAGATGAAATGACGCAAAACATAATTTTTCGGCATTTTAAAATGATAACAGTATTTGTGACATACTCTATGATGATGATCTTTTTTATAATTATCAATATTTTTCTTTTGCTTTCAGAAAATGTTTATTTAAACAGCCACATGAGGAGAAAACAAAATTTTGTTTTCGTTTGAACCATAATTCTCATTTGAACAGCTACATGATGAGCTGGCAACATAAAATATAGTAATATATGTCATAAATGACTGATTAACTGTAATTAAATAAACTTGACATTTCCTTTCTAGATACGAAAACAAAATGTATGCACTGAGCGTTTAATTTAAGAAACCCAATTTTTAGCCTGCCTTTTAATTTTTAATTAAAAAAGGTGTGCTATTGCAAAGTGAATTTGTTTTCCCTGTTGCTAGTAACTAGCTCTAGGACAATAATGGCTGAAAAAATGGCTGATTTCTTGCGATTTTTGGCATTATAATTCAATAGTTTTTTACATGTGAAATCATTTATTGATTGCTCAGGTGCTAAAGTCAATCCATTGAGCCAAGGGAAAGACACCACAGCGTCTGAAAATATTTATAAGAGGCACTAACTAGATTTGAGATTGGAAACTTTACTTTTCAAACACATGTGTATGGAAGGCCACATCTCAAGAAGTTACTGAAGTTTTGCCCTCTGTTAATGTTGTTATGACCCCTCTGTTAATGTTATGTTACATCACTTTATTCTAATTAATATCTACTTTTAGTAATGGTTGGTTGGCAATGACTATGTATATCTATGCGAAATTAAAACATTTCATTCTGTACACAATACTGTATGTCTATGTAAAATAGAATATGCTGTTCAGATGTATTGTGAGGGGTAATATTACACACGCAAGGTGTGAAATTAATTGATAAAGGTGATAACATGATTGTGAATTGCATAGTGTTACTTATCTGCTCTGCATGTGCTCTTACATTGTTACAAATATACTTTTCTAGTACGATATAGTTGTCCCCTTCTAATCGACATCGAATGAAAACAACCAAACAAAAAAAAACACGTAACAAACTGATGTAATAATTATTACCTGTTAAAAATGAACATTATGTACTGAAAGAATAATACATGTATAATATTTAAAAGTGGACACCTACTTGACCAGGATTGTTTTAATATCAATTAAAATAAATGGTTGATAGCAAAAACAGTTCACATTTTATTACTATTTGAATTTCAGATTTTGTAAAATCACCCATGGTAATGGTATTACATTCAATAGTCATTCGTGCACCAAGCTGCTAGCCATGGTAGGACCTGCCCCTACACACTGCGCTGGCACAAGAGAAGCGCAGTTAGTCTCTTTCTGACATGGCTTTACTGTGCCAAGTAGACAACACACAACTAACAGTAAAACAAAGACCATGAATGATTGGCACGGTTTAAACAAAATTGTTCATTGAAATCACATTATTGAAAAACAAATAAAAAACAATTATATACCAATTTACTTTATTATAACTGTGATAATTTACCGTTACAGATATGGTGTGATCTCTGTGAAGTTGTTGTTGTCCTTTTCTTGCTCGAGGACTGCCAAGGGTATATGGTGGGCAGATAATTTGGATTTTCTGCAATGTTACTCTTCTTCCCTACATAATAGAGTAACTGATAAGAAATACTGTAATACTGTATATTATATAAAAAATTGAAAAATTAGTGATAAGTACCTACAACTATTCATGAGCATATTTATAATTTTTTACACAGCATTCCATTTGAAATATCTACTAAAATTAGGTTTGACAAAAATTATATTGTTTGAGACTTTGATGGCAGTGTTCGACAAAAGAGTTAAAATGAGGGACAACCAGGTCAGATTTTCATGTTGTCCACTGAAATTTACGGAACAAATATGTGATCCACACGATGATGACAAGGTGGCCCGGGGCAAAGCCCCAACCACAAAAAGCTTTACGCAGCAGATAATTTTCAGGGGTGGATTCAGGATTTGAAAAGAGATTGGGTGTGGGGGCTTAGGGGCTCGCTCCCAAGATTTTTGGTATCAGGACATATTCAGGTTGAATTTGGGGACTTCCAGGTGCCCGGTGGTGTGTGTTCTAAAGCTGAATAGTGACAGATGAGGATGTGGGAAGCTTTTTATATTTATTTCTTGTGTTTTTTCTAACTAATTGAATAGTTTAAATTTAAAAATATATTGTCACGGCTGGACAGGCCACAGCACAAGTTGTCGCGGATAATTGCCAAGTCTAATAAATTGAAACAGCAAACTACGCTTAAAATTTACATAATGAAGCATGGAAGGGTGATATAAATTGATAGTTTACAAGCTATTTTTTTTTTTTTCTGATAAAAGTGTGCTGTAGAGAGAAATTTCTGCACTTTCAATAGTGTTGCGGACGGGACATTCAAACTTACAAACGACCTTGAAATATAAATAAAGGTCAAATAAATTAACAATCACAGAGTCAGGTAGTGGTGTTATACAAAGTATGTGTTTAAAATGAATTTCAACATGTTCAAGTTAAAATGAATTTCAAGTTTTTAAATTGTTTTTTAATATTTACATCTATTGTTCTTGAAAAATGTATTGTCCTGTCTGCGACAATTAAAAACCAAAATCTGAAACAAAAAAATGATGCCGCACTGAAAAAACCCCATAATGAAAAAATAAAATTGTATGCATTATAGCCTAGTACTTGAAATCCTTGCATAGCTAACAGGTATATGAAATAGAAATAACCTGATAAAAACAAGTTTGAAAGTCAGGAGTGCATGTCCAAAATACTGTGGAGTGCCCCATATAAACCCATTAACTTCATTCCGGTGTATTCTCAGGATTGTGTTACACGTATGTCAAATTGACGAAATTTTAAAATGCTGAATGGAATTTCGGGAAATTTTCAGGGTTGTTGCCAAATGACTAGATGATAATGGTTACCATTATGGGGACCATCCCCCGGCCCCACGACAGCACTGTCAGACAGACTATAATTAACTGTTAGGCATAGGCGCTGTTACTTACTAGTAGTCTATACTTGCCGTCAAATTAAAAATGATCAACCAGGATCGCATGATTTTCAGCGATTTCTCCTTAAATTCTGAACCAATTTTCTTCAAATTTTGCAAAGGCGATTTTCTATTCAAATCATAACCTCCCTGAAAGTTTCGTAAAATTACATGGCGTATTTCAAAAGTTAGACCATTTGACATGTAGTAGATTTTAATTACGACGTCCCTCTATAAACCCCATTTAACTAATTTTACAAAAAAAATTATTACATGTCAAATGGTCTAACTTTTGCAGCCATTGACATCAACATCCGACCGGCCGTCGAGGCAGGTTAAAAAAGGCCCAGGTTGTATAAACTGTCCACATCGGCCGCCCGGGTGGTCGGGTAAAGTTTTCATAGTTTCAGCCCTACGTACCACTTCCAGGTCCAGTTAAGAGTCTAGTATAAAAAAAATCCTAATGTCAATGGCTGCTTTTGAAATATTAAATATAATTATGCGAATTTTTTACCGAGTTAGGATTTTAATGAAAAAATGACTTTTTCGAAAATTTCAAGAAAATCAGCTTAAAATTGACGGAGTGATCGCCAAAAATCATGCGATCCTGGTTGATCATTTTCAATTTGACGGCGAGTATACTAGACCCCTCTATTGACTTTTGTTAAGGCTAACTAAGTCTACTTTAAGGCTAGCCTAAGGCCCATGCTTAAAGTTGAAGGGACTCAAGCAGGCTAGAATCATAAAAAAATTGGTGATTTTATTCTGGCTTTTTAATATCACCTGATCACCATATCATATGATTTAAACATGTAGACTAGAAGTAGAAGTGCAAAAGTTTTTTTTTATTTTTTGTGCTGCGCATTTATTATAGAGACAAAATTCCTGATTTCTGGCATGCATGTTCAAAATATAAATTATAGTAAATAAGGATTGAGGTTGGTAGAGGAGCTATTCGAGTATGGGAAAAACCATCAAAATGTTTGTAATGTACCAAAGAGTAAGGCCATAAGGGTAGTAAGTAAGGCTAGACTATAATAGTCTACTCTAAGACTATAGGCCTACCCTGAGCCACATTCTTTTTTGTAATTCTGTAGCGCATGCTTTTAGTCGCTTTCTCCGTCAATTATGAGCCGATTTCATTGAAATTTAGCACATGCAATTTTCCAAGTCATATCCTACAGTCTGTCCGACGGAGGAGTACGGTCCAAAATGAAAGTCAGCTTTTCTGTATGCAGTCAATCAATTCTCGAGCGATTTTTAGGAAATTTTGTAAACCCTATTTTCTAAGTCATAGTCATTTGCCATCGATCCTGAAAATTTCGTAAAAAACTATTGGCTTGTTCACAAGTTTACATGTAGTAAATGTCTATTTATGACGCTCCTCTATAACATGTATATACCCATTAACTTCAGGGCTTTCCCCAGAAAAAAAAATAGAGCGGGGATGATTTTTTAAAAATGCGCTGTCGGTGTTGTGAACCAGTAATGCCCGAAGCATGCGCGCCAGAGACACGATCCTAGGGGGGTATGCCTCCCGAAATTTTTTCACAGTAAAGTCTTGAAATGGTGCATTCTGGCAGAATCTAGAGCTAATTTCCAACATGTCCAAGGTGATAAAAAAAATAATTAATTAAAAAAAAAATCTTTAGCATAAATTTGTCAGCACGGCGCTGGGATAATACAGTGCGGCGCCGCGGATCCGCGCTTTGGGGAAAGCCCTGAACTTCATTCCAGTTTATTCTCAGAATTGCGTTACATGTCTAACATCCATGGTATAATTTATCAAATACTGAATGTAATTTCGCAAAATTTTGTGACAATCGCTTGAGAATTAACCGACTGGATACCAAAAAGCAAACTTTCATTTTGGACCATCCACCACTGTCGGACAGACTATAACGTCTGTAAAACATTCGCAATATTATATTTAATATTGCAAAAGTTGTACCATTTAACATGTAATAAAATTCTTGAATCAGTTTAATGGGTGTAAAGAGGGTCGTAATAATTAAAATTTACTAGTCTATGGCGTACATGTCAAATGGTCTAATTTTTGAAATACTGCATATAATTTTAAAACATTTTCAGCGATATTAGACCAACACTTTGTTGAAATATAATATAATTTACAAAATTTCATGAAAAACGGTTGATAATTGACGGGGAAATTAACTAAAAACATGCGCCACTGGCTGTAGACCTAGGCCTACTGCATGGTTAGTTGTGGCCTGGGCTAAGTTAGCCTAAGACAGCCTAAATAGATCTACTAGGCCTACTACTAGGCTAGGACTAAGACTAAGTAAGAGGTATAGAGGCCTAGGCCTATACCCGCCGTCAGATTAACTTGTATCGCATGTTTTTCGCTGATTTCTCGGTCAATTCATAACCAATTTTCATGAAATTTTGCAAGGACTATTTGCGAGTCACCCGGCGACTACCATGAAATTTTCATCGGAAAATATTGTTTAGCTAAAAAGTTAAACCATCTGGCATGCAGTGCAATTCAGGGCTAAAAACAAACTTTAATCTAACCAGTTTAATGGGTTTATAGAGGGACATCGTAATTACAAATTTACTACATGTCAAATGGTCTAACTTGTGAACAATATAATATTTTTTATGAAAATGTCACGGTAGTCGCCGCGTGACTCGCAAATAGATCTAGACGTCTAGTCCTTGCACAATCTCATCCAAATCGGTTGAGAATTGACTGAGAAGTCGGAGGGTATAGGCCTAAAATGCTAAATGTCTAACGTTAACGTGTTAAGACTAAGTCTAAGTAAGTCTAGGCTAACATTACTCTTTAGGCCTAGCCTACTTCCAACTGGGAAATCATATCACAGTAGCCTATAACATGTATAATCAGTGACGCAGCATGCCAAAACCAGACTCTTCTCGAAAATAAAGTTTTTTGAAAAATATCTACCATCTGATAGCGCTTTATGTTCTGTGCATTTTAAAACAAATCGTATGAAAATCGGACGAGTATTTCCAAAGATACAGCTCCTCAAAACAAAAAAGTCCAGCCCAATTTTCTGGCATAGTACTATTGAGAAAACTGTCTTTAAAGGTAACCATTAAAAATAAGATAAATTGTAAACTTGTACAAGAAATCACAAAATTTGTCAAATTTATATATAAGAAAAACAGTTTCATTGAACATAAAAAATGAAATCGGATGGAGCCCAACCCAATTACACATGGTGACATGGGTTGGAGTTGGGCTTAAGAGGGGTGTTACCCCAAGGTCATCTCAAGGTCATCCCAAGGTCATCTCAAGGTCACAGCAAGGTCAAATCAACTAAAAAGAGCAAAATATAGTTTTTTTTACCAATTCTGTTAACTTGAAGTGTATGTGATGGTAGAACCCCGCCTAGACCACAACATGGAGTTATACTGAACAAAAACAAGAGGTTAAAGGGGAAATATAGGGGTTAGAGGGGTGATACCCCATTAAATCACCTTGATGTCACCCCTGTCTGAAATGGCATAAATGGACCAAAAAACACAATGATTGTCATGTTTGGACTAATGGTCGGTACTTTAATTTAATCTGATAAAGCCCAATCCAAATATGCATGATGACATAGGTTGGGGTTGAGCTTCATAGAGCTGTTACCCCAAGGTCATGGCAAGGTCATCTCAAGGTCACATCAAGGTCAAATCAACACAAAGGGGTGAAAATAGCTATTTTTGCTGTTTTTGTTTAAATTTAGTTCAATTAAGATATCTATGATTGTTGAAACCCAACTAGACACCAACAATGAGTTATACCAAACATACCCTAATAGGTTACAGGGGTGATATAGGGTTTGGAGAGGTTATACCCCAGCAAATCACTCTTATGTCACCCCTGTCTGAAATAGCAGAAATTGACCAAATAACAAAACGATTGCCATGTTTAGAACAATGGTAAATACTTCAATTTTATGTGATGAAGTCCAAACCGTGTACACACGTGGTCCAAAGGGTTGGGGCTGGGCTTTATTAAGCTGTTACCCCAAGGTCATCTCAAGGTAACGGCAAGGTCACAGAAAAGTCAAATCAATACAAAAGTGTTGAATAAAGCATATTTTTGTTGTTTCTGCTCCAATTTTGTTCACTTGAGATGCCCATGATGGCTAAAACCCAGCCGGTCCCCATGTATACCAAGCATACCCAAGAGGTTACAGGGGTATTTTTGAGTTGAAGAGGTCATACCCTGTCAAATCATGCTTATGTCATCCCTGTCTGAAATGGGCCAAATAACAAAATGAGGGCTGTGCTTAGACCAATGGTCAATACTTCAATTTCATGTGAAGAAATCCAACCAAAGTACACATGGGGACATGGGTTGGGGTTGTACTTCTGAGGGGCGTTACTTCAAGGCCATGGCAAGGTAATCTCAAGGTCACAGCAGGTCAAATTAACACAAAAGAGGGGGAAATAGCATAATTGAGTTGTTTTTGCTACAATTTAGTACACTTGAGATGCCTAAGAAATAGGAAACCCACCTGGACCCTAACATGGATGCATATCAAGCACACCCCAAGATGTTAAAAGGGTAATAAAGGGGTTAGAGGGGTTATATCCCATTGAATCACCCTGATGTGCCCCCTGTTTGAAATGGAAGAAAAGGACCAAGTAACACAATAATTGCCTGGTTTAGACTGAGGGTCTTTACTTTAATTTAATACATGTATGTTATGAAGTCCAACCCAAGTAGGCTTACACATGATTAACTGGGTTGGAATTAGGCTTCATGGGTGTTACCCCAAGGTCATGGCAAGGTCATCTCAAGGTAATTTCAAGGTCAAATCCAAGAAAACTGAAAAGTAACATTGGTTATCATAAAGGTGCACTGATATGCTTATATTATACTGGTGGAAATTTGAACCAGGATAGCGCTAATTTTATTTCTACCAACTTGTGTCTGGCAGGCTACCGCGATCTACAACTTCAAGCGGATAAAATTGCTCATAATTTGAATAAAAATATAGTCCTATGCCGATCAAATCACTTAAAAAAAAATCAAAACAACATTACATTTATGAGATAATATTTGTCAATTTAGATATTTATTGTTGATCACACCAAGGCTACATGAAGGTCATGGCAAGGTCAAATTTTGCTAAAATATGTTAAGTAGACTTTGGTGTTTTTCTAATGAATTATTCAAGATACATTTGTACACAAATTAAGAATACAATTATTCAGCATCTGGTTATTCAGTGATTTGAGGTATCAAATGTTTCAATATACACCAGTGACCACAACATTATACTATAGTCTAGCATAGCCCAGAGGATGGACAAGCTTCTCCCCTCAATGTTACAGTTGTGTACTTTAACAAATAGTCATATAGCCATCTAAAATTGACCTCATCCATTTCAATGAATTATTCAGGATACAAGTGTACTGAGACTTAGATCTTCCTTCATTCAGCCTCTGATTATTCTGTGATTTGATGTACAAAAAGTTATATCATACGCCAGTGACCACAAAATTATACTATATTCTGTCCACAATTTACCACTCCTGTGCACTGCAACAAATAGAAGTCATGTAGATCTGGTCATCCAAATCGACACCATCCATTCTTTTCTTCTACAATATCTACAACTCCAGGTATCATTTTCTGAAACATACATTACACACAATAATGAAAAGGCTATTACATCCAACATAATAATTTCAGATATTAAAATATTTAACTTTTTTTTAATGCTGGGAAATTCTAATCAGTTGTTAATAGAGATAGTTAATAACTTGTAAATCTGCTGATATAGCTATTTGAAACGAATACTCCAATAGGCCCCCTACTAGCCTGTAACTTTAAGATACAACTGATGATCACACAGGATGAGGATACAAATTTTAAAAATGTACATACCTAATGTTGAGACTGAACAATTCACTTACTTATCTCACTGAATAAATATATTTAGGATACAAAGAATGTTGATTCAACGCTGGTCCGATGTTGTATACAGTGGACCAACATTGATTCAACATCTTGTGTCTGCTGGGATATGACAGAAATACAAATTATGGAACAATATAACTGCATAACATGTATAAAGACCATTATTCTGGTAATGTTTGTAGTGTCTATTTTAAACAAGGGAAAGACAGTGAATAACAAAAAAATAAGAAATGAAGAAAAGAAAAAAATGTGATTTGCTTGTTTTTTGAATAGTGATTATTTCATGATTCCAACTTGCAGGATATATCAGACAATTTAACAAGAGAGTATGACAAAAATCAGATATTTTTTGTGGTGGGCTATGAAATGGGAATATGGTTAGGTTTACAATTAAACCTGCGCTAATGATACTAACCTTACTGTACATATTTAGTGACTTTTTTGTTTTCTAGTCTGGAATGTCAGATTGCTAGCTGCTGCACATATTTACTATCATGCCATTTTGCAGTGAGAATTTGATCTTTTCTGAACAAAATCACTATATTCTCTGGTACCTGCCAAATGTAAAAACAAAATACATTTGACATTTTGAACCATCATTTTTATCCACCTGTTTATTCATATCTTATATCATAGGCATACATATTATACAGCAGTCTATATCCTTACAAATCATATGAATTTTAAATACTGTACTCAGCTCAAATGAAGTTCATATCATAAATGTGCTATAATAATTTTACTAAAATGTATCTATTGGAATAATAAAGCATTACATGTGACTTAAATTACATTATATTGTGAAATGACTTACATATTACCGGTAGTGTCTTGCTGTCAGTAGAAATATATTTTATGAATAGGTGAGAGTTTGAGAATTACATGTCTGTTAAAAAAGGTTTAAGGTCAAGATTTAAGGAGCACTTCCAGTGACAATTTCCGCATGCAGCCTCAACTCAATTGTTGTCTCAACTTGCAAAGCTGTTTCAACCTAAAAATGATAAGCAGCAAAAAATGAAAAATAGCAAAAAGTAATTTCAAGATCATTTTATTTTATTTATAATTTGCGCACAGTAATCCATATTCAAGTTATGATAAAAGAAATATGTTTTCAAACTGAAAATCAAAAATGAAAGTTAGCTTTCAATTTTCATTTTTGGACAGACAATGACATGAATGATAAGTTTATAACTTTAGTCTAGACTAGGCTAACATAATTAATTATGCCCAGATACCTATGATACTCAGGTTCATATTAACCAAAGAAGAGTGAATGTATTTCGCTGATGTCTCAGTCAACTTTCAACTAATTTTCATTCAGTAAGCCTAGGGCCTACTATTTTCAGTGATGCAGTGACTACCCTAAGAAAAATGTCAGCAATTAATACTAGTCGCAGCATAAGTTAAGTGAAAAAAAATTTAGTCAATAAATATTTTTTAAATATCAAAACACAAGGTTCGCGATGAGGTAGGAACTATAGTCTAGTAGGCCAACTGGCTGTTTATATACTAAAAAAATCGCACAATATTCAAAGTAACGTTAGTCGCCACATTCATGACTGGGAGTAGAACATTTGAATAAATATTGTGTGAAACGTAGGCATTGGCCTAAAATGTAAAATCTCATAAACATGGTCAGTGTCATTGCCTTTGCCCCCCCCCCCCCGCATTGGTTGATACAATGATAGGCCTACTGATAGGTATAGGCCTAGCCCTAGACCCTAGGTCTAGGCCTAATTGACAGACTCTGAGTGAGAAAACAGCGAAATTCATTCAAACTTGACGTGGTTAGGGCCTAATCACTAGCCTATAGCTGATGTGAATCTGAATTCTGTTTTCACTCACACTCAGCGTCTCTGAGTCAGTGAGAGTCAGTGAGTGTCACTCACTCAAGTTAGGCTACACTCAATTACTGACGTGACACTGACACCGGAAAAACTGCATGCAAGTGCAAGTGCGAGCTTTAGAAGTCTAGGCCTTTATAGGCCTAGTCTTTACTAATTTTTTAGACTGTGTCACTGTCAGTGTGTTTGACTGTGAGCCAGTGCAGTGGCTGGCAGTGTCCGCGAATCAAGTGTCACTGTGACTGTCAGTCAGTGAGTCACTCACTGCCGAGCCGGAGTCATCCCCCGACAATTTGGATTTTCAATTTTGGCTTGGCACGGGCGATATTTGAGTAGACTAACGAATGCTTACCTGTGACTGTGTCATTTTTCTCATCGGCAGGATTAGTTTCAGGAACTGTGCATCAACGATGATATATTCTGTTTTCAGGTTCAGCAAGTGAACTTTCAAACACATTTTCTTTTGAAATTACCCAAAACGTGGACGTAGTCCTAGAAATGGCGCGGAAAAAAATGTAAACAATCGACCAGTGAACTGTTTCCGGTAGAGTCGTTGTCAGTCATGTCAAAGGTTGCCGGCAAAAATCGTCTTAAAAACCTTTGAATCAGATAAAAAAAGTGGAAATAACTTCAATAATGTGTTAAAAACATATTATTCAACGTCAAAACACTTAATTTGAAAAAAGCATAGACAAAAAATTATTCAGTATTTGGCAGTTTCAAATCTGTTTTATGCAAATCAACACTGTGCGAGAAGCGCCTGGTTTTGCTGTGGCGCGTCACAGTTGTCAATAATAAATTATGTTTGCGTTAATCACTTAATGAATAATGTAAAATGTACTCATGTAGAGTTCAGTCTAACGTAACGGTTAGACGTCTACCAACCATTCACAAAGTGGTCAGAGCAAACTTTATCCCATGATTTTGGGCGTCTGTCCACCCGACGTATCAGACGAATCCAATCTTCACAGCGTTTCGAACCACTCGGGGGGAAAGAAAAATAGGATCTTGTGATCCCTGCCTCTTTGTCTTTCCCACGCTGATTGTAGCACAAGGGAACAAAACAGTTATCACCATAGTTGCTACTTTTCTTCCCCCGTAAAACAGGACTGGACTTGGCCATGGCGTTCTGTCATTCAATCATCATGATCATTGAGCCATGTGAGCAGTGTTTGTTTGTTTGTTTGTTTGTTTGTTTGTTGAGCAGACGACACTGGCTAAACCGGAACTCCGCTTCCGGAAATGACCCGGAGCAACTGCGAACAACTGCATATAATCTTATAGATAGTGTTGTGCACTAACATTATATCAGAAACAAATATAATATATAATACAGGAAGTCTAGAATAAATCGCCTGTTTATGTGGAATTTAGAATGTGGGACAAGGCTTTTTGGCTAAAATCGGCTAAATTTACACAATATTTCTTTCAAAAAACACATTTATGTTAGAATTTTTTGAGTTGTAATATTGCTATATTGTAAAATAAAGGTCATTCATTGCATTTATGTAATCAAATTAAAGCAAAATATTCAATAATAAATATTACAAGGTGCGGACAGTGCTGGTGCTTAAAATTATAGAATCCCTCATATAGAGACGCTGTGCAACGTTTTATTGTTCATTTACAATATAATAATGACGTCATAATTAGTTTGTTTACTGAACGTGTTCAGGTTACACGTCACCAGCTCTGTTCAAAGCCGCCAGATCGTATTTGTGTCCTTAATTTAAAAACTAATTGTCGTAGATGCACAAATCAGGTGTCTAACCCTATGTTTTCGAGGTTAAGGAGTACGATAAACCTATAGCGATCCGGCTCATGACTGTATTGATATTTGAAATGAAAAATATCGTATTTTTTGTTATTTTGACATTGTTTATCGCTATTAACAGATATTCGACATTTTTCCGACATAGATTGAATAATGATTCACAGGTTTCATTAAATTCACAAAAATATGTCTTATGTTTATGTATGACGCCATGGAAGTTTAAATAGTAGTGCCGTTAACAATTAAATACACAAAATTTATATCCAGTTTCTCAAGTGAGCGAAATAGCGATTTGAATACTCAGGCAACATCAAGTAAGCCGAGCCTTAGGGCTTTTATAAAAATGACCTAACCTTTCTCAACAAATGAAGCTAGGAACAACTGGAATACATGTACCTCATGTCTGTGTGATTTTGACTGGGCAATCCATTTCTGATATTATTTTCATGACTCTAGGTCATTTTCAAGGTCAAAAGGTAAATTTCAAAGTCAAACAAGGAACATGTGTAGGCCTAATACCTCTTTTTCATAGGATTTTGACTTGAAAATCCATTTATGGTATTATTATGGTCATTCAAGGTCGAAAGGTCAATTCCGAGATCTTTTGTGTGTAATTTTGACTGGAAAATCCATTCTGGTACTGTTTTGATGATTAAAGGGCATCTTCAAGGTCAAAAGGTCAATTTCAAGTAAAAACACATAAAGATTTTGATTGTAAAATCAATTTCTTCTTATATATGATTTGCAACATATATGCTACACATTGGAGCACGCAATATAATACCTCGTTTGAGTATGCTTTTGACTGGATAATCTAATTATGTTAGTTTTAAATGATTAAACATGCTCAAGGTGAAAAGGTCAGGCGACGAGAAGGCGTTAAACTTAAAGGGCAACGGAGAGGTGTTGAAGAGCGAAGAAAAAGCTTTAATGATCAATGAGGAGCTGTTAACGGACAATGAGAGGGTGTTACAGGTCAATGAAGAGGCATTAAACGGCAACGAGAAAGCCTATTAAAGGGCAATAAGGAAGCGTTGAAGGGCGAAGAAGAAATGTTATAGTGCGATCAGTGCCACCTGTGTAAAGAATAATGACTAAAGCAAAATCGAATTTTTAGCTGATGACATTTCAGACAATTCGGACAATGCGCATCGCCTATGGAACTATAATAAATAACATTCTGCGTAGAATTCCACCAGCTGCTCTGCCAGAAGCCACAGCAGTAAGATCACTTTGTGACATTTTCTTGAAATATTTTGTAGATAAAATTGAAAGTACTCGTTCCAAATGTTCAGATAAAGCTCTATATATTCCATCAGTGCAAGAAAAACTAAAATCAAATAAAAAATGACAGTTTTTGAACGTGCGACAGAAGATGAAATTGAAAAGCTTTCTTGGGTTCATCGTCAACATCGTGTGATCTGAACCCCATTCCTACAAGCGTGCTGGAAATTGTCTTGACATACTAATGACTGGGTATATACATCTTCCAAGGCATCGAAAGAAGTGGAGCCTTGCGGTGGGAAGATGCGTAGGCCCTATATATAGGACCATCAGTAAAAAACATATCTTTCTAAAAACGAACTGAAAAATTACAGGCATGTATACAGTTCCAAAATCTTAGATAAAGATAGTAGCCATTCGTTTACAAGCTTATATAAAAAATAACCATATATCTAATCCATTACAATCAGCTTACACAAAACATCACTAACAGAATCAGCGCTGTTTTTGACAACGTTTACCATACTACATTAACAAATCGACTCTCAGATTGGTATGGAATGTCTGCGCAGACTCAAATTTGGTTTTCTTCCTATTTGAAAAGTAGGCAATAATCGGTAACAAGAGGCCAGCCGGCCACCATAATCTCCCACCCACCCGCCCGCGTGTTAGACATTTCTAAGGGTACATCCTTCCCTGAACTCTCACATTCTGTTTTACGTTAAGGGTCTATCTATTTAGCACAGTATGCCATGCATATTACAATGATGATCACATGTCAGCCATTTTTTTATTAGATCAAGCTGACATTTTTCAGGATTTTTTACTCCATGAAACCACACATTTTGGTTTTACAGTAATGGTCTAGCTTTCTGGCACAGTTTACCCGATATTACCGATATTAAGGTCAATGATGGCCTCAAGCCGATCATTTTGAACTTGATCGATATTTTTCAGGGCATATCTCTACCTGAAACCGCACAATCATTTTGTTTTCTACTTAATGGCTGGGTTTGCCATATATAAGGCATATTAAAGTTAATTATGGCTGATAGTACGTCATTTTGAGTTTGATCAAATTAAAAATTGCCAGGGCATATCCCTACCTGAAACCGCACATTTTGTTTTATAGTAATGATTCAGCTATCTGGCATGGTTTGAAAGATATTAAGCATATTAAAGCTAATATTATGGCCGATGGTCGGTCATTTGAATTTGATCGAGTTGAACTTTTTTAGTGCATATCCCTATGTAAAACCACATATTTTGTTTTATGGTAATGGTCTGACTATCTGGCAGGGTTTGCAAGACATCAAGCATATGAAAGGTAATTTTGGCTCATGGTCGACTATTTAAGTAGGTCGAAGTTTATAAACCCCAAATAGCACATCTACACCCCCTAAGGGTAAGGGATGTGTGTGTGCAATATGAAACAAATCCCCTAAAAGTTTCCCAGAGCTGCTCCGGAAATGAATAGCTGTTAGATATCAGGCATATTGCAGTTAATTACGGCTGATGGTCGGCTATTCAAGTAGGTCAAATTTCATATACCCCAAAAGGCGCTTGTATACCCCGTAATGGATATGTGTGTGTGCAATATGAAAAAAACACACCTATAGGTTTCTGAGATCTGCTTTGGAAACGAAATGCAAACAGACGGCGGACGGAAATCCGAGGTGACGTTAATACCCCGCACCAACTTCGTCAGGCGGGAGATAACTATTACAGACACTCTGACAGATAAAGTTACACTCTCATATAGAGTTTCACATGGCTCTGTACTGGGACCACTTTTTGCCTTATACACTACACCAGTCAGCACTATAATATCCAGTTTCGATATAAACAACCATCTTTATGTCGATGATATCCAAATTTTTTTGTCCCTATCATCTAAGGAATCTCTAAGAGAAGTGCTCAATTCTAGGTCAAGGCTCAAATTTATCTGCATCAGCCAGTGAGCACAGGTTAGTAACAAATTAGATTATTTGAAAATTACTCTTTCACAACATTTCAAAAAAGGACATCGCTAGATTAGAATGTGTTCAGAACTGCCTTGCTAGAGTGGTAACCAAAGCCTTACGTTTTAATCTTTCTCTTCCTATACTAAAACAATTACGCTGGCGTCCTGTCAAATTTTGCAATCATTTTAAAATATGCACTATAATTTTCTGAACCCCAAGAGAAAAACAGCCTGCATATCTTACAGACTTACGTGTTTGGTCGAAATGCTCAAAATATTTATGCTCCACAAACTCAATACATTTTTTGTTCCCCTTAAAACTAAGACTGGTTCAAGAGATTTCCCCATAGCCGGCTCAGCCTTGTGGAATGCTCTGCCTGTGCCGATACATAATGCCCAAACAATTTTACCATTCCGGAAATTAGGTAAATCTCACCTATTTGATCTGGTTTTACTGTCATAGCCGCTTAGTGGCCCGGCTCCCTGTTGACGAAACACAAGATCATTCAGAGGATCTGTGCACCTCTGAGCTCTGTTCGCTGAAGATTTAGGCGATATAGAAGTTTTATTGATTGATTGACTTGATGCTTTATAAGGTGATGGAGAGGGACTAAGGGGCTTAGAAGATGCATTAAAGGGCGACGACGAATTCACAATAGGGGATGGAGAGGCATTAAAGGGTGTTGTAAACACACTCTTGTCACGCTTTAACAATTTTTCGTCGCTCTTTCTGCGTTATTGTAGCACTTTTAGTTTAACACATATTCTTTGCAAATGAGTGCATTTTCGTTGCTATTCAACGACTCTTCTTCGCCTTTATTATGCCTTTAGTTTAACACCTCTTCGCTGCAATTAAAGGCCTCTCTGTCACTCTCTAACGCCTTTTCTTTGCCCTGAACTCCTCTTTATTGTCTTTTAACGCCTCTCCGTCGCCTTTTAACGCCTCTCTATTGATCTTCAACACCTCCCCATCGCCCTTGAATGCCTGCCCATCGCTATTCAACGCCAAAGCGGCACCTTTAACATTGTCCTTCAATGCTTTGTGTTGACCTTTATCATAGTTTCTTCGCCCTTTAACACCTTTCCGTCGCTCCTTAGTGCCTCTCAGTCACAATTTAAAGCTTTTCCGTCGCCCTTTAATGCCTCCCTGTCGGCTTTCGGTCGCACTTTAACGCCTCTTCTTTAACGCCTTGGCGCCGCCCTTTAACGCCTCCTAATTGTCCGTTAATGCCTTAGTTTCACCTCTTAACGCCTCACCATCGACCTGTAATGCTTTCCCGTTGCCTGACAATTTCACTTCGATGATGTTAAATCAATAAAATTTGATTATCCAGTCAAAAACACACCAAAACAATGTATTATGTGTGTTCCAATTTGTAGCAAACACATTACAGTGCATAATAGACTTCCCCCAAAATTAGTGAAGAATTGTCGTGTTTTTTCGCAGAAAGAAAATTAGTAAAAAATCTTTTAAAAATTCTTTAATTCTCGTTTTCGAGTATTCTTAGTTGCACGAACAATCATTTTCACGACTTTTCAAGGATAAGATGAGCTGGATATGTGTGACTAAGTGACCGTTGGCAGTCGTTTGCGGTCGCTGCATGTATCTTCTGGTTGTGTTCTCATTTTTCTACTTTCTGTTACCAACAACGAAAATTCTTTTCTCAGAAAAGAATATTGAAGAATTATTTTTCTTTTCGTTATCAAAAACGAAAATTATCTCCTTTGAAGCGAAAAACATTTTTTTCCGTTTTTTTTCTTTTTAATGAAAAAAGAAGATAAAGCAATTTCGTTTGATTTCAAAAAAGGAAATAATTATTTTTAATTCTTTATGAATTTTCGAAGAGGAAGTTTATTATGCACTGTATTGTCCGTTAAAATCATATTCGGCCTTGAAATTGGCCATTTGACGTTTTTAATCAGCAAAAAAAGTAGCAGAAATGGATTATTCAGTCAAGATATCAAAAAGACGACTACACGTCTTTTGCTATTTGTTTTTGTTGAAAATCGTATTTTTTCATTTTTGACCTCGGAATTGACATTTTCATGACCTTGAATTAAAGTTGCCCTTGCAGATGACCTTGAAGATGACCTTGAATCACGAAAATAATACTATAAATTGATTTTCCCACTCAAAACCCCACGAAAAAGAGGTATTGCACATGTTTCTAGCTTTATTTGTTCAAAAATCATATTTTCACTCACTTGACCCTAAAATTAACCTTTTGACCTTGAGCAAATGCATAGGCCTATGATAGTCTTACTCAATAATAGGATAGTGTGTGACCAGTAGGATGGGTGTGTGACCAGTAGGATGGGTGTGTGACCAGGAGGATGGATGTGTGACCGATAGGATGGGTATGTGGCCAGTAGGATGGGTGTGTGACCAGTAGGATGGGTGTGTGACCAGTAGGATGGGTGTGTGACCAGGAGGATGGGTGTGTGACCAGGAGGATGGATGTGTGACCAGTAGGATGGGTGTGTGACCAGTAGGATGGGTGTGTGACCGGTATGTTGGGTGTGTGACCAGTAGGATGGGTGTGTGACCAGTAGGATGGGTGTGTGACCAGGAGGATGGGTGTGTGACCAGGAGGATGGATGTGTGACCAGTAGGATGGGTGTGTAACCAGTAGGATGGGTGTGTGACCGGTAGGATGGGTGTGTGACCAGTAGGATGGGTGTGTGACCAGGAGGGTGGGTGTGTGACAAGTATTATGGGTGTGTGACCAGTAGGTTTGGCGTGTGGCCAGTAGGATGGATGTGTGACAAGTAGGATGAGTGTGTGACCAGGAGGATGGGTGTGTGACCAGGAGGATGCGTGTGTGACCAGGAGGATGCGTGTGTGACCAGTAGGATGGGTGTGTGACCAGGAGGATCGGTGTGTGACCAAGAGAGTGGGTGCGTGACCAGGAAGATGAATGTGTGACCATTAGGATGGGTGTGTGACCAGTCAAATCGGTGTGTGACCAGTATAATAGTGTGTGACATGTAGGATGAGTGTGGGGTGTGACCAGTAGGATAGGTGTGTGAACAGTAGGATGGGTGTGTGACAAGTAGGACTAGTGTGTGACCAGGAGGATGGGTGTGTGACCAGGGGGATGCGTGTGTGACCAGGAGGATGGATGTGTGACCATTTGGATGGGTGTGTGGCCAGTCGGATAGTGTGTGACATGTAGGATGAGTGTTGAGTGTGACTAGTAGGATAGGTGTGTGACCAGTAGGATGGGTTTGTGACCATTAGAATGGGTGTGTGGCCAGTCGAATTGGTAGGTGACCAGAAGGATGGGTGTGTCACCAATTGGATGGGTGTGTGACCAGTAGGACGGATGTGTGATCATTAGGATGGGTGTGTGACCAGTATAATGGGCGTGTGACCAAGAGGAAGCGTGTGGGACCAGTAGGATGTCTGTGTGACCAATAGGATGTGTGTGTGACCAGGAGGATGGGTGTGTGACCAGTAGGATTAGTGTAAGATCAAGAAAATGGGTGTGTGAGCAGGAGGATGAGTGTGCGACCAGTAGGATGGATGTGTGACCATATGGGATGGGTATGTATCCAGTAGGAAGGGTGTGTGACCAACAGGATGGGTGTGTGACTGGTAGGATAGTGTGTGACCAGTAGGATGAGTGTGACCAATAGGTTATGTGTGTGACCAGAGTATGGGTGTGTGAACCCTCAATAGGTCTACATCCAGCACTGCTAATTCAACGAAGTTTATTACAATGTCTTGAGCCAGTGGGGCAGATTCGCACAGTGGTAAAAAGTGGTAAAAAGTGTAATATTCAATCTGTAATTCCTATGCTAATCAAGTTAGAATTAAAAACTACACTAGTATTGGGCCTATATAAATTAAGTGTATTGGCTATAGTACGTTTGTTATCGTCTTCACAAATATTATTCCCCCCCCCCCCCCCCAGATTTTCGAATGCCCAGTTATTACAAGAGAAAGAGTAGACTATTTAACTGATTAAAACATATCTCAGTTTAAGTTTTTTTTTTGTGGAATAACGTTAAATTTCTAGTCTATAGGCTAGTAGACTATAGGCATTTTTTTAAATTTAGCACTAGCGTTAGACGTTAGCGTTAGGCCTAGTCTATATTTCTTTATCAAGTGGGCTCTGTTATGTAGGCCTAGCCAGCAAACATAAGCCCAACATCGGGCCAACGCCTCGTGTTTGCTTGGTATGCCCAGACTTCTTCGCTGGGGTGAAGGGTTGCCTATAAAATTTACAAGCAGGGTGGTTTCTCTAGTTAGGTCTAGCCTAGGCCTATAGTCTAGTTTATAGGCTACAAATAAAAAGCTCAGCTGGAATATTTGAATCATAGACAGGCCTACTAGGTCTACAGATGACATAGACACAATATTTGGAAAAAATGAGCCTGATCTGACAAGTAGCCAAGCCTACAACCATGACAACAGACAGAAAGCCTGTATGTCCTGTATGTCCACAGCCAGATGAGTTCAACGAGTGACGTCACACCCACCGTATAGGTATTATATCGACCACCAGATGTCAACCACGGCGTTTCCAAATCTGTCAGCACCTTTGCATTTTAAACCTCGTATTAAACGTTGATAAATGACATATTGACAATCGTTGCGTTGGGGATGCTCTTAAAATATACTAATCTATCAAAATAATATGAAATATTTGATTTTCAAAACCTTAATAGCCTCACTTTAAGGTAAGCTATTGTGGCTACATTAAGGGGGATTTTTAATTCCTGTAGGCAATATTTAATGGTCAAATAACAATAACATCCCCTGGGACGCATCGAAGCGATAGCTGGGCGTGGAAGATCAGTAAGCACGTCCACAAAACTGCCCAGGTCGCGTGGATGCGATCCCTGGACGGGGCGAGCCGGGACGCACGTCCACAGGCCGCGTCGATGCGATCTCCGGCCAATTTATCTCCCTCCGCGCTACCCCTCATACCTTTCTAAATAAATAACTTTTCAAGTTTGCGTGCTATCATAATATAATTTATATCATTGTTTTCAGTATTAAAAAGACTTTCTGGACATCTTTATTTAATATCTGTATCACCGAAATTGACTGAGTTAGCAATCTGTAAATGCAACTTTCTATACTCACAAGCCGTAATAGCTTAACATGATACTGGCAACATGACGTAAAGCTAATATGCCTCGCTGCGATGCAGGGGGCCTGGACGCCATCCACAGCATCCCTCAGGTCGCATCGATGCCATAGCTGGGCCGGGCGGGCATGTAAGCACGTCCACAGCCCTCTCCGGGGCGCATCGATGCGATCTCCCTGGCCAATTAATCTCCCTCCGCGCTTGAATGGGCGTTCAACACACATAGCTTAGCATGATGGTGACGGCATGACGTAAAGCAACCTCGATGCGATTAAAATAAATAACTTTGCGAGTTTCCGTGCTATCATAATATAATTTATATCATTGTTTTCAGTATTCAATAAGCTTTGCGGACATCTTTATTTTATGGCTGTAGCACCGAAATTGACGGAGTTAGCAATCAGCATTGCAGATGCGCTCACACCTCGCTGACAGCCTTTCACGGCCACGGCAACACTGCTTAACCGTGCCTACTTTTCTAAATTTACAACTTTGCGAGTTTCCGTGCGATCATAATATAATTTATATTATTATTTTCAGTAATAAATAAGCTTTCTGGACATCTTTATTTCATGTCTGTAGCACCAAAACTGACTGAGTTAGTGATCTGCATTGGCGAGGAGTTCACACCTAGCTGACGCACTGCCAGCGCTGGCTTCCGCGGCTAATTAGAGGTGTCTCACACCTTGTAAAGGCAAGGGTGCACTAGGCGGGGGCCCTAGGGTAGTGGTTAGCACCGCTGCCTTTCACGCCAGAGTTCGGGGTTCGGTTCCCGGTCTCGGCGGTTTGAAAGAAACAAAAATGTTTCTTCCCCATCCACGTGTGAAAGTCAGTACTGTGGGGAGTCACCATGACCGAGAGGTAGCGTGCTCGGCCTCAGACCGCCAGGGCTCGAATTTCGAATCCTGTGTCTGGAGGACAGTGTCATCTCAATCATCTCACCATCCTCAGGAGGTTCTCCTGGCCCAGTTTAGCCTATATGTGCACAAAGGTGGCCTAAAGCCCGATTCATTTTTTATTTACTAGGTATCACCTGCACCGCATCTTAATAAATATTTGCATTAAAAACCCCATTGAAACAGGGTTTTAAATTAATAGCAGAAAAAGTATTCGGTCTACAGTAACAATACTTATATCACTGGAAAGCATTTTCCAGTCACTATAATCTGAGAGGCATTCCGACACTGTAGCTAAAATATTGAAGTTTTTATTCATTTAAAACCGTTTTTATAAAAGTTGTTTTTTAGCTAGAACTTAATGGCAAGTATAGCAAATACTAGGTGACTAAGCGACTCCGATGCTATTTCAGACTTAAAAATATCTTGAAAATTGACAAAGTTATAATTGTACAAAGATTGATCAATTTTGGCAATTTATTAGATTCCCGTTTTATATAAGTTATTTTTCAAATATCAAAATGCGACAAAAATAGGCTGATACTAGGTGCCCAAGCGATTCCAATGATGTATTACACTTGAAAATATCTTAAAAACTGACAAAGTTAGTAATTTCAATGCATGGTTCAACTATACCAAAAACTGCACTTGTGAAAATAACCAAGTCCAAAGATGATTAATCTCCCTCCGAATGAACTCTGTTCATATTATACCCAAATTCAGTCACGCATCAGCTTAACGTCGTGCTTGCCAAGATTAACATCGATTAGAATGACTGAGCTTAACATGCAGCTTAACATCGTGTAGCTATTTTTAACATCATTTAGCTGTGTTTTTTTAGATGTCATTTTTTTAATAAATAATTTATTTAAAAAAAAACAACACCTCATATCACCTTAACGTCGTACTTGCCAAGATTAACATCGATTAGGTTGACTCAGCGATTCCTATCTTAAAAACTGACAAAGTTCAATGCATGGTTCGTTCAACTATACCAAAAACTGCACCTGTGAAAATGACTAAGTTCAAAGATGATTAATCTCCCTCCGAATGAACTCTGTTCATATTATACCCACATTCAGTCACGCATCAGCTTAACGTCGTGCTTGCCAAGATTAACATCGATTAGAATGACTCAGTCACAATGCAGCTTAACACCGTGCAGCTATTTTAACATCATTTAGCTATTTTTTTAAAATGTCATTTTTTCAATAAATAATCTTTCTTTTTTTCAAAAATCACCTCATATCACCTTAGGTGGTGCTCAGGCAGGGTGTGGGTGTGTGTTTTGGTGGGTTGGACCCTGGTAAAGGGGGTTTACCAGTTTGGTCTAGACCCACAGTCAATTTAAAGTCTAACCCGTGCTCTGTATTTAGAATTATTGATTACAAATAGACCAATTTTACTGGTGTGATTTGACGTCATAATGCGTTTTTTAAGATGTTTTGTGTATATATATCTAACACATATCTCAGCCAATCAGGCTGGAATGTACGTGACAGAAAGATATAGTCCCAATCTTTCATAATACCACTCACAGTGGAATTAGTTTTTACATACTCAAGTATGTGACACTTCTGAAACAAATAAATAACACTCTCGTGTTTTTTGAAAAAATCAACAGCAACAACCAAAATAAAATGTAACCAGCTCAACTGATAGTTAAATACGCATGGGCATACTATAAACAACAATATAACAATATAACACAGACATATACCCCAGCAAAATTGCATGTCTACACCAAAATATATACCCTGTAAGATATGGGTGCCGTATAATGGGGTGACTTGGGACGATGGGGTGACAAATGTGCATAACAACAACGGAAAAATGTGTTCCAAGTCACCCATTTTAAAAATGTATTTGTTTAAAATTCATGGATTGTGACTTTACAGGAAAAGACTATGTTTGATATTATTTATCTTCTTGACATAACATTTTTGAAACCTATGGCTATTCCATGTCCAAAATATAATCAAGTTATCAAATTATAAAGGTACACACCAGTCAAAAGTAAAAGTAACTTCAGAAATGTCCATAAAATTGCACTCGCCAAAAAATGCTCACTACCTTCAAATGAAAGAGGTGTTCCCGCCAAATATAACGCAGTTGGCACATCAACAATATTCTGTCTTTGTTTTTATAAAAATATGACTCCTAATATAGAAATTGTCATTACAGTCATATTTTAAAATAATATTTTAATGATTTGTCCAAAGTCACCCCATCGTCCCAAGTCACCCCATTCTACGGTACTCAGAACACCTCTTCTGATTTTCGCGCCTATGAGCTCGGGACACCGAGGAGTTAGGCGCTATAGAAGTTTATATATTCATTCATTCATTCATTCATTCATTCATTCATTCATTCATTCATTCATTCATTCATTCATTCATTCATTCATTCATTCATTTATTCATTCATTCATTCATTCATTCAATCATTCATTCATTCATTCATTCATTCAATTATGATTAGAAGGATACAAAGGATACAAACACAAAACAAAATACTCAAATTGATGTCATCCAAGGGAAGGATGGATTATTAGCACATTGATTACCAGCTTTTACCTGTTTACACATGTTAAATATAATTCTACACACATAGATGTCGATCAGGTAAACCCCCGCTCTCTATCACTGAGGTCAGAATGGTTAATATAAAACGTGACATCAATCAACAAAATTTCAAATCATTGCCCTCCATTTTGTCAAATCTGTATAATTTTCATTCACGTGAAGTTCTGGACAATATTAATGCATAGTATAAAAGATCTTTTATAGCCATACCTAACCTTATGACTCTCTATATATATTTCATTGGTATACAATGTTAGCAAATTTAATATGGTTTTCAAAATATAGACATTGTGATTTTGTCATTATATGATGTTTGCCGGCGGCCATCTTGATTTATTTTAAATTCGCCACATAAGAATCACATAATATTTTTATAGGTGGGTTCATTCAATTCTTTGACCCTCAGAACATATGTGTAGACACCAAAATTATGATTCTTTGTCAATTAGCGATATTGTCCAAATAAGATTTTCATGGCGGTCATTTTGAATCCCGTGAACAAAATGGTACCCCTCTCTTGGTGAGAAGGGGGTGCACGGTGACCAATTCTGGCTCAAGGACTAATATACATACATGTTTATGCATGGCGGACTTCCCGGCTTGGCGTCCAGGTCAAAAAGGGTGCAGCAAAGGAGTTTTAGTTATATTATCATTCCGAATCTTGACGTTGTATCCTGCCCATTTCCGCCCCGTAAAAAAATATTTAACCCTTTACCGCCAAATTATTCAACTTGAATTTTCACCCACTTGAAGTTGTGTCTCGCTGACGCGATCCACAACTTCAAGTGAGTGAAAATTATTCAGATTTACCAAAATGGAGGTCAGCAAATTTCAAATCTTGCTGATTATTGTCACGTTTTTTTCTTTACCCAGTTTAAAAGCTGATATGTAATGTGCTAATAAAAATGTAAAAAAACGAATATATGCGGCACCGGCGGTTAAAGGGTTAAAGCATCTGCGTGTCCCAGTATCAGTTCATGGCAGGACTGAGGTGAAGATATTCAAATCCAATCAATGCTTCCAGATGAACCTGACTTCAAATTCATGTATTTGAAGCCTTGTAATTAGAAAACATTTTGCGTTTTGTCAAATGATACTGACGATGCCATTGATTTTCTTTAACATTATGATTAAGACATGACAACATTCCTTAACATCAGTAGCTGTGGGTAAAGCAGGATCAGGCGATACAGTGCGTTACCATTTTACAATATTATCATCATAGTGGATTGATGATAATATTGTAAAATGGGTAAAATGGGTAAATGGTACGAACTCATAAATTTCAACCCTGTATCATAATCGTCTATATTATCTTCAAGTCAATTGTTAGTCTACACACGCTGGATATCGCTACCAAAATTCTGGATCTATATGGATCGCCCATACAGTGGTACCGCCTAGTGGCGATTCTGCTGCCATATTACTCAGTGACTTCTACACCCTTTTCTGTGACATTTATCTGTACACTCTTCTATCTACTATTTGTGATTGTCAGTGACCATGGCAGTGCTTGCTGAGATTGTAACTTTCCTTTATATAAGTAAATATTTAACGTTACCTGTTTCTCTTTTATACCTGATTTTTCTGTAATGTATTTACCATGTCTAGTGGAAGTCTAAGAGCATTAACTTTTCTGTCTTTTTAATTATAAGCGTTTTTATCCCAAATTTTAGCCAGTTGATAAAAATCTGAATCAATTTCATATTTCTTACACTTTTCTGAAAGTCATTTTAACTACAAGTTTTCCATGGGCTGAAAGCATGTGTCGTACTGAAGACGACGATATTAGTATTACTTTTCAAGTTATTTCTCATGTATTTTCTATGTTAAATACTCCTTAAAACTAGCACAGCTTGTCGTCTGCTGGTGTTCCGGTACACGTGAATTCTGGGATAGAACTCTAGTGATTGGCTACATCTGGATCCCATGTTGCCAGCATAAAGGTCATTTTTCACTTTTTCTCGCCAGTCATGCAGTCCCTATCCCACTTGTCATCATAGGACGTCGAGAAACGGCTGTACTCCACGTCTGTCTACTACACCGACACCATAGGCATGTCAACCTTATGGATATAATGTACAACTAATAAAGCATCATGAACAGTTACAATTTCAGTTCATCATTTCTATAATAATTTATGACATGAATCCCCGTGTGATAATGGCATTTCATTTTTATCACCTCATTATTATCTAAATATCATCTAAACATAATTTTTACCATACGCAATTATTACATACATCTTTTTAGGTCGATATAATTTTGCAGTTTTTTATATCATATTGAGTGACCAGTCACTAGTGTAGGCCTATTAGCCTGAAATTTATGATTGATTTGTATAATGTAAACTGGATGAGACTTAAATTAGGATTTATTACTACCACGCTATGTACCACTTCATCTTCTATATTATTAAAAAATCATGTGGTTTTTGTTCCTGTTCACCTGATATGCAGATATGTACATCCTTTCTCAGCCGTGATAATTAAGGCAACAAGAACAGGAAGAGCGCTCAAACACTATACAAGTCGCAGTGGCAAAGCACCATCATATTAAGATCTCCCAGCTACTGCTGACATGCTTGGTCACATAAACCATGCCATTTTTACCACTCAATAACCACAGTAACTCAAATCAAAAGCTAATCTAGGTCCCAAATAATAAAATTAATAATAAGTCATGTACATTTTTCACTTTGATTTTCGATTAAATTCACCTTATTTGTCTTTCTTCATATAAGCCGTTCAGGAAATGAAATTGTTTAAAGACGTTCGGATAGAATTTGCATTTTCAAAATAATGTGCGAAAGTGGATATTATTGCTTTTGCTTGCTAGATTTTTATCACAGATTTTCAATTCTATGGATAGCTAATAGTTCCAGGAATCCATTGGCGGTTGATTCGGTTATCAGAGGATTGAGTAAATAATCTATCTCTATGATTATTGTGCAAAACGAAGTAACATAATATTTATAGTAGGCCTACTTTTTCCAATAACTTATACTAACTATGATTATTGTGCGTGTATCGTAAGACTCACAACTGCTGGATGGTTTCTAAAATAATAGAAACTAAGGCTAATATTTTCAATATTCAACATTTTATTTATATTACATATAAATCTTCTTTTTTTTTAATTACACATAACCTTTTGACGTCAATAAAACGTTCTTGCGTACGATTGTTTACGTTATAAACTTACGAAACAAAACATGTATTTCGATCATGGCCGTTATTCTACATAAAGTATCTTTTTTTTCTTGTGAAAATTCTCTGATTTCACCATGTTTCTTGTGAAGACTTTTTGATTTCACCATGGTTTGCGGTCCTGAGAACCTGGCAGACACAACTATCCATGGCCTATAAATTTTTAATAAAAAAAAGTCTGGCCTAACTATGATTATTGTGCATATATCGATTCAAAACATCTAGATGGTTTCTAAAATAAAGAAAACTAATATTTTCAATATTAAATATTTTATTTTTTCTTCATCACACAACACCATTTGACGTTAATACAATGTTATTGCGAATGATTATTTATATTATAAACTTGAACAAGGATTTCGAGCATATTTTTCATGGCAGTGTTTTTCTGCAGTAGATGTCGGGACCTACACCAGCCACGTTGTACCTGCTGCCATACCCGATCCAGTTGGCAGCAGCTGGTATACCTGCGACGCTGGACCAAGGAGAGGTTGGGTTTGGACCGTGGACGGTGGCAGGGCTCCAGCCCACTTCAGTAAATCCGATCTTCTCCCAGCCTGGAGCCACAGGAGGATTGCCGCCGTAGTTACCGTAACACTTCCATGATCCGTCCGTCACCACGCCAGTAGAGGTTGAAGCCAGTAAACCCATAGCTACATTAGCCACATCTGTGCACTGGATGGCTATCACTTTGGCGCAGTCTGAGTACTCATAACGAGTGACTTGTTGCCAGCTTTGGACGCCGGCCGTGTTTTGGGTCTGCTCCACGCCGTCAATCCACACTCTCATGGAATCATCACAGGTGGCTGTCAGGACGTTAGAATAGGATGCAACTGAAAGATGTGGGAAACAATGAGATGATAAGTCAAGTACCATGACAATAGGCCTACGCATTCAGCATGTAAAAAACATAGATAAATACCCAGCAAACACGAGGCATTGGACCAATATGGGCTGATGTCAGGCCAGCGTCGTAGACGATGAACCAACATCAGCCCGACATCGGGCCAACGCCTCGTTTTTGTTGGAAAATTATATATTCACACAAACCAATGGACTTCTATGAATAGTTTCGGTCTGGAAATCATGTTTTTAAATTGAGTGTTCCGCAATAAAAAGTAGAATGTGTGTGCAGGTGCTGGTATTGCTGACACGATTATAAAAATGAATAAAATACACCTACGTTAAATTGGTGCATTTAAATGAATATTTTGGGGTTAAAAGCACTGGAATTTAACCTACATACATATATATAACTTACCTATAGGTTTTGATCCACAAGCACGACAATTGCACTGGCTGACAACATCATAAGGGACGACATAATCACGTCCTGCGAATGAAGAACAGAAAACAAACTTAAATTGCATATCTTGTAAAAAAAACATATGTTATTTCAAGCCTCGATACTATCATTTACCGTACAATTTTTCAACATAAGATTTAGGGCCTATAGATTAGTACATTACCTGGCAGTAAAACTTTTTATTTTATGCTAACGACATTTTCAACCACTCTCTTTATATAAAAAACTTGTTATGAATTAAACTAATTATATATCTTTTCTATATCCACAGTACAGTACGTGTATAGTGAGCGTGGCTAACTAAATGATTGTTATCCGCAGTTATTGCAGACATGACACCGAAACCATGTTGATCCAACATTGTATAAATGTTATACAAATGTTTTGTGATTGTTGGGAGGCCTTATATTACTCACCGTCCTCACAGCTGACGTCAATGCTCGTCTGACTGAAGCAGGTAGGCTCACAACAAGTACATTTACTGGAAAAGGCAGGGGAATAGAAGGGGTTGTAGTAAGCTGTACTTCTACAGGAGCCATCACAACCTGAGGAAATATAGTCCTCCTTGGTTTTACATTTCATACGCTGATGATAGATATAGTCTCTAGGGGTAGTCTTTCTATGTGTTACTCCACATTCTCCTGTGAAAATATAATACAAATATTCTTATGTACAGTCCCAGCAAACACACCACATTTGTATACCATCTATACAATGTTGGATCAACGTCGAAGACGTTGGGCCGACGTTGTATAATTGCTATACATTTTTTTTGTGTTTGATGGGGTATTACAATTAAAACAAAAGTGGAGCATTGCATATGAGAAGTAATATCAGCGGGAATAAATCACGTTTGAATGAACGCGAGAACACAAGCAGGACATTTGATGCTAAAAATATAAAGGCTGTGTGATCAGTTATATCAAGGTGGAGCATATAATGCACACATGTAGGCCCTGGGTCTAATAAAATGTTTTTAAGTGAAACTGAATGTTTTTACAATGAATGTTTTTACATGGTCTATACAATGGCAACCAAGTGAAGTATTTTTGAGAACAGGATGTATCGGACCAATCATGATATTCTATACACTATGAGATAAGCCAATCACCCCCGTCATTCAGTTGTTATATATTAGGGGATATAATACCACACTTGGGACAGTAAATAAATAGCAATACAATACGGGGATTGAAGGTTGTGTTGATCGGACTAGCAAATAAATGCCCAAAATATCTTATGATTTGCTCAATTTAAAATTAGTTAATATGTGCGTGCTATTTTCCTGATTTCCTGATAATTTCGATTACTAACATTGGCCTATTGCACTGGGCATTTTGTGTGCAAAATAATTGCACCACACGCACCTGCGCAGTGGATAAAAAGTGTTGTACGAACCCAATACGATTTGATAAATGTACAATGTGGACTACGGTAATCATTAACGTCCTTAGATTACAGCTAAACTGACCACGTGACTTTACAGTACCGTTGTGCACCATCTTTTTAATGAGTGCAAGAAGGTGCTGCACCAAGCAGCACCAATTTGTGTGTAAGACCACTCGAATACAAAACGTGCTGAATTTCTCAGCGGTGCTACACCAAAACAGCCCAGTCAAATACTGGTATAAAAAGCTTTAAAAGAAGGGAATAACAAATACGAAAAAACCGAAGTGATCAAACAGTGGTAGCATATTGTATAAAGTGTAACAAGTAGCAAAGACACATTTTTTGTGTCAAATCACCAGCTGGTAACTTACGTTGAAGTACCGGTAAGCCAATACTATCGTCATGAACAGTAGAGTCTGATGGTAGCTTAAGAGCACTGGTTGAACAGCAGCAGACCAACACTAGCAGAGTTGTTATGATGAAGAACTTCATTCTTGCGCCAATGACGATACAGTTGACTAGTAATCTTTATAAAAACCCAGTTGTAACTCTAGTTCTGTACGTTGAGATAGGTAATGAATTATACTCAGTTTCTTAGCCTTTAAATACTTGTATTTTTAGCGTGAAGCCATTCTGTTCACTCAACCATGCATACATCGTGTCCGCTTTAGTCATCGCCGTACCGGACACCTTTATCTACACCATCCCAGCAAACACGATAGATTGAACTAATGTTGGTTTTATGTTGGGCCAGCATCGCAGATGGTGGACCAGCATTAAAACAACATTGGTTTAAGGAGTCGTGTTCATTGGAATCATTATGAGGTGACATTTTGAGCCCCAAATTCACAAACTGTAGATGTCCGTCAGGGTTAGGTGGTTAAGGGAATTCCTTCATTTAATGTTATTGAAGTGAAAACATGTAAAGATCGCATCGCATATTCGATGTTGCTTATAGTGGGAGGGGGTACTTAGGTATGCCTGCCGACACCCAGTTACTGGTCATCGTATTGCATTCAACATTAAACCAGCACAGGGACAATAATTGTGTCCGATTGAAAATGCCGCTTCACGTCGCTGTTGTTTTTCTCTTCTCCGCACGGAAAAACCCAAATTTACTTCCGTCTGGAAAAACCTTGCAAGTTCCTGTATAAATGTTAGTAACGCCTACCACAAACTACGTACACAATTATTCATTCATACCTGTAAATCATCGCGATATTAGGCCCCATTATTCCTACCAAAATGGAAAATGACCCGCATACATCTATAAAAAATATCTAATTATATATAATTATGATATAAAGTTAGATATCCATATTTATATATCCATATAGATATATATATCCATAAAAGCTATTTATCCATATAGATATAAAAATATCCATATATTGTAGAATCAAAATTTGAGTCTAAGGGCGTCAGCTTTTGGCGTTCAAAGCCTATCCCCACATTGAAAGAATTAAAAATGTATCGGCTATTTGCCATAGACAGCTTTTGTATAATTTATTCTATTAGTTAGTAAAATAAATGATGATTTATCGATAAAGTAATGTAACTGATGATTTTTTTTTTTTTTTCCAATTTGTGATGTTTTCAGGACAAAAAGAGATCACCATGTCTTTTTGTCTGTTATTATTCGTGTGAAGGTGGTGGAACAGTAGTGATGGTGGTGGTGTTGCTGATAGTGTTATATTACCATATAATTTTATAATAGACTAACATATCTTGGTGGTGGTTGAGTAAGTGATGGTGGTGATGTCGATGGTGGTAGCGGTACTGGTGGTGTTGATGTTGGTAGTGATGCTGGCGATGTAGGTGGCGTGGGCAGTGGTTGTAGTGATGGTGGCAGTGGCGATGGTGGTGGAATTGATGGTGATGGCGATGTCGTATTGGTGGTGTTCATGTGGTATGACGGTGGTGGAGGCGGTGGGGTAGATGGTGGTGGCGTTGATGGTGGTGATGGCGTTGGTACATATTGTGTTCAGAATGAACGTAGGAAAATCAAAAACAATGTGATTTCATCGCCTGGTTATCAGATATCATGCTGACAAAATAAAAAACTTAACTGGATTGTATAAAGTGCTTTAACCCTTTAACCGCCAAATTATTCAATTTGTATTCTCACCCACTTGAAGTTGTGTCTCGCTGACGCGATCCACAACTTCAAGTGAGTGAAAATTATTCAGATTTGACAAAATGGAGGTCAACTCTTTTCAAATCTTGCTGGTTGATGTCACATTTGATCTTTAACTTCAACTCTTTTCAAATCTTGCTGGTTGATGTCACATTTGATCTTTAACATTATGTTAAAGATCAAATGTGACATCAACCTATGCCGTAACATCATCATTTTCTCCTCTGCGACCTTGCGTATTGAATTCAGATTAAAAAAAAATGTACCTGTCCATTATTCACCTGGAAGTAACCCACATACCAAAAATTGTTATCCTAGCTTATTTTCTGACAAAGTTATAGGCAAAAGAAGAGGCAAAAAAAACGGGGGTAGAATCCATAGCTCCCTCCGTCTCACCTACGGTGACGGCGGGAGCTAATAAGCAGATACTGTATGTTGCCTTTCCTCGGCGGTATTATAACCAAGGTATTTCAAATTATATATTTTTACAAACCAAAATCCATGGTATTTTTTTCATGCAGCTATCTCGCCACTGCACATTTTCCCTTTCGAACAAATATAATCTTATTTAGTTTCTTCATTTTGTTGAGCGGCAGCTAACGTTTTCCTGGTATTATCAGTGAACCTCATGACTAAAATACCCATTATGACTGCTATGATGCTGCCTCCGAATACCGACCAAAATGACGGTTCACCCATCAGTCTGAAAGGTAAAGGGCGCCCCTCATATTCTTGCCTCATTGATTCAAATGCTATTTGGTAAGCGCATAAAATTAAACAGTGGAATATTGTGTGACTCTGTGGGAATATGTCACATTCGCCCGATGCGCAACTTTCTGGACAGCGACTGCCATAAAACAACACGGAAATAATCATATAAACAGGCACCCAAATATGTCCACTCAAGAGTAAGTCATCGTTGGTTTCATGACAATGTACATACTGTATAAATCTGAATAATGTAGGCAATTGAGTTATTATCAAACAACCACCAGCAAAAGATATGTTGAAGACGAGTCTCAAAGCTTTGTTCAGAGTTCCCAATCGTCCCACGGTGCAGCCAATGATCACACCTGATGCTGAAACCCACACCAGGTAGAGTGGCCACCTTCCAAACTCTGTGTAGAACTGTGTGGTGCCGGCCAGAAAGTACAATCCCGTGCCACCGGCTATGCCTCCAAGTGAGTTACCCAGATAGTCCATCTGATAGAACCAGTAGTCGTCCAGCACTGAGCGGCTACAGAAAACGTGGCAGGCTGCGCTCATCAGGAGATTCGCCGAAAACCCGAGGCCACAAGCAATGACCGGCCATATTGAAGCGTCATTCATCACATCGTATTGTCCTGCCCAATGCAAAGTCCTGAAGAGCAGATACAGCCCAGGCAGCAAATGACTCCAAATGTTGAAAGTCTCGTTGTGAAACCAGAACACACTCCGCAGATAGTAAGACCAGCTCTGCTGTAGACATCTGTAATAGCCGTGAATGTACGGCTTTTTGAGAGTCTCTGGCATTGACTCCACAGATAAGTGTTTGCATTCTGGTATTTTTCTCGCCGAGGCGTCATCCTGGTTATTATTATCGGCCACAGGGTTGCGAGTCTTCCCCCAGCTTTCCCTCGTTCGTAGAAAAGAAATGTAGCTCATGATTTATTCCATCGACATGTAACGTTACACACGTGAAAACCCAGCAAATTACGCGCGTCCAAAACCACGCTTCATTCTATAATAGGCCTATATAATAAAGTGCAATGCCATGTCAGCTCAGAAATGTATCCTTGTATAGGCCTACGTATTCCCAAAGATATAATCATCGACTAGATCAAGCTGCCTCCAATTGTGACATATGCTGCTATGAAAGCCAAAAGGCAGTAACTGCTTACTTCAACTATATGCGGTTTGGGTTTACTTCTCAAGTAAACAGATACTGTCTTGTGATTTCGTAGAGCAATATAGGCTTACTATCTTGCAAAACATGTCGAAAATGTCAAAGGGGAGGGGTTGCTATACGTCATTAAAATTAAAACTCATTAAGCCTAAGCCTCGTATGTTATCTTCATTAATCTCTCACCCACTTAAGTTGTGTCTCGCTACCGCTACCGCTACAACTACAACTGCAAAATTACTCATATTTGGTTAATTACAGACTAAACATTTGCAAATCCTAATGTTCAAACACCCATTTTATTCAGGATAACAGTGATTTGATCGACTAATAAAAAATGAATAGAAAACAAGTTTAATCTACCTAGCGCTTACTGGGCTAATATGCCATTCCATCTTATTTTCTTTCGTATCATATGGTGCGAATTGCGGCGCGGGGTGTCTTTATTTCATAAAATACCGTGGTGTAACATCTGAAATGAAAGCCCATTTCACCTCTAAGCACGCCTTTTTTTAGATCGCACGCACAATTTACTAAAATTCAATATATTTGTTTTAAAAAATGTTCGAGTACGCTGAAAGCGTCATTGTACTAAAAGGGTTCACAGTGTAAGTTTACTCCTACAGTGCGGGAATCGACTTTAGTCGTCAGAATCTGACGTCTACAGACGTCAGATTCTGACGACTAAAGTCGACTCCCGCACTGTAGGAGTAGAAATATTTCTAATGGCCATAGACACATAACATGGGTATTCAAATGAAGCGGAAAGGGGTAAGTAAGTCATTTATGATAATTTCAAATTGAAAAAACCCTTTGGTTGCGATGTTTTTTTTACACATTGATTCGGCGCTTTAAGGGTTAATAAGATAGACCGCTGCACCAGTCTACGTAAAAATAAACAATCAATTCACAAACTGAATGTGTTACCTTTAAACTGCAAGAGAGATGAGCATTAAATTTGCAAGATTGACAAATAATATTTTGCTCCAAATTAAATGGATATAATTGTGACCACTTGAAGTTGAAGCGAGACACAGCTTCACGTTGGTCAAAATTTATATTCTATAATTCGGTGCTCTTCAGTGTAAGGGGTGGAAATTTTAATTACTTATTCAGAGTGCTTCATTTAGCATCTTTAGATAATGATCACTGTACCATATGGTCTCAATTTTATTCATCACTTAATTATAATTTGCCTTGCTAAATATATTCGGATTGGAAAAAGGCAAAAAAAACATAATATTGGTTTTAGTGGCTTACTAAAACGACACAATCAGGCTAAAATCATTATTTTTATTTTGGCTTCTTATTAATGGCCATAAGAGGTGAACATAGACTAGAAGTGCGTAAGTTTTTCAAAATTTGTGTTGCGCATTTACCAGTTAAGCGTGAAATAAGGACGGAATTTAATTTCAGACATGCATGTCCAAAATAAGAAATACTGGATACTTGCTACGTTTCCACAGCAACCCAAAATTTAAAAGACTCACACAATTCTAGTATGTGGACATGTTCACATCTTACAATGTTGTATATACATGTACATATCTCTATTTCTATGACAAATAAGTCTGGATTGACTTTCTTTCTGTCAATAAAATATCTGTCTGTCTGTCTGTATGGCCAAGTTAAGAAGCCAGAATAAAAAACTGATTTTTTTATGAATTTAGCCTGATTGTGTCGCTTTAATTTATGACGTTCATACTTTAATTTAATTCTATTTTAACCTATTTGTTTTATGATTATCAACCCCTAATAAGCGACAAGTTATATTATTCAAATTTTCACCCACTTGAAGCTGTGGATCGCGCTAGCGAGAAACAACTTCAAGTGGGTGAAAATTACTCTTATTTATGAATACTATGCAAACATGCCATGCTCTTAGTGTGCAATAATTTTACTCGTTTCACTTAACTAATAGGCCTAATCAACACGACTAAATATTATTACAATTGATTTATGCAGAAGTGCCTAAATTTAATTATAGACCAAAGGTAAGCAATAGGGTATGACACACTTAACATCGGCTTATATTATACTAAATTTAATCGTCCCTTTTAATTATGTATATCTCATGAGTATAATCTATGGTATTTTTGTACAGTCTGCAGTGTTTCAATTATGCCAGAGAGGCCTACTTACTAGCTTTACCCGTGCGAAGCACGGATCAAAGCTAGTAGTGTATATAAAAATGTTCTAAAAAAATACGTGATATCGCGTGCCTAAGTTATCCATGACCGCGAAGTGGGCCGTAATTCGGTTATCGGCGAGATGAAAATAGGGTTCTGTGGAATAAAGCGAACACCATTATTTTTCATAATCTAGTCATATGAACATAATCTGGTGAAAAACCGAGTCTACGCGATTTTCACACTCACGTACATCAGAGACAGGATTGAGTTAATCTCTATATCAATGATTATTGTGAAAAACGAACTAACATAAAATTTATAACACGTTAGTATTTTTTCTAATAACTTACTAATCGGCTAATAAGGCCAGACTATTTTATTTTTATATGTTTTTTTACGGGCCCGCTGACATTGACTTAGCCGAATTACAAATAAAAAAACTAGTTTTTGTTATTTTTTTTTAAATACGCTAACGTGTTATTCTACATAATGTATCTTATTTTTTCTTGTGAAAACTCTCTGATTTCACCATGTTTCTTGTGAAGACTCTTTGATTTCACCATGATTTGCGGTCCTGAGAACCTGGCAGACACAACTATCCATGGCCTATAAATTTGTAATAAAAAGAGTCTGGCCTAACTATGATTATTGTGCATATACCGATTCAAAACAGCTAGATGGTTTCTAAAATAAAGAAAACTAATATTTTTAATATTCAATATTTTATTTATTTTTCATTACACAACACCATTTGACGTTAATACAATGTTCTTGCGAATGATTATTTACATTATAAACTTGAACAAGGATTTCGAGCAAATTTTTCATGGCAGTGTTTTTCTGCAGTAGATGTCGGGACCTACACCAGCCACGTTGTACCTGCTGCCATACCCGATCCAGTTGGCAGCAGCTGGTATACCTGCGACGCTGGACCAAGGAGAGGTTGGGTTTGGACCGTGGACGGTGGCAGGGCTCCAGCCCACTTCAGTAAATCCGATCTTCTCCCAGCCTGGAGCCACAGGAGGATTGCCGCCGTAGTTACCGTAACACTTCCATGATCCGTCCGTCACCACGCCAGTAGAGGTTGAAGCCAGTAAGCCCATAGCTACATTAGCCACATCAGTGCACTGGATGGCTATCACTTTGGCGCAGTCTGAGTACTCATAACGAGTGACTTGTTGCCAGCTGTGGACGCCGGCCGTGTTTTGGGTCTGCTCCACGCCGTCAATCCACACTCTCATGGAATCATCGCAGGTGGCTGTCAGGACGTTAGGATAGGATGCAACTGAAAGATGTGGGAAACAATGAGATGAGAAGTCAAGTACCATGACATTAGGCCTACGCATTCAGAATGTAAAAAACATAGATAAATACCCAGCAAACACGAGGCATTGGCCCAATATTGGGCTGATGTCGGGCCAGCGTCATAGACGATGAGCCAACATCAGCCCGACATCGGGTCAACGCCTCGTTTTTGTTGGAAAATTACATATTCACACAAACCAATGGACTTCTATGAAAAGTTTCGGTCTGGAAAGCATGTTTTTAAATTGAGTGTTCCGCAATAAAAAGTAGAATGTGTGTGCAGGTGCTGGTATTGCTGACACGATTATAAAAATTAATAAAATACACCTACGTTGCAATTTGAAATTGGTGCATTTAAATGAATATTTTGGGGTTAAAAGCACTGGAATTTAACCTACATACATATATATAATTTACCTATAGGTTTCGATCCACAAGCAAGACAATTGCACTGGCTGACAACATCATAAGGGACGACATAATCACGTCCTGCAAATGAGGAGCAGAAAACAAACTTAAATTTCATATCTTGTAAAAAAAACATATGTTATTTCAAGCCTCGATACTATCATTTACCGTACAATTTTTCAACATAAGATATAGGGCCTATAGATTAGTACATTACCTGGCAGTGAAACTTTTTATTTTATGCCAACGACATTTTCAACAACTCTCTTTATATAAAAAACTTGTTATGAATTAAACTAACTATATATCTTTTCTATATCCACAGTACTGTAATTATAACTATGTATAGTGAGCGTGGCTAACTAAATGATTGTTATCCGCAGTTATTGCAGACATGACACCGAAACCATGTTGATCCAACATTGTATAAATGTTATACAAATGTTTTGTGATTGTTGGGAGGCCTTATATTACTCACCGTCCTCACAGCTGACGTCAATGCTGGTCCGACTGAAGCAGACAGGCTCACAACAAGTACATTTACTGGAAAAGGCGGGGGAATAGAAGGGGTTGTAGTAAGCTGTACTTCTACAGGAGCCATCACAACCTGAGGAGATATAGTCCTCCTTGGTTTTACATTTCATACGCTGATAATATATATAGTCTCTAGGAGTAGTCTTTCTATGGGTTACTCCACATTCTCCTGTAAAAATATAATGAAAAATAGTGTTATGTACAGTCCCAGCAAACACACCACATTTGTATAACATTTATACAATGTTGGACCAACGTCGAATATGTTGCCGACGTTGTATAATTGCTATACAATTTTTTTGTGTTTGTTGCGGTATTACAATTAAAACAAAAGTGGAGCAATGCATATGAGAAGTAATTCCAGCGGGAACAGATCACGTTTAAATGAACGCGAGAACACAAGCAGGACATTTGATGCTAAAAATATAAAGGCTGTGTGATCAGTGATATCAAGGTGAATCATATAATGCACACATGTAGGCCCTGGGTCTATTAAAATGTTTTTCAGTGAAACTGAATGTTTTTACAATGAATGTTTTACATGGTCTATACAATGGCAACCAAGTGAAGTATTTTTGAGAACAGACTAAATCGGACCAATCATGATATTCTATCCACTATGAGATCAGCCAATCACCGCCGTCATTCAGTTGTTATATATCAAGGGATATAATACCACACTTGGGACAGTAAATAAATAGCAATACAATAAGGGGATTAAAGGTTGTGTTGATCGGACTAACAAATAAATGCCCAAAATATCGTATGATTTTCTTAATTCAAAATTAGTTAATATGTGTGTGTTATTTTCCTGATTTCCTGATAATTTCAATTACTAACATTGGCCTATTCCACTGGGCATTTTGGGTGCAAAATAATTGCACCACACGCACCTGCGCAGTGGATAAAAAGTGTTGTACGAGCCCAAAACAATTTGATAAATGTACAATGTGGACTACGGTAATCTTTACCGTCTTTAGATTACAGTTAAACTGACCACGTGACTTTACTGCACCATTGTGCACCCTCTTTTTAATGAGTGCTAGAAGGTGCTGCACCAAGCAGCACCAATTTGGGTGTAAGACCACTCGAATAAAAAACGTGCTGAATTTCTCAGCGGTGCTACACCAAAACAGCCCAGTCAAATACTGGTATAAAAAGCTTTAAAAGAAGGGAATAACAAATACGAAAAAACGAAGTGATCAAACAGTGGTAGCATATTGTTTAATACAGAACTAAAGCATAACAAGTAGCAAAGACACATTTTTTGTGTCAAATCACCAGCTGGTAACTTACGTTGAAGTACCGGTAAGCCAATACTATCGTCATGAACAGTAGAGTCTGATGGTAGCTTAAGAGCACTGGTTGAACAGCAGCAGACCAACACTAGCAGAGTTGTTATGATGAAGAACTTCATTCTTGCGCCAATGACAATACAGTTGACTAGTAATCTTTATAAAAACCCAGTTGTAACTCTAGTTCTGTACGTTGAGATAGGTAATGAATTATTCTCAGTTTCTTAGCCTTTAAATACTTGTATTTTTGGCGTGAAGCCATTCTGTTCACTCAACCATGCATACATCGTGTCCGCTTTAGTCATCGCCGTACCGGACACCTTTATCTACACCATCCCAGCAAACACGATAGATTGAACTAATGTTGGTTTAATGTTGGGCCAGCATCGCAGACAGTGGACCAGCATTAAAACAACATTGGTTTAAGGATTCGTGTTTATTGGAATCATTATGAGGTGACATTTTGAGCCCCAAATTCACAAACTGTCGATGTCCGTCAGGGTTAGGTGGTTAAGGGAATTCCTTCATTTAATGTTATTGAAATGAAAACATGTAAAGATCGCATCGCATATTCGATGTTGCTTATAGTGGGAGGGGGTACTTAGGTATGCCTGCCGACACCCAGTTACTGGTCATCGTATTGCATTCAACATTAAACCAACACAGGGACAATGATTCTGTCCGATTGAAAATGCCGCTTTACGTCGCTGTTGTTTTTCTCTTCTCTGGCGACCGCACGGAAAAACCCAAATTTAATTCCGTCTGGAAAAACCTTGCAAGTTCCTGTATAAATGTTAGTAACGCCTACCACAAACTACGTACACAATTATTCATTCATACCTGTAAATCATCGCGATATTAGGCCTCATTATTCCTACCAAAATGGAAAATGACCCGCATACATCTATAAAAACTATCTAATTATATATAATTATGATATAAAGTTAGATATCCATATTTATATATCCATATAGATATATACATCCATAAAAGCTATTTATCCATATAGATATAAAAAATATCCATATATTATGCAATCAAAATTTGAGTCTAAGGGCGTCAGCTTTTGGCGTTCAAAGCCTATCCCCACATTGAAAGAATTAAAAATGTATCGGCTAATTGCCATGGACAGCTGTTGCATAATTTAGTCTATTAGTTAGTAAAATAACTGATGATTTATCGATAAAGTAATGCAACTGATGATTTTTTTTTGTTTTCTTCAATTTGTGATGTCTTCAAGACAAAAAGAGATCACCATCTTTTTTTGTCCTGTTATTATTCGTGTGAAGGTGGTGGAATAGTAGTGATGGTGGTGGTGTTGCTGATAGTGTTATATTACCATATAATTTGATGATATACTAACATATCTTGGGGGTGGTTGTGTAAGTGATGGTGGTGATGTCGGTGGTGGTAGCGGTACTGGAGGTGTGGATGTTGGTAGTGATGCTGGCGATGGAGGTGGTGGGGGCAGTGGTTGTAGTGATGGTGGCAGTGGCGATGGTGGTGGAATTGATGGTGATGGCGATGTCGTATTGGTGGTGTTCATGTGGTATGACGGTGGTGGAGGCGGTGGTGGTGGTGGGGTGCATGGTGGTGGCGTTGGTGGTGGTGATGGCGTTGGTACATATTGTGTTCAGAATGAACGTAGGAAAATCAAAAACAATGTGATATCGCCTGATTATCAGATAACATGCTGACAAAATAAAACACTTAACTGGATTGTATAAAGTGCATTAACCCTTTAACCGCCAAATTATTCAATTTGTATTTTCACCCACTCGAAGTTGTGTCTCGCTGACGCGATCCACAACTTCAAGTGAGTGAAAATTGTTTAGATTTGACAAAATGGAGGTCAATTCTTTTCAAATCTTGCTGGTTGATGCCACATATAACTTTAACATATTTAAAATGTGGTAGGCCTACTGAATGTTCTAATAAAAATGAAAACCCGAATATATATGCGGCACCGGCAGTTAAAGGGTTAATTGTACTCACTTAGGAGCTTGTGAAACGAACAATCGCGACGTTTCGCCCTGCTTTCAGCAGATCTTGATCGCGCAATGATCACATCAGATGGTCGCGGAATAACTGGATTTGTATAATAATATACATTCTACATATAATGTGTAGAAGAATGCATGTAAGTGTGATACAGTGATGTACTGATGTGGTTTTATTAATGGTTGATGCAGTAATTAAATGTATGATCGGCTCTAACGTGTTGTTTTCAGCATTCCTGTATGAGAATGAAATGTATGATCAGTATACATAATAATCCTGTTCATATAAAATTTGGGTCGAAAAAAAAAACGCGAGGACAGATTAGGCATGTACAATAAACAAGACACAATGATGCATAATTCATAATTTACTGTTTTATCAAAACAAACAATATAACAATCAGCAGACAGGGTGAGCTTTCGTGACGCTGATGAATAAAAGTTTCTCATTAATAAACGGAGACAGATTCAAAAGTTGTAAAATAAACAAAGTGAGTAACGTTAGTTCAGTTGATTTGCAGATTTCATGACGACACCAGTTCGCACAAACAATAGTCACCAAATCATGACCCAAATGCATGGCTTGGTGCAATTTGCTACAATTCACATAAATATAGTATAATAATAATCGTGTATTCCTTCGTTTCGTACTTCATTTTTTCACAGCTGCACTAAACCAAGCTACCCAAGTACTATGTTACCCTAGAATCGCATGTCCCGATTATATTTCAGTATTATCTTTTATTTGTACATTACATATCAGCTTTTAACATACCGTATTGAAGATGAAACGTGATCATGTAGACCGGTTCTAAACAGTGTATCTATAGGCCCAATACTCATGATACTGTTCATTAACAAATGGCCGTATATTTATTACTTGTAAAATAAGCAGATTCTGTATGTTGCCTTTAATCGGCAGTATTATAACCAAGGTATTTCAAATTATATATTTTTACAAAACAAAATCAATGGTATTTTTTTCATGCAGCTATCTCGCCACTGCACATTTTCCCCTTCGAACATATATAATCTTATTTAGTTTCTTCATTTTGTTGAGCGGCAGCTAACGTTTTCCTGGTTTTATCAGTGAACCTCATGACTAAAATACCCATTATGACTGCTATGATGCTGCCTCCGAATACCGACCAAAATGACGGTTCACCCATCAGTCTGAAAGGTAAAGGGCGCCCCTCATATTCTTGCCTCATTGATTCAAATGCTATTTGGTAAGCACAGAAAATTAAACAGTGGAATATTGTGTGACTCTGTGGGAATATGTCGCATTCGCCCGATGCGCAACTTTCTGGACAGCGACTGCCATAAAACAACACGGAAATAATCATATAAACAGGCACCCAAATATGTCCACTCAAGAGTAAGTCATCGTTGGTTTCATGACAATGTACATACTGTATAAATCTGAATAATGTAGGCAATTGAGTTATTATCAAACAGCCGCCAGCAAAAGATATGTTGAAGACGAGTCTCAAAGCTTTGTTCAGAGTCCCCAATCGTCCCACGGTGCAGCCAATGATCACACCTGATGCTGAAACCCACACCAGGTAGAGTGGCCACCTTCCAAACTCTGTGTAGAACTGTGTGGTGCCGGCCAGAAAGTACAATCCCTTGCCACCGGCTATGCCTCCAAGTGAGTTACCCAGATAGTCCATCTGATAGAACCAGTAGTCGTCCAGCACTGAGCGGCTACAGAAAACGTGGCAGGCTGCGCTCATCAGGAGATTCGCCGAAAACCCGAGGCCACAAGCAATGACCGGCCATATTGAAGCGTCATTCATCACATCGTATTGTCCTGCCCAATGCAAAGTCCTGAAGAGCAGATACAGCCCAGGCAGCAAATGACTCCAAATGTTGAAAGTCTCGTTGTGAAACCAGAACACACTCCGCAGATAGTAAGACCAGCTCTGCTGTAGACATCTGTAATAGCCGTGAATGTACGGCTTTTTGAGAGTCTCTGGCATTGACTCCACAGATAAATGTTTGCATTCTGGTATTTTTCTCGCCGAGGCGTCATCCTGGTTATTATTATCGGCCACAGGGTTGCGAGTCTTCCCCCAGCTTTCCCTCGTGCGTAGAAAAGAAATGTAGCTCATGATTTATTCCATCGACATGTGAAAACCCAGCAAATTACACGCGTCCAAAACAACGCTTCATTCTATAATAATAGGTCTATATATAATATAAAGTGCAATGCCATGTCAGCTCAGAAATGTATCCTTTTATAGGCCTACGTATTCCCAACTTAGATATAATCATCGACTTGATCAAGCTGCCTCCAAATGTGACATATGCTGCTATGAAAGCCAAAAGGCAGTAACTGCTTACTTCAACCATATGCGGTTTGGGCTTACTTCTCAAGTAAACATATACTGTCTTGTGATTTCGTAGAGCAACATAGGCCTACTATCTTGCAAAACATGTCGAAAATGTCAAAGGGGAGGGGTTGCTATACGTCATTAAAATTAAAACTCATTAAGCCTAAGCCTCGTATGTTATCTTCATTAATCTCTCACCCACTTAAGTTGTGTCTCGCTACCGCTACCGCTACAACTACAACTGCAAAATTACTCATAGTTGGTTAATTACAGACTAAACATTTGAAAATCCTAATGTTCAAACACCCATTTTATTTAGGATAACAGTGATTTGATCGGCTAATAAAATGAATAGAAAATAAGTTCAATCTACCTAGCGCTTACTGGGCTAATATGCCATTCCATCTTATTTTCTTTCGTATCATATGGTGCGAATCGCGGCGCGGGGGTCTTTATTTCATAAAATACCGTGGTGTAACATTGGAAATGAAAGCCCCTTTCACCTATAAGCACGCCTTTTTTAGATCGCCCGCACAATTTACTAAAATTCAATATGTTTGCTGTAAAAAATGTTCGAATACGCTGAAAGCGTCATTGTACTAAAAGAGTTCACAGTGTAAGTTTACTCTTGCAGTGCGGGGATCTACATTAGTCGTCAGAATCTGACGTCTACAGACGTCAGATTCTGACGACTAAAGTCGACCCCCGCACTGTAGGAGTAGAAATATTTCTAATGGCCGTAGACACATACCATAGGTATTCAAATGAAGCGGAAAGAGCTAACTAAGACATTTATGATAATTTCAAATTGAAAAAACCCTTTGGTTGCGATGTTGGGGTTTTACACATATTAAGCACATATAATAAGATAGACCACTGCACCAGTCCACGGTAAAATAAACAATCAATTCACAAACTGCAAGAGAAATGAGCATTAAATTTGCAAGATTGACATATAATATTTTGCTCCAAATTAAATAGATATATTATTGTACCCACTTTAAGTTGTGGTTCGCGGCAGAGAGAAATAGCTTCATGTTGGTCAAAATTGTAATTCTATAATTCGGTGCTCTTCAGTGTAAGGGGTGGAAATTTTAATTACTAATTCAGAGTGCTTCATTTAGCATGTTTAGATAATGATCACTGTACCATATGGTCTCAATTTTATTCATCACTTAATTATAATTTGCCTTGCTAAATATATTCGGATGGAAAAAGGCGAAAAAAAACATATTATTGGTTTTAGTGGCTTACTAAAACGACCCAATCAGGCTAAAATCAGTATTTTTATTTCGGCTTCTCATTAATGGCCATAAGATGTGAACATAGACTAGAATTGCGTAAGTTTTTCTAAATTTGTGTTGCGCATTTACCAGTTAAGCGTGAAATAAGGACGGAATTTAATTTCGGACATGCATGTCCAAAATAAGAAATACTGGATACTTGCTACGTTTCCATAGCAACCCAAAATTTAAAAGACTTACACAATTCTAGTATGTGGACATGTTCACATCGTATGGCCATATTAAGAAGCCAGAATAAAAATACTGTTTTCTTTATGAATTTAGCCTGATTGTGTCGTTTTAATTTATGCCGATCATACTTTAATTTAATTGTATTTTAGCCTAATTATTTTATAATTATCAACCCCTAATAAGCGCCAAGTTATATTATTCAAATTTTCACCCACTTGAAGCTGTGGATCGCGGTAGCGAGAAACAACTTCAATTGGGTGAAAATCACTCTTATTTATGAATACTATGCAAACATGCCATGCTCTTATTGTGCAATAATTTTACTCGTTTTACTTAACTAATAGGCCTAATCAGCACGATAAATATTGTTACAATTGATTTATGCAGAAGTGCCTAAATTTAATTATAGACCAAAGGTAAGCGATAGGGTATGACCATAATTAGGTTTATCGACAATTGATTTTATTGGTGACAATATATCTTATCTGCCCAACCTGAAATAAGCTTTGAAAAATTTAGGCTTTAATGAAATTAAAATAACTATAATAGACATAAACATGATAAATTATTACTGATTTTGGATAGATATAGCATGGTGGAATCCAATGTAAATTGGCCCAAATAGGAATACAACATAATATTATTTGCGTGGTGAATCATCAAGAATAAAAAAAACATCGCTGTTATGTCATCGCGAGACGGCATCACTACTTACTGCCTTTCATCACTCAAATAATATAATGCCATTCAAAACCAGAGTTAATAAGGTTTCTGCACTGCAAAACACCATAGGCCCTACCATTTTGTTAAAATGGACATTTAACCAGAAAACGATTCTCGATATATTATTAGCTGCTCCGGACTGTTTCATCTCCGGTCAAAATGTAATACACTTCCACAATGCAACGGTGCACATAAAAACATGTGGACACGTGGACTAATCTCATTTAACTGAAGAAGGCCGTGTTGGCCGAAACGTTTTTTCGAGGGGAATAAACACATTAACATCTTGCATGTGTTCTTTACATCTATACCCGCAACCCGGGCAACCGGATGACGCACGAAACAACGCCAATGCTCGAGAAGCTAACTATCTAATTCTCATCCCCTGCCACGTGTCAACCAAACAAAGAAGACCATGGAGCAAGCAAATGATAATCACAAACAGTCGCTCTTGGCAGATAGCAGAACAACGACAACATTCCGGCAGCAGACAATCCTACAACGCCAGCAGTTCTACTATTTTAATCTGTGAGAGGCAGTAGGATACGACGCCACAACCAACAATGCAATACACCACTTATAGAACGGCAGATATCCATGTCATGCATGATATCAATCTACAACACTCCTACTAACTCAGACAGACACAACCTGGAGGGACTCACAGAACTGCTACAACAAGATTCTACATTTATTAACTCCACATGATACACACAAGAGTTAGACATTTCAGTCAACCTCCAGCAGTCATATCAACTGACCTCGGTAGTGAATAACACTATAGGGGAACAGTTTCACGTGAACTTTTTCGCTCTTCTATAGATAAAAATCTAACAACAAGCAATCAAATCTCAAGGAATCGCAGGATCGCAGGAACCTGGGCCCGTATTCTCGTACAAGTTACGATATATCGTAGGCTTCTGATTGGTCGAGATGGCCATCTCGACCAATCAGAAGCCTACGATATATCGTAACTTGTACGAGTACATGTATATGATGTAGCAAATCTCTTCAGCTATGAAAATACACAAAGGTATTATACACCATCCTGGAAAATTATCAGCTAGTGTAGCATTTGAATTGTAATAATAATAGTAACCAGTATTCTGCAATAATAAATCTACCAACCTACTACAAGTAGTAAAAAACATCTACACAGTCAGATGATCAATTCGTCATTCTTACAAAACTCTGGGCCTCAGCAGGGAAATCAATCTGGACATAAAAAGATTAATTTCACAAAAAAAATAAAAAATAAGATAACCGAAACAACTAACTGCCACAGACGACAAAATTATTAGAATCCTAAAAAAACCAGCTGGTGAGAACGGAGCTCCGAAGAATCGACCACCACTGCCACAGGGACAACTCCGGCAACAACGAATAATCGTCTCCGCCCGGAGACGTAGGGCTACAGAACGGAACCAGCTCCAATACCAGTATGACTATACTGAATCTACAATTTATTCACCAACGAAGATTCGTCTCCGCCCGGAGATATACAGACCGGAGCCAGTTCTAATACCAGTACGAGTAACAGAATGTACAACTTATTCACCTACGCCTTGAGACCAGAAGACATCTCACTACTAAACAAAGACTTTTAATTTATCCCCAACCCCCGATGCTGGAACATTAATCCTTTAGCCGCCAAATTATTCAATCTGAATTTTCACCCACTTGAAGTTGTGTCTCGCTGACGCGATCCACAACTTCAAGTGAGTGGAAAATATTCGGATTTGACTAAATGGAGGTCAAATGTTTTTAAATATTGCTGGTTGATGTCATATTTTATCTTTAACATGTTTAAAAGGTGGTACTTAATGCGCTAATAAAAAATGAAAACCCGAATATATGCGACACCGGCGGTTAAAGGGATAAAAATGGAAAGCTGAAGTCGTGGAATTAATGTGAAAAATCAATATTAAACTAGCCCTACAATATCGCACCAACTCGGACTAGAGCCATAAAACCTTCTCGCAAAGGTAAGAAACCAACTAAACGTTGGAACCCACCTCTCAATCTCTTCACAACACAATATTTAGATCTATATTCCATATAGATACAACCAATCGAAGTGAAGAATTTAATACAGGCCATCGAAATGAAGTATATAACACAACCCATGAAATAAATAATTTAATACAACCCATCAAAATGAAGAATTTAATACAACCCATCGAAACGAAGAATTTAATACAATCCACTGATAATACTCATAGAATTGAAGAATTTGATACAACCCATCGAAATAGAGAATTCAATACAACCCATCGAATTGAAGGATTTAATGCATACCATCGAAATGAAGAATTTAATACTACCCATCGAAATGAAAAAATGTAATAGAACCCATCGAAGTGAATAATCTAATACAATACATACAAATAAAGAATTCAATACAACCCATCGAATTGAAGAAATTAATGCAACCCATCGAAATGAAAAATTTAATACAACCCATCGAATTGAAGAATATAATACAACCCATCGAAATGAAGAATGTAATACAACCCATCAAAATGAAGAATTCAATAAAACCGATCGAAAGGGAAAATTTAACACAACCCATCGAAATTAAGTAGTCAATACAACACATCAAAGTGAAGAAGTTTATACAACCAATCGAAAACGGCGTAAATTTCTAAACTTTTGGTCGAAATCCCACGTGTTTGGCGCATTTTCAAGATGGCGGCCTTGCCGGTTTCTCTAGAAGAATCCAGAAAATTATTCTCATAGACATAGTCTATCATTTTTTTATCGTAAGAGTTTGTTTAATGCCTTCATCCTACTAATGCCACTGTAGGCGAGTAGGAGGTGGGTATTTTCTGTAACTCACTTTTTATCGATGAATACCATAATTGGGTAACTCGATCTTAAAGTCCACAGACGAAGTCTCGTCCATTTTTTCCCGATTTTTTCTACAAATCGACAGAAATTTTTAATATCGCTTCGACTCGGGTAACCTTTAATAGGTTTAGGGCCAAAATAAATTGTTTCCCTAAATGAATGTCAATAAACGGTCTTATTTGGTCTGTTTAAAAATATTCCCAGGACCGTAGGTCAATATTTTGTACTATTATCATAATTATGTTATTTCAGAGAATGCTGAATATTGTATTTGTATTTGTATTTGGTAGGTGTGCGCCATCTTGGCCGCTGGTTTCCCTAACTTAGCTCAAAGCCCGCCGTGGGCACCCACGTGTTCCCCCCTAACCGGCATGCATCGGGACAGTGAACCTGTGTCGCCGCATCACATTAGCATAACGTAAGCCGCCATTTTGATTTGGTGGAGATTATTAGTCACGTGTTCCAAATTTTACACGGACAGATTGTAGTAAAATTTTTTTTTTTTTAAATTGTTTATAAATTTTCTTTTTCAACACGATTGGGGGAGAAAATGTGTAAATAAGTTGTTTCGAAAACAAAATTCTGCCACTAATTGTGCGAGACTTTTTGTTCACTTTGAAACGCCTTTCAGTGTTTGTAATCGTGCTAGGCTATTCAGCGCCTTATTTGGGCACACAGTAGCTGATGAATATGCTAATGTGAGGCGAGACGGGGATGCTGACTGTATACTATGTACGCACCACTCAAAGCATACCGTCACAGACTATAAGCCACATGCTGCCTGCTGCACAGGCTGTGAGCACCGACAATACACCACACACACACCCATCACAGACGACATAACAACAACCGCACCGAACACAGTCGGTTTATACGTCAACCAATGAATCGATGCGAGCGATTGATTCGGACGTTCATGAGAATGATTCGGTGATGAACGTACCATTATAAAAAAAAAAAAAACGTGGGATGTTCATCACAGATATCATTTTTCAGCGAAAAGATATACTTTATCATTTATCAGCATAGACTACTGTCAGTCACGTTTTAGATATTATTCTTAAATGATAAATGTCACTGTTTTTCTTCACAGTCACATTTAGTCTATCAGTTTGAGAACGAAATTTTCTCACGATAGTTATTTCTGAAGTTTAAATTTTTTATAAATACAGAAATATTCGATTTGACAGTTGCGCTATTGCGAAACATTGCAAATATTTGAATGTGTTTTTCGACTTGTGTGAAAAAATTTTTTTTTTGCCCAGGTCGATTTACAAAATACTATTATCATAGCTTAGCATAGCTTATCACAGTTGTATCTGGCATATTGTTTTTATGTACCACTGCGACCTACGGTTTTCACGGTACCATTTTGCATGTGTGTGACTCAGTGAAAACGTTTTATGTCTCATATAGACCTCCAGTTTTCACTTTAATCAATACATACCCTTAGTGAATTTGTGAACAGCACTTAGGTGAAACTTCAACGACGCATATTTCTGCAACTAATCTGCAACCCCCGTTTCTCGCACCATGCGACATAGCATGAACATTTTCTACAGTCTACACTTCTAGCTTCAACATATTACAGACATTTTTCATCTGATTTTCACGGCATTGCACAACCTGTCCGCGCACGGCGCGTCAAAAATAGTTGGCATGTGTTATTACGACATGCCATTTTAAACACATTTGGGATAGACGCAGAGCCAATAGGCCAGCTATCCCACATGCTTCATTAATTAAAGAATTTTACAAACACTACTTCATCATGTCAAAGCAGTACGACAGCGAAGGATTCATGTCAACGCCTCTAGAAGGTGCGGGTGCTAGACCAAAAGATAGCTATCATCCCGACAGTGAAGACAATGAGGTTCGATTCCGAGAAGCGGACGAGGAATATCAACGCCTCAAAGCCGACTTCGCTCGAATTGCTCGGGATAGACGTCTGAATTCCCACTCGAGGAGCGACTCCTCAAGGAGTTCTTCACCGCTTGGTAGACAGCCGCAGAAACGTGCTACGAACTTGCCCAAGTTTAGAATCGCAACTTTCTACGCCTCTGATGTGGAACTCTGGTTTAATCAAATCGAGACGCAATTCGCCCTCCACCAGATCGATGATGATGACGAGAGGTATAGCCTAACCTGCGCTGCACTTTCTGGCGAGATTGCATCAGACGTGAGAGACGTGCTGCTGCAGCCTTTCAGGTCAAACAAATATGACAGCCTGAAAGCAATACTAATTGAGAGGCGAGGATTGACAACACCTGAAAGAGTCAATAAAGTTATCTCTGGCGAGAAGATTGGAAGTGATATCCCCTCGCGTTTCCTGAGGCGTCTGCAGAAGACTGCAGGTTTCGGCACTAAAGCTGTTGTGGGAAAGGCTGTAATTCGGCAAGCGTTCATACGACAGATGCCCGCTTCCATCAGAGCCCATTTGGCGACTCAACCCGACAATGCCTCCCTCGAAAGTTTGGCCGTTTTGGCTGACAGGGCACTGGCTGCAGAACAGGACGTTGAAGAGAGTAAGCCGGGGGTCGCAGAGATCAAAGTCGACGAGACCAGCAAATTAGTTGGTTTGTTAGAAGATCTATCCAAACGCATCAAGAGATTAGAAACAGTAACAACATCTGAGAGGAAACGACATAAAGGACGTGGACGAGCAAATAACTACGCTCACGCGCCTGCATTTGCCCCTAATGTACAGGCTTCAGGTTTCATTAGTAACCAACATAGTCAGTATAGAGACGCTAAAGATAATGCTCGACCTTTTGCTCCGCCGACGAATTTGCAAACAAATGCTCGACCTACCGTTCCGCCGCCGAACACACAGAGAAATGACGCCGCTAAGACTTACCAAATTCCGGTGGAACCGTCCGACGTACACAAGACTGCTGTTACCACACCTTTTGGCTTGTTTAATTTCACTAGAACCCCATTTGGTCTGAGAAATTCCGGTCAAACGTTTCAGCGATTTATAGACCACGTGACACGCGGACTTGATTTCGTTTTTGTTTATTTGGATGACCTACTGGTAACCAGCCCAGATCATAAAACGCATAAGAAACATCTACGAATTCTTTTTACTCGATTATCGGAGTACGGAATCATCATTGGTCCTGAAAAGTGTCAGTTCGGAACATCTGAATTAAGTTTCTTAGGTCATCATGTTTGCGCCAAAGGCATTTCGCCGTTACCTAGCGCCATTGACGCGATCGTTAATTTCAATAAACCCGAAAAGCAACGAGCATTGCGTAGGTATCTGGGAATGGTGAATTATTACCACCGTTTCATACCGCATTGCGCCGCGAAGCTGACACCACTCAATAATCTACTGACTTTTGCCAACGAAGGCCATACCAGATTGCCACCGAAATCAAATTTCGATTTGAAGTGGAATAAAGAAGCAGAGTCAGCATTTCCCGTGTCCAAACAGATATTGGCAAACGCTACGCTTCTGGTGCACCCAGATTCTACGGCCCAGCTTAACATCACGTGTGACGCTAGTGATGTCGCCGTCGGTGGCGTTTTGCAGCAATTTTTAAACGGTATGTGGCAGCCGCTGTCGTTTTTCAGCAAGAAGCTGAACCCAGCAGAGACACACTATAGCGCGTTCGATCGCAAACTTTTGGCAGTATACGCTACAATTAAACATTTCAGACACAATTTAGAAGGACGAAATTTTTTCGTTAATACTGATCACAAACCGTTAACATTCGTAATGTCATCCGTGACTGAGCGCGCCTCCCTACGACAAACACGTCATTTAGCGTTCATCGCTGAATTCACCACCGATATTAGATATGCAAAAGGAGAGACAAATTTCGTCGCTGATGCGCTGTCACGACCATCAGTGTCAGCGATACACGATGGACCAGTAATAGACTATAAAGAGTTAAGTCTCGATCAAGCTAATGACGCGGAATTCACACGTTTGAGACATTCGACTACATCCACTATGAATTTCAAACTATTGAAATCGTTTGATAATCAATTGATCTGGTGTGATGTGTCCACGGGACACAACAGGCCGTACCTTACCGCGAAATTTCGCCAAAAAGTTTTTTCAAACTTGCATGGTTTAGGCCATCCATCGCATAGAGCCACCAGACCTTTGATTAATACCCGATTTGTATGGCACGGCATGAATATAGATATTGCTAGATGGTGTCGTACCTGTAAGGGTTGCCAAACCGCTAAAGTTTCACGTCATAACACTCCTGTTTTCGGAAAGTTCACTGAACCTACCGAGTGATTCGATCATGTCCACGTGGACATAGTCGGACCTTTACCTTATGCCGATGGTTTTAGATATCTACTGACTTGCGTCGACCGTTTTACACGTTGGCCCGAAGCTATACCTATGGTAGATATTAGAGCCGAAACGGTCGCCGATGCCTTCTTCAGCGGGTGGATAGCACGTTATGGTACCCCTGCCACTATCACCACTGATAGGGGCGCTCAATTCGAGTCCAAATTGTGGGATAGTTTATGTAACCAATTCGGGATTATTCGGAATCGTACCACGAGTTATCACCCTCAGTCGAATGGCATGGTCGAGCGTTTCCACCGTCAATTGAAAGCCGCCATTATGGCGCACGAGTCACCGAATCCGTGGACTATCACGTTACCTGCCGTACTGTTAGGAGTTCATTCAGCCGTGAAAGAGAGACTGGGCAGGTCAGCTGCTGAGATGATTTACGGGACAACCCTCAGACTCCCAGGAGAGTTTACTAAACAGTACAACGTCGACGCTAACACCGATTTGGAGAATTATTCAGACAAGCTACGCGTGGCCATGTCGCGTCTCCGTCTATGTCCGCCATGTGACACACAACAACACAACATTTTCCAATTCAAGGAAATAGCTACATGTACTCATGTATTCTTGCGCCGAATCGCAATTGCACCGCCTCTGACCGCCCCTTACGACGGACCATACAAGGTCGTCGCGAGGAGTGGCAGAGTAATGAAAATCCTAGTTAAAGGCAAGGTTGAGACGGTCTCCTTAGATCGCGTTAAACCCGCTCACATGGAGTGCGAGCCTACAACAGGTACGACAACACAGCGTAAACCGACAAGCAAACCACGGAAGTCGACGGCTACCAGGACATCTAGTAAGAATCCACAGGGTCCACCTAGACCTGGTAGTGCGGACACTCCGACGTCCAACGGGACAAGAGTCAACACAAAAAAGTCGACGGCAGTCAGAAGCAATCAAAAATCGGCCACAGTCCCAATGCAAATAGATGTTAAAGTCAACTTGTCTAACAGAGACAATACTTACGTAGCGCCGCATTCGCGAGCCCCTGCCGCGTCCCGCGCTAACGGGAACGGCGGTGGTTTACGAACGTATTCCCGCATACCTTTACATCTACGGGGTAAAACCCCGGGTGCTGCTGACGCCGTAATCGACTCGTCAAAAAGCAAACATGCGAATATCGCTAATCGCGAAAAAATTAATTGAATGAATGGGTTGATCGCAGCTTGCAGCACATGAATAATATATAAAGGACAGTTGGTGTTAAGAGGATAGGACAATTCACATATAATGCTGCGCTTTCAACCGCCGACAATGTAACCACACTCGCTATATATTTTTTTTTAAGAAAACTATGCTTAGTATAAGAGGTTACATATTTGACAACCCCGCTACTTGCACGAAGCAGTCTCCTACACGTCAGTTTGGTCCTACGTTGTCACTCAGCCGGGGGTAATGTAGGATCCTGACATCGCTCAATTAACGTGGCGCTTATCCCCAGATTCCTGGACGCGGGCGGACGGGGATGACCGCCTCGTTTTCATACCGTGGTGACGTGCGCACACAGAGCAGTGTGTGCGGCCTCGGTATTATTCCCGCACTTAAAGCGTAATACTCAGTGACTGCGGACGTGCCGTAGCTTGCTCTCGCTAAGTCCATAGAGACGTGCCGTGCGCGGATGGTTGTGCTTTGCTGTTATCGCATGTTAATCAAATAAACATGACAAGAGAGAAGAGAGTTTCCTGGTTTGTTTGATACCGTCGACCAGACAGATGAGGAGGATGTTTGAGTTTTGATGGTGAGATTGGGCGGAGTCCCTCGTCGGCCATTGTGACCCCATAACGGTACTCCCGGCGTAGGCCCATCACGCTATATTGGGTAACAACGACGTCCTATCTCGCCATAAATGCACCAGGAAATGCAAAAGCTATGAGCCACAGGTAAAAATTGCCTAGACATAATGCAGTCAGTCTTAATATTACTCTCCATGTTGCTCTGGTTTGCCTAATATGATCATACAAAATATACACCCTGGGGTACTGTTTATGCTGCTGACACAGACCAGCTAGAAATATCATACCCAGATATCTATTAGCAGTTCAGAGTTGGGCTTGGAGCATGTACACAAAGTTGGGAAAGACCTAATTGGCATAACACAGTCAGACAATGCAAGAGATCCATATTTGACACATGCAACTCCTTCCAACAAGCAACTTTGAAAGTCAAGAGTCAGGTTGCACTTGCTGAACAATTTGTGCAATTCTCAATCACGATCATGTGAAATGATTAGTAAACTTCACACTCGGTGTCAACAAATACCTCGATCTAGTGGTACTAAGACTGAGATCTATGCCATGTTAACAATCAAACACAAGGATGAGGAATATTAGACAAATATATGATTTGCTGTTTTAAATCTACTGCAGTTATGTTTTTTCAACCAACAAAATGTATATCAAATTCATGTATGACTTATTGGGTCGCGTCCTAATGACACTGCTGAGAAAGCGCTCCCAGTCTGATTTTCTAAGCCAATGTTAGTTCAGTGTTGGACTGACACAATGCTGTTTGGAGTGGCACAATATCAGCCATGTGTGTGGCTTCAAGCAGATATTGCTTGTCCCAGACAGGAATCACCAATTAAAAAAAAGGTTTGTATAACATGTATAAGGATCCTGGGACTGGTAAACTGTAACCAAAGTTGATCGTGAGTGATTTTACAGATGTTTGAAACTTTCGGGAGCTCGCTCTACCATACTCCTAGGACTAGTATCAAACGTCCAGGGATGGTGTGTCACCAGATGATAATAGTAGTCATTTGAGCAGTAAGTGACACACAACTCTCTTAGGCACAGCGACGTTTTATTCATTCATTCCAGCAGGTGCACCTCACACTAGACTTGATGTCTTTTCGACCAAATCGCTTGTTTAAGTGATTACACAAGTAGCTATTTTCTGTCAGCCAATCGGATAGACACCAGCTCTCAAGGCGAATCCACTAAAACCTCTGCAGTATCTTTAGCACATACTGGTATAATCATCAGGCCTGCTAATCATAAACTCATAGATAAAGAGTTGTGATGTTGATATCTCACTTTTGGCATATTACCTATGTTTTTGCTTTTATCACAACAATTATGAGACGAAGTATTATTAAAGAAATAACCCTGGCACAATACATAAATATTTGGTAGCATCTAAGACATGAAAATTTGATATTCCAAAATTACACATAATAATTATATATTTTTGTCGTTATAGTTTTGTCTTTACTGTAATAATATTATGTGGCTCATTAATCTGCACATTTTGATACCTTTATGAATGCTCTAGCTATTTTAGTAAACAGTATTTTTATGATTTTGTTGTCTTTGATGTACAACCGGCTAAATCGTATAGTGGGGCGGATAAGTAACAAAAAGTGCTTTGTGCGTGCACATCCGGATAAAAGCATGAAAATTTGTAGAATTGGGCTCTGAACAATACTTAATTCAAAACTGTCAGGAACCACAATGTCACCCCATTTTTTCCCGCCAAAAAGTTGAAAATTCAAAATGGCCGCCATGAAATACATTTTCGTTTCTAGAATAGCCAAAAATGTTCCGATTTTAATGATATTGGTGTCAAAACATATGTTTTTGAGGTCAAGGAAACCAATAAGCAACGTATTAGACATATTTGGATAATATTTTTTCCAAAAAAATAAATAACGTGTCAAAAAACTAAATATTCCGAATCACGATTGCAAATAAGTACAAACATTGGCGATTTTATTTAAGAAGTAACAATTAAAACAGATTATGAAGGGATGTCTTATATAATTTAATAATATAGAAACATATTTTTAAACTGCAAGACCACACAGTGAGGACAATATAAGCATGGCTGCATCATCAATAACACAGTTGCTGGTATTCAATGCTGTTAAGCGAGGTTGACAAGATGATGTATCACTCAGTAAGACACAATCGTGAACGAGAAGCAGCCCTCCCACTTTATCTTTGCCTACTGTTACATAACAAAACACAAAAGCGTGAGCTCATTTACAATATGTTTGATAAAGGTCTATCGGTATCATATGATAGAGTCCTCCAGTTATCTACAGATGAAGCTAATAGAGCCATAGAGATGCATGGGAATGAGGAATGTGTATGTCCGTCAACTCTTTGAGACAACCTCTTTACCACTAGAAACATTGACAATCATAATCCTTCTTCGACCTCGAGTCGTGATTCCTTCATGGTACTGCTATATCCATCACACAGCACACTACTAATGAAAACGCGGGTGTTGTAAGAATACACGGGGAAACTGCACAGAATAAATCCCAACCGAAAGGGAAATCCCTTAAATCTCTACCAAAATCATACGCTTCTCTCACTAACAATACAATCCAACAAAAACTGAATCGTTATATCCATTTCTGTAGATTCCGAAAAGAATGAAACTCCATGGCTGAAAAAAATTACAATGTTCAGCTTTTGCTGACGAGAGTCCAACTATATGTGAAAACATATCATGGTCAGCTCACTATGCCAACCTCCAGGAGTATGTACCCAAGCCACCTCCTATCATAACTCTCCTGCTATGATCAAACATGGCATGAACCTCGTAAGGCAAATCAGCCGTCAAGTCAATCCTGCTCAAATGCCAGTTCTCACTGTTGAACAGCCACTATATGCTATAGCGAAAAGAATTCAGTGGAAATGGCCGGATGAGTATGGAGAAAAAATGTATGTTATTCTGATGGGAGGTCTCCATATTGAGATGGCCATGCTAAAAGTAATTGGTATCTGGCTAGATGGAAGTGGTTGGAGCTGTGTGATGACTTAGGCCAATGTGACAATAGAAGGACGCGCAGCCGGTTTTATGAAAGGTGCATACATATCACGGGGTCAGTGTCATTCCATGGATGTTCACACTCGACCATTATAATTACGCTCGCTGGCTCACAGTTCATGTCAACGATCTTATCTCCTTGGAAAACAACAGTCCTTTAAAAACATGCAGAATTTTTCACAGGGAGTAAGGCTGCTCTTACTCATATTACTCGGTGGATGGTTAGCGGTCCTGAAACAGCTAGACTTCTAATGGAATATGATGTGAATCATTCATTGAAAAGGAAGGACACAGATCACAGCCATGAACAAATACCAAGTGTGCAAAAGACTTTCATTATTCATGTAAAGATATGACTGATATCATTGAGGAGCTTGGTAACCCATTTGATGATGTACCAGTTCTGATCTTTTTGCACTTGATTCTAAGCAACATGAGCAAATAATGTCTAACAGTGTGGTAGATGCGATAAAGTCCGCTGAAGATATTGGTAAAATCCAGTACAATACATTTCTTAAAAACTATCTCTAAAACAATACCATTGACTTGACACCATATCAAAAATCAATCTGCTTCTGTTATGTTCTGATACATAAATAAAACTGCAAAGCACACTCCCAATCTCTCCATTTCATTTTTTTCAAGGATGTAGGCCTATGTATCGTGTCAGGCTAGAGGAAGTGACATGGATACCTTCTTTAAACATGAAAATCATGCTTGGCAACCATCATTAAATGGTCTCATGCATCAAACTCATGTATCGAACATCTGACCTGACGGAATGTTTGGAATCGTTAGCACCACAGCCAGATAATATTCAAGACGTCGATGTTGGTATTATAAGTGGTGCCGCCCTTGTATGGGTGTGAAATATGGATAACATCTGGTCATGGAACAAAGAAGTTTTCTGGGTGCAATGCTGTTTCTTCCTTTTGTGGTATTGGCAAGAAAACGGCTTGGACTGCTTGGCGCAGTATGCCTCATCTGACTCCATTATTTGCCAGACTGTCACATGAGCCATGTGAGGTGTCCTTTGCTGACATGGAGCAAATAGAAAGATTTGTTGTTGTATTGTACCAGAAGCATCTGTTATCAAGCAAGTGAATGACGCTAGACTTAATTATTTGTTCAATCAAAACAGGAAGATGGATAATATTCCACCGATATTCCATGCCCTCGACCAACACCTGAAAAGGCTGTTTATCAAGCCGGCCATATTTGAGAACAGTATGTCTTGTCGCTAACCCTGAACTTCCATCACAACATTTGTGGGGTTGTAACAAGGCAACTAATGACAATACGTCGAATCCATGCTGGTCTACCCTTCCAGAGGCAGCCAGAGATTGCCAAGAACTGTTGAAATGTGGGTGTAAAAAGGCATGTTCGAAGAGATGCAGGTGTGTGAAAGCAAACCTACTATGCACAAACCTAATGCTACTGTTCGAAAGACAATATACCAGAAATTAGATGATCTAACTTGCATCATGTCCTTTGTAGCCTATGCATGGTGTTATGTGTAGATACACTTTGGTTAATTACACAACAGTGATGGTAGTACTCATATTTAGTCATTCACAACAATGGTGCTGGAACTTATACATCTGTATTTAGTCATTTACAGCAGTGGTGATCAGGTGATGGGTTCTCTTATTTACAAATTGACAATAGTGGCTATCTTTTGGTATATTTTGTTAAAAAATAAGAAATATCACTTAGATAACATATCATAGACAGTTTCTGTCGTACACAGCACACTAGTGAGCCAGTAGTACTGGTACGGCGTATTGATATTTTTGTTTGCACATAGTTACATCAGTTATGTACACTTTTGTATCATCCCAGTGACAGTTTGTGTTTCCCGGTATTGTGCTCATATTTTGAATATTTTCTAGTAAAACATTATGTTGGGATAATAGAAAATTGTCTGTTTCTGTCAATATCTGATTACGTAACCAAGATATTTTCCATGGCTGGATGTTTGAATCCGATTTTTTGCCATTTTATATCATTTTTTTCTATGTTTTTTATGTTAAGACTTATCTGAAAATGTTTAATACATAGTTTATTGTATTAGTTGACCTCATAAACATGGGATTTAGACACCAAGATTATAAAAAAAGGTGTTTTACGGCGGCCATTTTGAATTTTTAATTTTTTGGCGGGAAACAAAAGAGACTTCGTGGTTCCCGCTATTTTTGTATCGAGTGAGGTCAGGTCTACCATCCTGCCAAGTTTTATGCTTTTATCCGGAAGTACACGCCTCATTCACATATCCGCCCCACTAGTACTAATTCATGTTAAAAAACCAGGTCATAATTATGAGAAAACTCTAAATATCAAGGGTCATTTTGCCTATTTTGATCAAGAATGACATTTAAATGTTTGACAGTATATATAACCATGTTAGTCAAGTTTCAAGGTTTCTTTGTTATTTTTGCTATTTTCTGGTCTTTTACACTACAAAAAGCAAAAAAATATTATTTAAAATAAAGTGTAATAATATGCTGTGGTTCATTAATCTGCACATGTTGATACATTTGTGAAAGCTCTAGTAATTTTAGATTTAATTTTATATCAAATTTCGTGTTTTTTCATATAATCGGCTACTTCGTGTTGACCGGCTTTCACAAAATAGGTCATAATTATGGGGAAAATCAAAATATCAAGTGTCATATGGGCTTAACTCTTCCTTTACCTACTTCCCCTGATAAAACTAGCCCCAGAAACCGACTTCTTTTTTTAAGGAGGATCCCTGAGGTAGCCCCTGGGCACAATACAGGTTATAGCTATGCGCATATGCACAAATTAAAAATGCAAGAGAACATTGCGTCCATGTCACTGACCATTCTGGTTGGTGATTTTCAACCGCACATGTAATGAAATATCTCCATTGCAATTAATCCATGTACACATGTGGATTTCGCATAAATGTGAATTTGGTAAAGGAAGGTAGTTTTCGCATAAATGCAAAATTGGTAAAGGAAGAGTTAAATTGACCTGTAGGGAACCTGGAACGGGATAGAAATGGGTGACAGCTTGTGACTTTTTTTTGCATTATATTCCTAGTCTAACAGTATATGTTGACATAACATGATATGTAGGCCTATGTAAAGACATACACCTAATATATACTTCTTATATATGTGACGCATCTGCACGAAAGGAGTCGCATGTCGGCTCCGTACAAGTTGAGAAAATGGGCAATAAGCATGATATGGGCTAATAATAGCGAATTTTGTTTTTTTGTCAAATGTTGATGCTTTAAAGCCTCTAATTATCATTTTAAGGTCATAAATGAGTTCTACGCTCCAGAAATGACATGACATGATCGATTGTGATTATCAGATTTTTTTGTCGTTGATTTTACCCATTTTTTAAAAAACGCTCGAAATTAACCAAAGTCCACCCGGCAGTTTCTGAAAGTAGACATCCTGGGCTATAAAAATCAATCGCTAAAAACTAAATATACAAAATTTCCAGGTTTGGCCGAAAAATCCTGTTTGGCGATAAAAAGCTATTTTTTTATACCATAAAGAGCTTATCTACAATCAAATTTGTGCCATGACTTTAAAGCCAATTTTCTCCAGTTTCATTTTTTGAAATATTGACCCATTCGCGTCACTATATGATCATAACTCAGCTCTGGATCAACCTAATTTCATGTTCTTGGTGTCATATTAAAGCTCCTGCTCCGTGCTATCCAATGGTACCATTAACTCCATATTTTATTTCTCCGACATGAGACTCGTTATGTACAGATCGGTCACATATATCAGATTTTGTTAGGAAATGTAAAACAATTTACTTTCTGAATGACCTCAAATTAAATTAGTTGTAGACCTACATCTAGACATTATAATCAAGCATATCATTGGAGCGAAAATAAAATATCATTTAGTAGATTTTCAGAAGACGCCATCTTGAAATCTAAGATGGAGGCACCAAGGGAATTTTACGGTTACACTAAAAGACGCATGCCACCACATACCAGCGCATACCAACGCATACCAGCGAAAAGACGGGGTAAACGACATAAGAACCATATATTTTATAGTCTATCGTATTTAATACATCCTACGGAGTTTATATACCAAATTTTGTGAAAAAAATATAATTATAACTTGCCTAAATCGGCATTTTAAAGTCCTTCAATGAGCGCTATGCATTGCAATTTATTATCAATGGGCGGTATACTCCGGTATGCATACCAGCGCATACCAACGAAAAGATGGAGTAGACGATATAGAAACTATATATTGGAAAGTCTATCGTATTAAGTACATCCTGCGGAGTGTATAGACCAAATTTTGTGAAAAAATATTAATTATAACTTGCTTAATTCGGCATATTAAAGTCCCGTCAACGAGCGCTATGCATTGCAATGTATTATCAATGGGCGTAGTTTATATTTCCCACACTTGGTGTCATTCACACCGCTGATAAGTCTTAACAAATAAGTCTTAACAATAATTTTATTGTTTGTATCCGTAAATAAAACATACCTAATATTGTATCACATCATTGTTCGTACAAATTGAATAATTTTTTTACAGAGAAAAATATATTTTCAAACTGTACTTTTTTGGTCAGACATGATATAAGTCGCAACAATATACCAGAGTGTTTATAGAAACTTATAATTTGAATTTTTTTTATTCGTGATAAATATAACTGACAATTGGATGACTCCGTACAAGAACCTGTTAAGTGCATGTTTTATAGTTTTGAGAAAAACGACTTCAAAGTTTGAGTTCAATATTTTTTTCCTTTAAGAGCTTCCGCGTGAAATAAGTTTGTTTATCAATAATAATGGTAAAGTAAGTTTAGTAATCATATCTAAGACTCCCAGCATGCCTTGCGCACATTTTCAAAGTTTGTTAACTAGTATTTGCCAATAGTCTTAATATCACAAATATCACAATATTTTATGGTAAATGACATTACCATTTATTTCCTTATGCAATTTTTTCCAAAAATCATGGATATCGATTGGATATCTGTGACACAGCGACTTCATAACCATTCATCTGAATACTTTTGCACATTCAAAATTAAATGTGTTGATATTTGTAAAATCATGTTATTGGTGCTTACCATTTCTGATTTGTGATTCTATTATTTGCAAGAACATGTTAAGTGAGTTCACCGGTAGGATTTGCTACATGTTATTTAGTAATATGTACTGGTAAACGCGCTTAACAGTTTGTCTCACTAACAGCCATAAACATGTCCTTGCTTCTGAGAAAAATGCTTTATAATGGTCGTAGAGCTAAGATTTTTTACACAATAACCTTCCCTACCTCAGAACCTCAAATCCGTCGTTATCAGCAAGAACTTGTTAATGGCGCTTAACAGGTTATTGCATGGAGCCCTTCAATTATTATGAATGTCGTACTCTACTGACAAAACTGCGTCTTGATTTATAACAGAAACGTATAGCGATGTTATATATAAGTGAATAAAAGTTAGGTCAGATTCATTTATTACTAAAATGTGCAGTTGATATCAGCATACGACACAATTATTATTGTTTTCCCACACATATATAGATACTAACTTTTTGAATTGTAGCACGCAAAAGGTGTCGTGCTTGACCCTTATTGTGTTGAAGTGATGCCGCTAATTGTCTCACCGTCTGGCCATATGTAAACACACCCTTGGCGAGCCGGCAACATGAAAGATACACACCTTTTCAAAGGAATCGCTCGCAAAATGTCATCGACTGCATATGTTTATTTATTGGTTGTTTATTTATAAGGCTTTATATACTCACATGTATATACTTGTTACTTGTATAGAAAAGTAGTGGAAACATGAAAATGTGAATGAAACGTTCAACATTCAACATAAAATTTCAATTAACATACAACAAAGCTATATATAAATAATTATTTAAAAATAATAATAACATAACTGAGCTCCATATAGTATTATTATTTGAATAATAAAAAATGAAACCCTTGTCGCCGGCATTAAGTTAAGTCATTATACGGCCTATGAGGCTACGTCCTGCATTTCTTTTCAAATAAAAAACTTTGCGCGCTTGCATGCTATTATAATGTAATTTATATCATTATTTTCAGAATTGAATAAGCTTTCTGATGACATTTATCAGGCCTACATGTCTGTATGATCACAATTAAAAAAATATGAAATTGCGTTTTCATGCTGTAATATATTATGCTGTAATATCCTAATCTTCTTCATTGATGAGGAGGTGTGATTGTCACTCAATAGCAGTGATGACATATCTAATTCTCAATGAAGCAAGCACAAGACATTGAGCCATTGTTGGTTTAAGGTTGGACCACAGTCTACGACGTTGGCCCAGCATAAAACCAACAATGGCCGACTGGCTCGTTGTCAACGGCTTGAATTGTGGATAAGTACCTGGTTTCGATGCCACTTAAACATATTAAATCATTGTACCTCGGTACTTTATGAAGATTCGTTATCGAATTATTGCATATAATAATTATAGCCACATGGCATATTACGGCTATTACAGCTGATTATCATATTTTGTATTCATATTTACCATATTTACCATTACATGTTATATTACTTGTGTTTGCATATAATAGCTATATGTCGGCCAGGATCTTAGCACTTTTAGGGTTAATGTGTCGAGTACAATCAAATCGGCGGCTACGTCACAAAACAATTAGCATTAAAGCAGCCCATTGGGATGACATCAATTTTGGTTTTACTTCCGCACTGAAGTAGTGTATCCCACGGATCATGTTTTTATTTTTTTCAGAATTTTCATATTTTTACAAATATTTTTAATCAACATTTCTATGAAACCAGAAGAAACCCAAACAAACTATTTGTATACCTGAAGGACGATTGAATGTTTTCACAGCATTGGGCCACATGCTGATAGCATTGGCCCAGCGTTGGGTAGACAATCAGTGCTGCAGGTGTGTCCTGACTATGAGACACCAATTATCCCCCAATTAGCGGCGACTGCTCTGACCTTACCGTCTGATACGTGGGAATATGTGATGGAAAGTGCTTAATATTGCTGACTTGTTTTGTTTACATGGCAATATACGACCTCGAAATACAACTATTTCGCTCTTTTTCGGTGCTTTAAAATTGTTTTTTGACTTTTTCGTATTTTTAGCTAAGATCAGTAGGCTATATAGCTTCATATAAATTAAATTTTCAAAATTGACAACATTGAAAATGTCTCATCCCAAGGGGTCCCTTCAATGTTAACCCTTTAAACTCTTTCACGCGTTTCGGCCACCATCCCGCTGTCACACTGTTGACCTCTAGGCCCTATATATGCCTTTAACGGCTAAATTAAAACTGAAAATTTCAAAATTAAGCAATTTTGTAACATTATATACATAAATATGTACGGAGTACGTTTGTAGACAGATATGTGTTACCATGTGATAACCATCCTAATGGAAATTCTTAACTTCTTGGTCGTACGGCCATGTAATAAATACCACCAAGAAACCTACTCATTACTGAAAATAATGACGTATTATATTATGATCGCACACAAATTCGCAAACTTATTCATTTGGGAAGCCGGTAGACATGTTGTTAATTTGCACTGATACGAAGTTCAGCTTTGTTAAATCGACGTCTCTGAATATAGAATTCAGAAATGTGTCTTTTTATGACGAAGTGTTTTTGGTTTCGCATGTACTTGATTTTGTACTTGATTTCATCTTAATACTTGAGTTAATCTTAACAATTTAATTATTCAATGAAATTAACTTAATTCAGCAGTTATGTCGTGTACTGTATTGAATATGTTTAATTCAATGTGCAACTCATACCATCATCTAATGTTTCGTCCGAATCGGTCTATACAGCAGCATATGTGCAGTTTATTTCATACATTTATAACTTATTTCAAAAATTCATAACTTGAGAAAAATATTAACTCGGTGCACATATAATCGGTGTATACACTACTGTATTGAATATGTCTAATTCACTGTGCGACTTGTCATAAATCAAAGATATTTATGATAAGTAGGCCTACTGGTGTGACTTATAACATATATATAACATATATGTATATAATACATTTTTACTTAAAGGTTCCTACATTGAAGTATATTCTAGTATAGAGTTTCCAAAACATGACTTTCAGTTTAATCATGATACAAATTGCCGTGTATATGTGGCCATACTGCATCATTCAGGACTCTCATATAACATGATTTAATGATTGTATCGCCGAATGATATTCAAACTGTCGCCATTTGAATTCGTGTAAGCACCCATATGCTAATTTTAGTCACGTGAACGTGGCGTACGCAAGCGGAGCGAGCAGCCACAACGGTTCAGTTGTAAACACACCATCCACACCATCCACATGTCATTTAGCAAGAGGGAGATCTCTGCTATTATGAAATGTGGGGTGTGTTGAAATCCGTCAATCGGCATCTAGCCCCAGGCCTATTGAACAATATCAATTATATTCGCCCACAATATCCTATATAACTCCACATCCCTTTCCCTGATTGAACAACATGAGACGCAGACACAACAAATCAACCCACGTGACAAAGCCGACTACTGAGAACCAATACATTACAAAAGACTATACATTTTTGCACTAAGGAGTTTTCTTTATTTCCAACGCACACACTGTATTTTTTAAGGTAGGGTCTCAACTGATAATTGTACATAAATGATATAGGCCTACAACCCGTGTAGGCCTACAGTAGTGGCCAGTAGTCTACTATACAGTCAAAAAGCACAGTAACTGATTATGCCTACCATATATGGTGATGACAGAGATAGCTGGCGAGGTCGCAGGTCACAGCCCCTCACAAAAACCAAGTTATCAGACGAGATGCTACAGGCATGCTGCATGTAGTGCTGTCTCTGCGGAGCGATAGTGAATGCTTTCTCTGATCAATCGTTTTTTATCTAATTTATAATATAGGCCTAGGCCTACTATAACACTCACTTAAAAATGCCACCAGACAACAACTCATCTCTGATAGTTTTGACAGCTCGATCAGGGCGGTCAGCCACACACCACACATTATATGCCGCGTGCATACATCATATCACGTGGTGTCTGGTGGCAGCGCGGGCTTAACCTGCCAACACAGTTGTAACTGCAGCTGTAGTTGTAACTGCAGCTGTAGACCACACATCATTGGCGTCGAGTTCGTCGAAGACATCATCGGGCCACATGATCTATATAGGTTCCTATCTCAGTTCAAGTAAGACATATCATGAGATCTAACAGTAATAATGTACTCCAGACTGCTCGACTTTAAAAAACGCTAAGCGTACTTGAAAAATCAAAAGGCTAGGCCTATACCTCTGTCATTGCTTGTTTGTTTAATGAACTGTCAGAAATAGACAGGCCTACGTTACATCACATGATCAGCACATGACATGCATGATCAGATGATCCATGATACCACGCTAAGCAGTGCTAAGTGTGGGCCACAGTAGATAATTGTTGAATGACAATACTGCATTTTAAAGTCATTTTGGCGGCGATATTTATCAAAATAAATATCAATAATAGAAAAACCAGGCCTTATAGCCAATTTTATAGTCTGGTTACTTCGAAGTATGTACCTTTAATATATTTGCATATCCGGCCACATACACTAAATCATATAGGCCTACAGCATATACATATCCCAGCAGAAACAAGACGTTTAATCAATGTTGGCTTTGCGTTGGTCCAACGCCTAAGACGGTGGACCAACATTAACTCAACGTCTTGTGTCTGCATATATTTAAGGCGTCGCCCATTCATCATTAGTCTGATTCGGGCCTACTAGCAGCGCTAACTGTACCTATGGCTATGCGGTTAAGGACATAAAAACTGGGGATTTTAGTCGTTTGGCTGATTGTATCGATATAAAAAATAGCAGTTAGCTTTATGGAATAATATTTGAGCTGATGATAACATATAGATACCCGAAATATAGTTGCATTGGGTGGCATGCGTTGGTATATGCTGGTATGCGTTGGTATGCGGTGGTGTGTGTTGGCATGCGTCTTTTAGTGCTTCCCGGAATTTTATAGTGGAATCATTCAACTCCTTGGCCTAATTTTGTACTTTGAGACTGTAAAATTAGGACTCCGGCAGACATAGATTCAAAAATATTTAAAATTTATTGTTTTTTGAAGCCACCATTTTAAAATCCAATATGGCGGCCACCCGAGTGTGAATTTTGAGTGGCTCCAAATCTTTAAAATGTTCTTGATGAAATATTTTAGAAGTCTGCCAAATTTGGTGTTTTCTTCACAAAATGCACAATTATTTTGCTATGCCGCTATCCATTATTGTTGGGAGAGTGATTGTATAGGATGACTACGATCTTTTGCCAAAAATAAATGTTGTACACAAAAAATGTTACAAAAAAGAGTTACATGGTTTATTAAAATACTAAAACGAAAACAGTTGTTTACAAAAGTAATAATACAGCAATATACATTTATCTTAATCTAATAAATATAATATTCTACTAGCATTGCGTGGTTTGTGTCAGATTTTCAATTTCATAAAAATGATCATAATAATATCAAATGCATTTTTGTGGGCATCCAGAACCTCAGCCGATTGGTTATTTCCCTTCAAACAGCATAATATTTATGCCGGGACATAGATAGACGAATTTGTAAGAAAGAACAGTTACTGTCAAGGCTCATTATGACAGTAAGGAAGATTAGTCTATCTGATCAGTGATGATAAAAATAAGTCAGCATTAATTTTAAAGCATATAAAAAATGAACTGAATCGGGCTTTGGGCCACCTTTGTTCACATATAGGCTAAACTGGGCCAGGAGAACCTCCTGAGGATGGTGAAATGAATGAGATGACACTGTCCTCCAGACACAGGATTCAAAATTCGAGCCCTGGCGGTCCGAGGCCGAGCACTCTACCTCTCGGTCACAGAGGCTCCCCACAATACTTGTACACGTGGATGGGGAAGAAACAATTTTGTTTCTTTCAAACCGCCGAGACCGGGGACGAACCCCGAACTTAAAGGCAGCGGTGCTAACCACTACCCTTTTGGCTTTGCACGGCAGTATGACTGCTTTTAGGATTTTTTGTTCAATAAGAAAAGAGCATTAAATTATCTATGATGGGATATTGTAAGTAATTTTTACACACTTGGGAGTTGTGGGTGGCTGCAGCCAGATTTCAGGTCGGTGGATTGGCAATTTCAAAATGTATTTTGTATTGTGGCTAGATATTACATCAATAGACTACTTACCAGTCAGCCTACTTTTTTATATATCTTTCTATTATAATTTTATGTGTCGCTTGTAATAGGTCTGTAGAGCTGATATTATATTTTTAACATGATCATTGAACTCGAAATGAAACTTGTCTTTTAGCCTATGATAGGATAAGGCTCTGGTCTTATCCTACCAAATCCTGGTTCAAAGCTGTGCCTATTAGGTGACACCAAATAAATTCGCGTAAAAAAATGTGTTCCATGTCATATTAACCCTTATCCAGTTGCCGTTTCAATCTGTTTTATTAGTCAACCAAATCACTATTATTGGGGAATGAAATGTGTGTCCTTTGTACACATCAAGATTTAGTTTTTAGTAAATGCTTAGTTGATCCAATAATTTAATTTTAGACATGTATTTTTTTCATAAATAGTAATATTTTTCGTAATTTGAAGCTGGAAATTGCGTTAGCAATTCCAGCTTCGAATGACGAAAAATACAATTGAAGCAATTCAGCAGGACAAGGGTTAATAAATTAACTCAGCAAAATAAGGGTTAATTAATACAAAGTTGCATCATATAAGATATGACATTTTCGTATAGATATGCATTTTCACAGCATTAAAAAAATTATTGTACAGTTATTTTCATATTATAAAAATGGGACCATTTTTTTATTAACGTCAACTAAAAAAAATACCATTAATATGCATTTTTCTTCATTTGAGACTAGGAGTGTCAAACAAAATATTCACTTTTTAGATATTAAAAAATAAATTTTGATACTCAACGTCTAGTCTAAATCCTTGTTGGTCTGAAATAAGAGAAGTGACAAATTATAAACAATTTGTCGTAGTGTCACTCCACTTCAAATTGACAACCTCCACTCAAAAGAAACTGCCAGCAAAAGTAGCCTATTATAACTGATGACTTACTGTGTTCTTTTTATTGGACACATGTATTATGTTTTAAATGATAGAAACCACTACTTTATCTTTATATATGTATAATTAATTTCCATTGATAACTTGTTCACTGGCACAAAAATACTCGTTGATTATATGTACATATTTACTGCGGCATTCATATATTCTATCCTACATGTCATAAATAATGTTATATAACATTTTCTTGGTATTGTAATTCTAACAGAATCTGCATACCTATATAAAATAAAATTTAAATATTTCTAGGAAGATCTTAAGCTTCACTTTCTCCTGGCTCTTCTTCTGTGTTTTGTTCTTCAAGGATGGGTACTATTAAATTATCTTTAGACATAAGATTGTATTTGGTGACAAAAGTGGTAAATCTCTTACAAAGGGCTGCCTCATTCTGAAAGTAAAACATTACATAAAGGTGAATACAACCGATTTTGACAGAAAATAGATTACAAACAATGACTAATAAGCAAGCGACAGAATATGTCAAACTGAAATTGATTCACATTTGGCCGCTATCATGGAAAACACACTTTTACTGGATTATTAACCCTTGTGCTGCTGCAGCCGTATATATCCAGCTTGGAGTGAGTTTCAGAGGAAATAAAATGACACTGAAATCCATAAAATAGTTTGTGATAGATGCTCAGTTAATCGAAATGTTATTTATCACACATGTTTATTTTTCATAAATAGTCATATTTTTCGTCATTTGAAGCTGGAAATTGCGTTAGCAATTCAAGCTTCAAATGACAAAAAATTCAATTGAAACAATTCAGCAGGACAAGAGTTAATAGTACTACATGTGTACCATTCAATCTAAAAATTCTGCCTCAAATTTTAACATCAATGGTAATTAGCAAAGGAGAATAGGAGTAGTTGAACAATTGGGAAAAATCTAAAACATTTTTTTTATTACTTACATCACAGGACGTAATATAATAATTACTTCACATTTACTTCAAAAGTAGCCTTCCAGCAAATCAAAAGTGTAAAAAAAGACACTAACCTCATATTCATCAAATAAGGTCCTATGATGGAAATAAGCGTGTGAGAATATCCTATACACCCGTCGACATACAGATCCTAATTTAGCTACTGAAGATTCTTTGATACTGACCCTGAAAAAGAACATATGCATTAACCCTTTCAATCCTGAATTTACCATAGTCATCTTCATCCACTACAAGCCGCGATTTGCTGCCGCAATTCTTGACTTGTAGTGGATGAAGATGACTTGATATGGCTTGAAAATTAAAGAAAATTACCACGTATTGGTAAAGCAGTTTCATGGAAATTTTCGTTCCGAAACCCTCAGTTGTAGGAAAATTAGGTCTGTTTTCAGGGATGTAAAATGATGCTTTAATGCATCGTGGGGGCTTAAAGGGTGCTGTGTATTTAGAAGCCTTAAAAAAATTTTGCTACCTGTTTGCTGTGTAACAAAAACTAATGTATTCCCTCCATTCATTGAAGCAACATAATTAATTAATTAATTAGACCATTTGGCATTGTTTCAATAGATTCCCATTGATTTACCCTTGGAGGTCTGATCTATTAAATTTACATTTTCAGAAATTCAAGTGACTAAAAAATACTTGGGATTTGGGAAATTTGCATCAACAGATATTTAAGACTTACATTACATGTATTTCACTTTCACAAAATGATTAAAGAAATGTTCATAACAAACACAGATATTACTGTTCAAGGGGTGAATTACTGACTGGTTTTAGATATTTTATAACTTGGAATGTACCGGTAACAAAAGTTCAATGCTTTTTCAAATGTCCAATTAATTTCCCTGGGCTTTCAATTTAGAATGCCCAGCTTAAAATATTAAGAACACAAAAACTGTAAATGTCCTAAATCATGATAAATGGAAAGTTTTAGTAAGTAAATACATCTTGTGGGATATTAATCAGGTTAATAGTGAATTGATTATGGAAGATTTTTTTCATAGACTAAAAATGAGGAATGAATTTATCCCAAGTTGAATTTTAATGAAATAAAGTTTAAAAATTAATATTCTTTTGTGCTGATCTTCAATTTCAGTGTGTTTAGTTAGCAGGTGATTGATATTATTGTCAAAAGTATTCAGAAGTATAATCATGGAAACATTAGTATTCATGGGTGAAAGATTCATGTAGAAAATGGTTGAATTTTACTCACTTTGTAACTTATTGTGAAACAGTTGCGACGTTTCGACCTGCCTTAAGCAGGATACATAGTATCCCTGTTTCATAATTACATGAAACCAGTAATAATGGTAATAGAAATGTATTCCGTGCCAAACATTTCCAAATAATCATGCTTTAACATAACAACTTAAAAAAATCTAGTCACCTGCTTGGGAAATATTTATTGCTATTGAGTAAACAAGCAGCGCCATCCAAGGTGTGCCGTGTGTAATCTATTGCTGGGCACTGTGGAAAAAAAGACATTATTAAACACTAAAACACAACATTGAACAAGAGGACTGAAGTCCTATATCACCGCCCTTCATAAAATAGGTTAGACTTTTTGCGGTCACAAATATTAAAAAAGTTGATTGGTGGTGGCCATTTTAAATTTCAGTAAAATCACATGCACATTTCCAGATGGTGGGTAATGTGATTGTACAATGTGAATTATTACTGATTTCAATTTTTCAGTTTTTCCGCCCACCAGAAAATATGAAGTTTATCCATGGCGGCCATTTTGTATTTCAGTAAAACCTTAAAAAAATCACTTGCACATCTCAATATCGTGGGAAATGTGATAGTAAAATTTGAATAATTTCTGACTAAGTCTTAGGATTTTTGCGCCCACAAAAAAATTTGGAGTTGACCTCTGGCGGTCATTTAGAATTTTGGTAGCATCTTTAAAAAATCACTTGCACATCCCCATGTTGCTAGGAATGTGATGTTAAAATTAAAAAAAATTGACCAAACCAAATTTTTTGAGTTTTTACGCCCCCCAAAAAATTAAAGTTGATCTGTGGTGACCATTTTGAATTTCAGTAAAAATCTGAAAAAAATCACCTGCACATCTCCATATCATGGGGAATGTGATAGTAAAATTTGACTAATTTCTGACTTTAAGTTTAAGAGTTTTTGCACCCACAAAAAATTTTAGAGTTGACCTCTGGTGGCCATTTTGAATATTGGTAGCATCTCTAAAAAATCACTTGCACATGCCCATGTTGCTAGGAATGTCATGTTAAAATTTCAAAAAGATTTGACCAGTAGTGTTTGAGTTTTTGCGCCAACAAGAAAACGTGAAGCCGGACGCCAGACGCGGGACGCAGGACAGAATCCTGGCCCGACTAAAATCCCCCTTCCCCTACGGGTGGGGGATAAAAAGTAAAGACCCACTATAGGTTTTCAAATTATTTGTGCCATGCCTAGCTATAATTTATAATTAGCACTGTGCTCTAATTGGTTCAAATTATACTATACAAGTGATCAACATGATACAGGGAGTAATCATGAAAACATTGAATCAGTGTTGAGTAAATGTCAGCAACATCTAATGAACATTGTTTTATTGTCGGGTGATTGCTGGGCAGGGAGCCTGAACAAATGATGCAATCAATCAAAATTTTTATTTCACATTTTATAAAATACATATTTCAAATTATAATGGATACATTATGCACAAAAAAACTAGGGTCGTAAATAATAGGATTAAATCCATTTGGGCAGCTTAACACATGCAGCAAGGGGACCATTTTTAGACATCAGAATCTGACATCTACAGACGTCTGATTCTGACGTCTAAAGATGATCCCCGCGCTGAAAGAATCAAATATTTACAATGGTAGACCAATAACATAGGTATTCGAATGAAACAGAAAGAGCCTAAGACATTTATGAAGAATTCAAATTGAAAAAAAACCTCTTCATGTTATTTCAGAGTTGTAAGGCATTTTAATTACATACAAATGTTCACAAGACTAAAATGAAAAATTCTCAATCTGATGTAAAGAAGTGATTTTGTGCGATGCGCAATAACTGATAATAGATAAGGCTTCCAGTCTTTCCCAATAAAGTCAAAATTTCGCCGGAGAGTACGTCCTGTAAACATGGTAAACTTAAAACTTTTACCGGACTAAAAGAATTTTCACCGGACAGTAGGTGGTCAATGGCCGGTTCTCACCTTGTGAGACCAAAAAAAACGACAAAAAAACAAAACTGACCAAAAAAATAACCAGATGTGGCTGGGTATTTTGTCGGACCTACCTCTGTTTTACCAGACATGTCCGGTCGGTCCGACGTTATTGGGAAAGACTGGGCATCTCAGAGCTGTTATATTGTTTTTCGAACCGTGTTCATTATCAAGAGGTCTGTTCTGCAAAACCAAAAGGCAGTAATAGCTTACTTGAAAAGTAAACAGTTACTGCCTCTCTGCTTTACATGACCACATAATTCATCACACCTCACAAATACCAGTACTATATCTTACCACAGGAATTATGTCAGTAATTATAATCTTGCAATGACTAAAATGACTAAAATGTCTTTATTATTAATATGATATTAATTTTTTAAACCAAAAATATTTGGGAGGATAGCTTCAGCAATTCTAGTGAGCAACTTTGAAAAAAGTTTAAAATAAGTTTAAAAAAATAAGTGTAAAATGAACAGACATCAATAAATCTGTAGTTTTTCTCAATATTCACCTCCTTTGGAGTTTTGTGTGCTGCACAGAGAAAAATCCACTGTTCGGTCGCTGTCATTTGACTGCAGCTGTCTGGATTGCATTCTGCCTGAGAGGTAATACATACATAAAATTATGACCGATATATAATATACATTAATCCTGAACACCTACAGCACTGATGTTGACTATATTAGCCACTGTGTTTATATTACAATTCACAAGTGTGACCAGCTGTTAAAGGTATAAGAGGGCCTATATCTTAAAACATTGACATTTATTGGTAAATGTGTACTGTACTTTAATCACTCAGCTCCAAGAAATAATATTCAGCAACTGGAAGCTGTGGATCAGGACAGTGAAACACAGCCGTCAAGGTACTGAAAATTTAAATTTTTCAGCTCAAGAGCTTTAGGCGGTTGAATTATCATGATCATAGAATTGACATTTCCACCTACATCAAGTTGTGGATCGCTATTGGGTGAACATTACTTTAACCCTTTCACCGTGGATGTCGCCAAAAGGCGACCCCCTGGCAGACCGTAAATGTCGCCTTGGCGACATTATTAATTACATGTACTGTTTTTAGTTTAAAAATTAATTAATTCAGTGCTCAGGCATTTTATGACAATATAATTCCACGGTTAAAGGGTTAAATGTGTGCAATTTGAATTAAAATATGTGCAAAGCTAGCAAATTTATTTTTTATCATTATCCTGCTGAGTGAATTTATTGAAATTTTCAACCACCTGAGGTTGTGTCTTACTACCGCAACCTCAAGTAGTTGAAAATTACTCATATTTGTTTAATTTAAGAGCAAACATTAACAAATCTTGATGTTGAAACACCAATATCATTCTCAATATAAGTGATTTGATCAACTAATAGAACAGGTTAAAAACGACAATAGTCGTGATCAGCGGGATAAGGCTAACTTCACCGTCAATTTGTCTTATTTGAAAGATAAACACAGGGGCTTTGAAAGATGACACTTAATATGATTAGCCCCTAAGGGATAAATTTGCCTGTCTATGTTAAAATGTGGTTTATGTTACATAATAGAGGGGAAATATGTCAGCTTAGGTTTAAGAGCACAAAATGTAATTTTTCAAATTCAATCCACATTCAAGGATTAATAAAATATTGTTTTACCTAATAACCATTTTTACCACTCCCTGTGCAAACCTTTCTACGGGGTGTGCATGTATTTTAGTTGAGTCTATCACAGAATGTGTACATATCCTAAATATTTTACCTAACTCATCCTGAACCAATAGACACCGGTCTTAGAACCAATTGATATTATCGTTAAGTTGTACCAATGAGTCATATGTTTACATTTATTAGAGAAAAACATGCCACAAGTGAAAGTAAACATACTTGCAATTTTACTGCTAATCCATTCAACTCCATACAAAATTGCCTGAAAAAAACAGAGCACAACTAATTGCAGAATATTGAATCATCACCTTATTACAAATACAAGTGTTCAACAGGTCAGAAATAAAAATTATCACCAAAAAATTATTCCCATACTTTTACTAGAAGATAGTTGATACCGGTACCACTGCTGTGTTATACATATTTACCATTAGCATAATAGTACTATAGATACATCAATTATATAGATGATAATTACCTTTACATTGTCGAAATATTTAATTTTAATTAACTGTACTAAATCACAGAAAAGTTCACAATTCATAAAACATATACCCCTGTATAGGGTTTTAGGTGCCCTCATGCTTAGAGTTGTCATAAAACATAAATGACACAGTGCTAACCTGCTATGATGACAAGATTTCATTTTTTTATCAAAACTAAAATATATCGGATGAGTAGACACAATCCATTTATTTAGAATTTTTTTGTTGCTGAAGATTGAAATTGTATCAGAAATACATGACACATTGCAGATAAAAATTTAGTCGTGCTAAAAGAAATTAGGCTCTGCAAATAATATTGCAGCTGCCTTCAGTTCAATATAAAATGCTTCTTTCTACAACAATTGAGAATCAAACCGATAAGTAACCCTTGTCTGCTGCATTGTCCTTTAGTATGTCATATTTTGTCCCCTTGGCTATGAAAGGGTACATCTGCCAATTTGTAAAGTGGCAGATACACCCTTTCATATCCAAGGGGACAATATATCAAATAACGACAAATATTTCTATCCACGGGGTTCCGCCCAAAAATTGGGCAGTGGTGGGTGGTCATGGAATGAGAAATGTCAATTTTTATACCACAGACATCAGCACATGCACTCAAATTAATCAGCTTGACATTCGTTTTTTAACTGTAGTCGTTCGCGGTGTGTAAGAGTGCTGGGTGCGGATAGGAATTTTGATTTGTTTCAATACCTATGTTATGGGTCTACAGCCATTGTAAATGTTTAATTCTTTCAGTGCGAGGACCGTCTCTAGACGTACGTCTAAAAACGGTTACAGTGCTGAAAGGGTTAGGATATCATACCGAAGATGTTCATATTTCCAAACACCCTCATCTTGACCATCAGGAGGAGTAAGGATATCTTCTATGTTGGCAAAATCTCGACGGATAGCTTGCTGTATGAACTAAAAAAAAAAATCGATTTTCATGAAATGTAAAACTTAAAAAGTTCAAAATCATTGAATGAGACTGAACTATGAAACATTCCTATATCATGTCACGGTTATCCCATATGATAGTTGATACATATAAATTCAAGAAATGTTGGAAGTGTTGATAGATTGAAATTGTTCATTCTTTGATCATTATTCAGCCTTCAAAACCAGACATAAGGACCAGTAAAAACGAAGACATCATGAAGATTTATCAGCCCTCAATTTCCATATTAATATTAGATATTAATGCATACATGTATATTTAACATAATAACAGAGAAAGCATGCAATTCAAACCTCTGGGTGAATTAAAATACCTTCGTTCTAAGGAAAACTTAGAAGTTTAATATCTTGACCATTGCACTGCTGAATTGTCTGAGATTATTTTTCAGTCATTTGAAGCTGGAATTGCTAACGCAATTTCCAGCTTCAAAAGAATGAAAAATATCATTATTTATGAAAAATAGACATCTCCCAAATTTGAATTATCTGAATCTACCACAAGACATGAAACAAATTTTAGTGGTATTTTGGTTAGTCTGAAATTTGCCTGAAAATTTATATAACCTTTATGGTCTTGGCATCACAAGGGCTACAAAAGAAAGCTCAGAATTCCCTTATTGTGATGGATTATATACCAAATGTTTTATATTCAATAAAATAAATCTGTCATGTGGTGCATAGATGTGATGAGCTTGGGAGATTGAAGGGTTAACCCTTCTCCCACTGTAAGTGACCATATTTAAATTTTCACACACTTGAAGTTGTGGATCCTGTAGAAAATTACTCACATTTGTCTAATATGAGACTACAGATTTAGGCCTACAATGGGGTTACAATAGTTACAAATAATAAACTTACCTGCTGAACAGCTAATGTGCTGTCCATCTCCTCAAAAGATTCATCTGGCCAGCTGCACCACTCCTATGACAAATAATTAATAGAAATTACTAAAAGTGTCAAAAGTGTAAGAAAATTTACTTTAATTGTATGATGTTTCATGAAATTTATGAAATTACCCCGGTAAGTCAGTATATTATAGGCTTGTAATGTCAGTCAGTAGTTAGGCCTATGAGGCTATGGATAATACAGTCATGATAGACCCGTGTCTTTTACTTCTAAAAGTCGGGTTAAACTCATTAAATTGATTTGAAAAGTGGCACAAGTGTTTATAACGAACCAATGCTCATGAAACAACCGGTATTTAGTGAATTAGTAAAGTAATTGTGGTCTATTTCGGTGATTAGGCCTATAGGTATATTTCGGCATATTTCAGGGTATGGACGCACACGAAGTGACCCACGAAAAAAGGCTCAGCATAATTAATTTTATTGTACGATTTTAAAATTTATTGGATCTACCTAGGCCCCTAGATTCACTCCTAGGCCTATCATGACATAGCCAAAAAAAATTAAGATCAAGACAAAGAAAATGATGTATTATTTGTGCATAAATCATCATTATTAAGGAAGTTATGACCAAAACCGTCCTCTTTTTGCTCTGTCAATTAACCCTCTATTCCCCATTAGCCATTTTGTGATTTTTACATGTACTACTGTATTACACATGTAGAGATTAAAGTGAAAATATGGATAATTTTAGTGAATAACATATTTCAAATGCTTGTAACTATGAGAGTTTTGAAGATATCATTCTCAAATTTGGTAGTATGGTGTAGAACTTTATGAAGTCCCTAGCAATCAATTTGTCTGTGCTTTCTTAATAATGACCTTGACCTTGGGTACATGTCAAGGTCATTTACGTGCTGATTTCAAATAATTGTATATTGTAGGCTAATATATCTAAGACGTAAAATTGATTCAAATCATTCAAATTGTTCTACTAGCAGGGCTCCAGATAACATGCGTATATGAGTAAAATACGCATGTAAAAACAGCAAATACTCATTGATTGAAAATCTTAGGAGTAATATTACTCATAAAAACTATTGAAATACCCATCAAAGTAAAAAAAACCAGAAAAATGAAATGATTGTTGTATTTTTTACGTGAAGAAAACTATGTAACTGTAAGAAAAAAATGATGTAAATAAAGCTTTCATGTTGTTGTATGAAAAATACTGCTCGCTTATTTTTTTATCATATTTAACTCCTCATCACCCATTTCAATGAGTGAAATACTCCTCAAACCAAAAAATTATCTGGAGCTCTGTACTAGTCTACATAATTTTATGAAAATAAAATGTTTGCATCATGGCAAGGTGTGTGCTATTCAGGCGTTGCCATGGTAACCATTTAATTAGCTAATAATTACTTTATATTCAGTTTGTAGATTAGAATTTATTTATAAATTGACAGAAAATAATTAATTGACTCGTTTTTTGTTTTGTGTCGTTTATATTCTTGTTAATATCACAGTACATTGCATTTTGATATGAATCTGATATCTGGTTGCTATGGAAACGGCATATAGAAAGATAACTTCATAAGAGAATCAACAGGTCTGTAGTTATACTAAATTATCCAATTAAAATTATTAATATTAATAATATGTTAAATTACATCAGTTGATGAGATTACGTCAACTTATCAAGCTAATATTAGTCTTTTTGCCCTTTGGATGGTTCCCATGGCAACCATACACTGTTTATTATTAATAGAATATTATTATTACAGAATCAACTGCTGTGGCTGATATGAGCAGTAGTAGCATAATGTAATAATTCGAATAACAATAACATAATTGGATTACCCCGGCATTCCAATATATTATTAGTATTTTTTTTTTTTTTCATTATAAATATGGTTACCATAGCAACCATTTTTTTCAAAGTGATGATATTGCCAAACAACCATTTAACTGATTTTTCGTCCTGAAAATCAGTGTGGTTTACATCCTTGTTGATATCATCATACATTGCATTAAGTTTTATTTGGTTGCTATGGAAACGTCATAGAAACATAAACGAATCAATAGCAGTTTTACCGATGAAAGCATCAGTATAATAATTTAAATTACATTAGGTAATTATATTACTAAATCAAGCAAACAATATAGTTTTTGCCCTTTCAATAGTCGTCACATAGCAACCATACTCCGTTCATAGTATTACAATATTCAAATTATGGTTGAAAGAAATAGGAACATAAAGAGATCAACTGTAGTGGCTGATATAAGCTGTAACATACTGTAGTAATTCAAATTATATTAAGATTATGTATTAGATTGTTCCAATACAGAGCAGTTTCTTTTAAAATTAGGATTTTTGTCTTTTTAAAAAAATTATACGGTTACCATGGCAACCATTTTTTCGGAGTGATGATATTCATATTTGGAATTCCAGTACACATTCCTGATCCATATAACAGAAATACTGTGCAGTAGTTCAGTGCTGATGGTTAATAAAAATAAAGGTGTGTGGAAAATCATACCGCTTTAAATATTGATCAGCAAGGAGTGAGATTTGCACTACACTAATGTTTTAGATGTGTGATGGTGTGCACGCGTGCAATCGCAAACCTAATATCATCTAACAGCACTGTAATTGGGTGAAATAATTATAGAGCACTTTGTTTCATGTTAAATCCAAACATTGGTTTCCATGGCAACTATGACATTAATCACATTTTAACTGTAGTTAGACATATACTCATATAAGAAAATATATATATACATCAGAAAAAAATGAAGTTGATCCGCACGTGGCGGCCATTTCGAGTTTCAGTAAAACCTTTAAAAATCACCTGCACATCTCCATATCATGGGGAATGTGATTGTAAAATTTGAATAGTTTTTGAGTTGTTGCGCCCACAAGAAAATTTGCAGTTGATTCGCACGTGCAGGGCTCAAAATTGGACGAAATTTCCACAACTAGCTAAAAAATTGACTAGTCCTTCCGACAAATATCACTTGTCGAGCACTGACATGGCGGCCATTTTGAGTTTCAGTAAAACCTTGAAAAAATCACCTGCACATTTCCATATCATGGGGAATGTGATTGTAAAATTTGAATAATTTCTGACTTGAGGTTTTACAGTTTTTGCACCCTACAAAAAATTTTGGCATTGACCTCTGGTGGCCATTTTGAATTTATCACTTGCACATCCCCATGTAATGATGTTGCTAGGAATGTGATTTTAAAATCACAAAAAAAATGATGACTAGCGCCCATAGTTAAGGGTGACGCCGGACACACTCCTGGCGCGACTAAAATTTCACTTAGGCTTCACCAACGGCCGGGGGATAAAAACGATTTTGTTATTAAACCCTTTGGTTTTAGGAGATTAAGTGTCATTCTTCAGATATGTGAAAATGATGCTTTGATGCATCATGAGGGTTTAAAGGGTTGTAATAACCTATCTAGTATAATCATGCAGCTACATAATAGGCCAGGATCACGACTGAAGTAAGTGGATCAATTTTGAGCTTAAAACTCCGGCAGCATCTGCAATATTGTGTAGTCTATCGGGCTGGAGGGGGGAGTCTGGAAGATTTAGTCAACCAGCTAATTCTTGAAAGCTGTCGTGCAGTTTTTTGATTCTATGGCAAATGCTGGAAGAGAATTCCAATCAGAAAATAATTTGGTGCCCACCACATGTTCTTTTGTCTGCATGCTGGGTATAATTAATCATTGATAGTGAATTTTGGCTAGCTCATTTGAAGTTTTTGAAGTCTAGAATATTCTCTCTTGTTTTCAATTAAGTCTATGTTCTGAAGGAGAGATGTCAAACTGAAAGTTTATAAGTCTAGAATTTTCGGTGACAAATCTTGCAGATGATCTTTGATTTTTTATTCCAAGTTGTCAATGTTTTTTGTCTAAAGGGGTCCCAAACTGCTGAAGTAGAGTCCCAGTGTAGAGTACAGGCTACAGTATTCTAAAGATAATCTGACCAAGCAACTCTATGCATTTAGGCCATTGAGGCCAATTATGAGGGCGCACATGGGTTCTGGAAATTATGGATTGTTCCCAGTTCACTTTTTACCCATTTTTTGGCCTCGCTATTCGCTTTTTATTATAAGGGAAAAATGCTATAAATATAGATATAGTGTAAATATAGAATTCACCATTAAATCAGTGATTTTATTTTGGCTTTTTAATATAACCATATAAATGATTTTAAATTATGATCCGCATATACCAGTTAGACTAGATAGACTGATTTCTAATTTTGGACAACCATGTCAAAAATAAGAAATACGGGAATTTCGTCTCTATATCTAGTGTAACTGGTAAATGCGCAGCACAAAAGTTAAAAAACTTTTGCAGTTCTTCTATTGACATGTTTACATCATATAGTCATATTGAGAAGCCAAAATAAAAACACTGATTTTTTGATGATTTTAGCCTGGGTATGGGCCTTTAACCCATGTGCACCCTCAACTATCTTTGCAAAAAAATACTATTTTATTTTAAAACAGATTTATATAAATCCCAAAATACTTTTACAAAAAACTTATAAATTTAAAAAAAATACATTTTAACAATACATTTTTAAAGCTTGGATCTTTTGTCAAAGAGTAGGTTGGCTTACAATATTTTTGTTTCTATAAATTATAGATTTAGCCTCTAGTCTAGGCCTAGGTAGGTATGTCCGAAGACGTCATTTGTTGTTTTTTGGTGTTTTTTTCAGGATTTATGTGAATTTGTGATACATTGCAATAAAAGACATATTTTTCTTTGTTTGTTTGTTCTTTTTGCTCACTATTACTGGTAGAAATGAAGCCATCATTGTAGAATTAAAAGAGTTATTTGTTTTGAATGGCACTTTTATCACTGTTCTGGGGGTTCCCATCATTAATTTCTCGCAATTACAAAAAATGATGGCAGCTCTCGCAGGCCTTTAATTTCATGATAGCTGCAACAAATGCTTGAAGAGGTAAGTGGAACAGACATGCTGTGGCCCCTTCTGATAATTTTTTTACACATGTGCCATTTTTTGCATTTTTGTAAGAAAATGCAAAAAAATGGAAATTAGACTATGTCCACTGCCCTATGAGGAAGTTCTGGAGGACATCATTAGGACTGTTTGGACAGAACAATGTGGGCTTGGAAAAAAAAAAAATCGGGGGCCGGAGGCTATGCCCAAATTTCTGATTCTTATGTGCATATATGGTATATTTGCTACTGTTACTGTATTGCGGGGCACTCGTTGGGTACCCTGATGTATCTAAAATCTAACTCTCAACATGACAAGACCTCAGTAGTTTTTTTTCAGCTGCTTCAAAAAGTTCAAGTGTCTGTGTGATGTTTTGGATTCTGTATCCCTTTAACCAATTTGTAACATTGAGGTGCCATCTTTTGGACGTTTTTATAATTTAGCTCAGATTTTGATCTAGCACAGCATTTTTCTTGCTCAGTGAAAACTGTGAAATGTGGTCAAATATTTCTTCTAGCATGTCGCCAGCTACGAAAAAAGGCTCAGCATAATTTTATTGGACAATTTTATTTTGAATTTATTTATTGAATCTACCTAGCCTAGGGGCCTATGTCATCCTGGTCATGTGTCATTTTCTGTCAATCTGTTTGCAATAATGTCTGATTTGTTCAACCTATGTAAGTAAATTAAGTTTAAATAGATGTAGGTGCATAAACGGATCTATAATGACAGAAATGACGCTCGCTGTACGATGATCACGTCATATAAACAAGCGTCGCCCAAGCGAAACAATCCCCAATTATCGCCCGTCCGTGCACGTGTTTTTCCGAAAAATATCAATTAGTCAGGGGGGGGGGAATCAGCTTTATTAGAACTGCACACTTCAGGAAGAATGCTTCATGAGAACTGGACACTGGGAAAAAGGCTAAGGCTAAGGGGGGAGGAAGATCTACTTCATGAGAAGTGCAGGAAAGATTGGAGGGGGGTAGTCCTAATAGTAGAGGGGGGAGTAAAAGTAGAATTTATACTTAGAAGGAGGGAAGGGGAATGGGGAGGGGAAACTGGTGGCTGCTTGCCTCTCTTGTCCAGGTACCCCGCAAGGGGAAGGGAGACATGGAGGGGTTGAGCCTTGCTTTGCAGGCCTCCACAGGCGGCTACAGAAGTATCCTGGAGCAAACCGATCAATGTATGTCTGTATGTAGATGTCGGCGATCAAAAGCCAGCTCTGGTGTGTCGAAAACGAATAAAATAGATGTATTTGACAATAACAATAAATGAAAAATGATATACCGTAGCCTATTTTTAATTTATAATATTTTTTATGATCTAATTTTTCACCCGCGAAATTTCCCACAGAAATAAACTTTGTTGACAGAAGGCAACTTCCGGAAGATCTCAAAACGATGCAGACGCGATTTTTGACCAATGACAATTGGGATATGCAAATTTTATTGATGATTGACCCGTTGACCTTTTGCGCTCTTTTTAGAAACGAGGTCGCGGCGATGTCTGACCAATGAAAAAGGCGATATGCAAATTTCGGCAATGAATAAAACACGTGGCCCTGCCAAAATGTACACAAATTACGACGTCACGCGAAGCCGCAGAAAAAAACAATGGCGGCGTTAGCGATAAAATAAACGACATTTTCTTCGATCCCGTGCTTTTCAGCGCTCACATTAAATACACAAACAAGAATAGTTTTTACACATTTAAATAGTTCTCTTCCCAAATATCGGTCCGTTTTTTTTCGCAATTGACCCGTTCTTATAAAAAAACACATTTCAAATTTTTATGTCGCTCCGAATCTCTGTAAAATCGTGAAAATTCCTCGTTTCTCCCTAGATTTTCGACAAGTGCCGCAACATCCACTTGTGGTCACACCATATAAAATTCAAGCTGATTAAATTACTTTTCATGCATTGACAGCCTAAGTACTGACACCCCCCCTAATTTCACGTTTTGCGCCATTTCCTATTGAAAATATTTGCTGAAAAAATATGACGTCATAAACGGTTTATGCACATCCCTACCTATGGGAGATGACATACTCCACATAGCCTCATAGGGTCATAGCCTACATCATTGTGTACAACAAAAAACATATCATAACAAAGATAAATAAATAACAGTATCTTCATATGGGTATAAGAGGTTGTAGACTATACAAATAAAAAACAAATTCGGACTCGGGGGTGTTCCGTAATCACTGGTAATCGGATTTGTATTCACTAATACAGTATAATTCACGTTTTATCGCCCACACTGAATGATAGTCTATTGAACTATTCAACTCTGGTTGACCAGCCTTTTCCATTATTTATCTAATATGTTATCTTATATAAATAAAGTTTCATATTTCATCTTCAGCTTTCAAACCAAACATTAAACACCTCTGATTTTGTTCCAGGGCGAATTCTTCGCAAAATTGCTGGAGCATCAGCCATTTTTGTTTTCTGTGGTATCATCGCACAATAAGTGCCCAATGACCGCAAACAAAATAATTATATTAGACACCTACGCCAGTTATCCTAGCCTAGGTCTGATGTTCTAAATTGGAATGTAATTAAAAATATATATTATCAATTAAAATATTGTTTGTTTTTATAAACTACATTTGCATATTAAATTTATTTTGCATTATTATATTATCAAGATTTAAATTTAAGTATATCCCATTAAAGCCCACTGGCACTGGCAAGTTTTTTTGCCAGTGACGTTTTTGTGTGACGTCACAATAAAAAAAAATGTTTTAAAAGACTACAAGACTTGAACCCATTGTAAACTCCCTTGTCGTCTTGGTTAACTACATTTTATGCAATTGATAGTTGATGCCAACGCTTAGCAACGCTTAAGTTTGTCGGAAAATAGTACTTCCAGAATGCTACTTCATCGTCGTGGAAAAGACCAATAAGTATTATTTTGCATATATTGTAGTAAATAAGTCAATATTCATAAAAAAACTGTCAGGTGTGGTGATTTTCACCATGTAATTGTAATGCTGAAAAAAGATTCATACCTGTGCATAAAAAGACTAATAATTTACATGGCAAAAATATTTGCCAGTGGGATAATACATGGTATTATAATCTGTAGTAGTAAACCATTCTGTAAAATGAAGCAACGAAATACATTATGTTTATTATGTAGACTGTCTGGTACTAGATCCCCGAGTATGCTGATATGTTAAGCACATTTCCATCTTTTTCTAATAATAATTGTTTGTCTGCTAAATGACATATACTAGGAAGACATTGCAATTGAAAATGTAGGTACTGGCACGAAAATTTGCCAGTGGGCACTTATGGTGTCTTTGATTGATATGTTCATGATATATGATGAATAATATCCTCTCCATGTTTGAATACGCTGCGAGGGATGAGCCAAATACTGTAAAGCAGATCAGAAAGCGAGATAGTAGATGGTGTCATTAAGATGTGTATGAAATGTACAAGATTTAATAAAAGAGAATGTTAAATCCCCTGGGACCGTATTTCTCTCAATGTTCCCCCACAATCTGGTTGATAGCATGCAGAGGGAGTACAACCTGTATTCTCAGCAAAAAGGAAAGAAGCCTCGGTGTAGATAAGATGGAGGCTCTAACATTGTTAGGTATCATGCTTCTATCTGGATACAACCGACTACCATATAGCCGACTTTATTGGTCAGAATGAGCTGATATTCACAATTTTTCTGGTCTCTGATTCTCTGAGGCGGAACAGGCTCGATGTTATGATAAGTTATCTTTATTTTAGAGATAATACTAATTTGTAAGGTGACAGAAAGGCCTACTACAAGGCTCGACCGATACTTAAAGAGTTGACTGGAGTTTTCAAGCAGACAGATGTGGCTGAGGATCTCAGCATTGACGAAACCATGATACCTTATTTTGGTAAACATGGCACAAAGCAGTTTATCCGTGAGAAGCCAATATGGCTCAGTTTCAACTTGTGGTCTCTAGGATATACATACTGTATCACGTAAAACCGTATATTTGCTGGTCTAGAAACACCCCCCCCCCCCCTAGTCTCAGTATGAAATAAAATACCTTTATGTATGATACTCATCATGGGAGTGATTACCAGTGCTGGTCACTACATTGACCATATCTAGGGGTACTGGGATGATTGTTAGTAGTTGTACATGGCGCCCCCATCTGGGGAGGGTCATTACAGATCTGTTCCGTCAGTTGCATGCTATACGGCATGGTACAGAAGCACTAGTCTACAGCAATCAGCCAAGAGAAGCTACAGCCTCCTCGTATCTAGCCATAACCTGATCGCTGCGCGAAATCCCACAGTGTTTCAGCATTAAATTGCACAGCGAAACCCAAATCTGGGCATGTCTTGGGGTAGATCCCCTAGACATGCCCATAACCCCTTATTGGGCGAGCGAAGGAAAACGCTCTCAATAACCCACCATGCCCTATCACCCCCACCCTCACATCATCATATGTACATCATTCATCTTATCAATTGACTACAACGTTTTTATCGTATTACAATGTCACTTAAAAGACCATTTGTGCTGAAAAGTGACGTAAAACAATGATTTACTTATACTACTACTGGTCACAATAAGCACATTTCATTGACCGCTCTAAAGCCCACTGGCAAAAAAATTTGCCAGTCCCAGAAACCACTTTCCAAAAAAAATATTTATTTTTTTCAAACTTAAAATAGTAATAATGGTCTAATCGTAGCAATGTGTTTTATGTTCGACTAGGAGGCTCTGTTTTAAAAAGTTGGGCTTTAATGGGTTAATATGATATGCATCATATGGTCACTAAGACCACAACGCGACCACGTCAATGAATCGGTTGTCCTTGTTTGATGATCACATGTACAGGAATTGAGGCATAATGCAACACGCAGCACCCCGGGGTACCGTTGTACCCTGGGGTACCGCGTAATTTGCAATGTCACTTGAGTGACCATTAGTACTGAAAAGTGACTTTAAGCAATATTCAAGGCCTACTACTACTAATCATAGGCTATATGATGTGTCAGGAAGACGTCATAATTGTCTGACACCATCGGATGATGACGTCATGAGAGTTTTGATGACACTTATCATATCATGATGTCATGAGAGTTATGACGACGTGACATCATATGTTAATACTGAGTGGGCAATGGCGAGGGCACCACCAGATGGCAGATGACTGCCGGGTGATATTAATTATTGTTTTGGCCAGTGAATAACTTTTTCGGGTACTAGACTTAAATTCTGGACTTAAATATACATTCATAACAGTTACTGGGTACACTTAGCATTCACTTGACTTGGTCTTAATCCAACAAAATACTCGAAGCAAGTGATAATCTTCATTGTGCCAAAATACCAGAATACGAAGTATGTTATATGTCGCTCAATTAGATGCCTGCATAACTTATTTCTGCCCTGTTAGGCCCACATCCAGTGCATCTTGGAAAAAAAACAGGCCTCAACCATGTCAAAGTCTAATTTAATTCCCCCGGATACTGCAAACATATAGGCTCAGTGGTGGGCAGTTGTAGTAGAAGCACATTTCCAACGTCGGCCCAGCACCCCGCAAACCACCGAGACAAGGATCATATCAACCACCGGCTGGTGCAGCATACACAGTGTGTACACTGACCATACATATACATCCATATACTCCAACCCTTTACACACAACGCTTAAGTTGCATCAGGCTGATTCTAACTATGTTAAAGTGAGAAAACGATGCTACATCTATTGTGTTTAATAATCATCCACTCTGCGTCATAGCCTGTTGCAAATCATGACTGGTAGTTTTAACATCATATGATAACCTCATGAGAGTTGTAGAGCAATACCACTATCATATTATGACGTCATGAGAGTTATAAAGGGATGACACTATTATTATGATTATGGCACGTGAATTATGACGGGATGACACTATCATAATGTTGATGTCATGAGAATTAGGACGATGTGACGTAATTAGGATGTGTTATGATGCATAATAATATGATCGTGTCATTCGTTATGATACGTTGACATAATATGGTAACACATGATGACGTCATAAGGTAGGCCCCTATGATTGGATGACACTATTTTTTTGACATCCTGAAAATTATGAAGCAGTGAATCTATTGTATGATGTCGTCATGAGAGTTACGACACAGTAAATTATAATATGACGACGTCATTTGAGTAATAATGCAGTGACAGTGGCACGTCATATGGTGAAGTCTTGAGAGTTATAGCGCAGTGACAATATCATGACACTATCATATAATGACATTTATGATGAAGTCATAAGTTATGATTGCATCGTCATAAATTATGATTGCATGTCACTATTGTTTGATGGAGTTATAACACATTCACACTAACATTATGATGACGCCATGAGAAGTAACACTAGTCTATCGTATATGCAAAGGCGTCAATAATTATTATTGCATAAGACTATCATAGGCCTATACATTTTTTATGTATGCAGGCCTTTTTTATGTATGTTGATACTTCCTCATAGTTATGACATCTAAAACACAAACAAATGATTCGGTTATAGAAAATGTTTTGTAATTGTGTTCTTAATTCAGTCAAAGTAAGTTTTTGCAGCCGGGATTAAAAAAACTGGGGAGAATTGGGCCACCCAGGGAGAAGTGGGCCACTACGGCCCAGTTCTACCCAAGGGTCGATTTTGAAGACAGTACCCTGCAAACACTGTACGTAATATTACGTTTGTTAAGGTCCCATTTTCGTCATTCATAGATGAACGTAACGAGGACGTGCTAGGGACGTAGTCATAATAACCCTAACGTCCCCAGAACGTCTCAATAACGCTACATTTATGTTTTACGTTCTAAGGACGTAAATGGGAGTTCACAGAATTACGTTCTAAGTACGAATACTGTTTTACGTCATAACGTCCCCACAACGTACAGCATTTCGTACTTAGGACGTAATTCTGTGAACTCCCATTTACGTCCTTAGAACGTAAATCATGAATGTAACGTTATTGGGAATTTCTGGCGACGTTAGGGTTATTATGACTACGTCCTTAGCACGTCCTCGTTACATTCATCCATGAATGACGAAAATGGGACCTCAACGAACGTTATATTACGTACAGTGTTTGCAGGGTAGCCACTTTGGAAAACAAGGCAAGCAGATTATAGATTTAATATGGCAGGGTTTTATCATATACACCACCCTAAACTTCTCCCTAAAAAAATAATTTCTCTGTCATATAAACCCTGCACACCAGACGACTCGATATGAAGGTAAAAATCTAACTTTTTGAGTAACAAAAAACACAATGTGTTCTGACATACAGTCGATCCTGACGCTACCTGCATTTGCAAAGGGCATCGGCAAGGACAGTTAAAAACAAGGGTTAAAAAATACCAGGCGGTCTGTCATCAGCCGTTTATTGTGACGTCCCAGTGGGGTGACCCACTTCTCCCCAAGCCCACTTCTCCTCATTAGAGATTATAATTATTTTCATGTGTTGCAGTTATTCCTGAGTTGCTGAGCTAAAGCAGTTGTAGGCCTACTTTGTAGAGGGCCCGGTCAATAATATTAGTATAGACTCGAGTAGTGTTTTATAAACTGTCGCTATAGTAATCTCACAGCTCGATCCATTACTTAATGGTAGGTTACTTCATAGACGGTACGGCCTGCTATAATGGTCTAGTGTTAGAAACTGTGATTATGAGAACAATTGCCAGCACTAAATACCTAAATCCCTGCAATGTTGATGCGCTAACATCAGTGGCCCTACCATCACACCTCCTCCTTTGATTTTTAAACAGCGCTAAAAACATATCCGCGCCGATACCGGGCGATGCATCACATCTATGCGAACACTCACGGCTTTCACAAGTCAGCGTTTTCGGGGATTATCACTTATACGAATATTTTGGAGATATATGGCCTACTGTTACTGATGATAACGATTTTTTTTCTGTTTCCCGTAAATAGGGTACGTGTCGACGAATTAGTTGTTTAAATAAATATATATCACAACATATAATTAAATATAATGGTGGTTTTACTGCTTACCCTGCAAACAATGTAAGTAATATAACGTTAGTTAAGGTCCTATTTTCGTCATTCATGGATGAAGGTAACGAGGACGTGCTAAGGACGTAGTCATATTAACCCTAACGTCCCCAGAACGTCCTAATAATGTTACATTTATGCTTTACGTCCTGAGGACGTAAATGGGAGTTCACAGAGTTACGTCCTAAGTACGAATGCTGTACGTTGTGGGGACGTTATTACAACGTGAAATTGTTTGCAGGGTAGGGGCCGTTCAACAATTACGTGACCGCCTAAAGGGGCGAGGGGGTTAAGCGATGCGTTACGGACCGTAGTCGACACAGCGTTAAAAAGCGTTACGAAGGGGGCGGGGGGTCAAAAATTTCTCAAAAAAGCGTTACGTACCCTGCAAACAATGTACGTAATATAACGTTCATTAAGGTCCCATTTTTGTCATCCATGGATGAAGGTAGCGAGGACGTGCTAAGGACGTAGTCATAGCCTATTAACCCTAACGTCCCCAGAACGTCCTAATAACGTTACATTTATGCTTTACGTCCTAAGGACGTAAATGGGAGTTCACAGAGTTACGTCCTAAGTACGAATGCTGTACGTTGTGGGGACGTTATTACAACGTGAAATTGTTTGCAGGGTAATTGTTGAACAGCCCCTTACTATAATATCAGCTACACCGGGTATCATGTCACTTGTTTATTTACGCTTGTTCTCCATGTCAATAAAGAGTGGGCCTATTTAATCCTATTTAATCTGTAACCTCTCCAAACGTAAATATTTTTATTTAATTTGTATTTGTTTATTTATTTATGACAATATGTTTATGTGTTATGATATTTTTTTCAAATGAAATCTAGCCGGTATTGTTTCTAATAATAAATATGTTTTTATTACACTCCCAAAGTATGAGTAATCGCTGCCCGTAGGTCTTACTTTAAAACAGATCAGCATACAGTATGGTCATGAGTTGGGGATGAGTTGGTAACACTTGGCCGATGGCTGGGGATGAGTTGGTCAGGTATTGACGCCTGGAGGGGATGAGTTGGTAAAGCCTTCACTGCCGTTGGGGTTGAGTTGGTCTACACGGGTGTAAACTGGGGTTGAGTTGGTATGGGGGTTGAGTTGGTATGGGGATGAGTTGACTGCCATTCCATCAATAATTACAACCGATCTAAAAAAAATTACGTCAAATTCTATGATTTAACAAAACTGTGATTTTTCATAATTTTACTAGTAATTTTGAAAGTGACTTTACAAAAATACTGCAGAGATTTGCAAGGAAAACTTTTTTTATGGCGTTCAGAATAATTATGACAAAGGCTGTTGAAAAGACAAAATCGTAGGCCATAACCAAAATAATGTTTTGATTATTCACCGTCATTAATTTCCCACAACTCTGAAAAAGGAAGTTTGAGCGACAATACCAGAAGAAGGAGGAAGTGCAGAAACGGAAGACTGCGCGTTACTTGTGTAAGTTAGGCCCCCCTATCTATAGACTAACGTTATAACTTATATACTATAGCCTAGGCCTACCCGCCGTCAGATTACTTGTATCGCATGTTTTTCGCCGATTTCTCAGTCAATTAAAAACCGATTTTGATGAATTTTTGCGAGGACTATTTTAGTGTCACACGGCGACTGGCGTGAAATTTTCATTAAAAAATATTATATAGTTCAAAAGTTAGACCATTTGACATGTAGTAAATTTGTAATTACGACGTCCCTCTATAAACCCATTAAACTGGTTGAATTAAAGTTTGTTTTTTAGCCCTGAATTGCATTAGATCTACATGCCAGATGGTCTAACTTTTTAGCTATAGGCCTACAATATTTTTCGATAAAAAATTCACGGTAGTCACCGGGTGACACGAAAATAATCCTTGCAAAATTTCATGAAAATCGGTTGAGAATTGACTGTGAAATCGGCGAAAAACATACGATACAAGTTAATCTGACGGCGGGTATAGTGAGCCAGCGACTCGATCTGTTGTCGCTGCTCACTATAGGCCCTACTCGCATACAGCTGATACCCAGGATACTCAATAAACAATAGGTGGATTCAAAGCTATTTAACATTTAATAGAGAATTTGAACCAGAAATTTATTTGAATTTTAAAATTATTAAGTCACATAGACAGGCATTATAAATCCAGGTTGAGATGTTCCAGACATATGTTACAAATTGCAACAGGACGACATAAAAACTTGTTAATGGCATAAATTGTGCATTCTGTAAATAATTATATATTATTGTTTTAGAAGATGAATATTATTTCTTAATGTTGAGTCCTGCTTATACATAATTGAGATCGAATTATACATCTTGCAGCAGTTTTTTAGAAATACTAGCAGAAACTGAGGAACATAAAATAAAGAAATTAGCTTCATTTGTATATCATACAGAGAAATAACTTAAATAATATGTATTGATATGTCCTACACAAATATGTACTGTGTTTATTTGAATCTCTTATGCATTTATCATGTTTATGTATACATACATAAATGCATAAGGGATTCATTACGCACGTAAACTAGACCGTATCTGCAAATTATGAAAGACATTTTATATACATACATGTAAATAACATGAGAAATTGTTTTGTACTATGGGTCCAAGGCCTTTTAAAATACTAAGTATTACTTAACTACTACTACTACTACTACTACTACTACTACTACTACTACTACTACTAACTTCCCGTGTTCCTCCTGCACTGTATAGAGATTAGAGTGGTGGAAAGAATATTATTTCATACTGTACAGGGAACTTTCCTTGTTCTTCCTACGCTAGATAGAGATTAGAGTGGTGGAATATGGCATAAAGGGAACTTTGCGTGTTCCACCTACACTAACTAGATAGAAATTAGTGTGGTGTAAGATGGCACAAAGGGAACTTTCCGTGTTCCTTCCACACTTAGTCTAGATAGAGAGTGATGGAAGATGGCATATACAGTCCTAACAGCGAAATGGTTAATAAATTACTGTTTTAAAAACAAGGAGGTCAATTGTATACGGTCCTAGCAGCACAAGGGTTAATTATATACGGTCACGACAGCACATTAGGTAATTATATACCCGTGGTACCAGCAACACAAGGGTTAATTATATACGGTCTGAGCAGCACAAGAGTTAATTATATACGGTCCAGCAACACAAGGGTTAATTAATTTATATTTTATATATTCAGATTCCGTCTGCTGCGCCTCTGACCATCAGAGATTCATTGTCTGACGTAAAAACGACGATGTTACAGCAACTGTGTGGCTCGGCATTTTATTATATTTTATTTATTAGCACGGCACTTATCTTTATGATCAGAACTAAAAGGTTTAATTAATTATTTAATTATTACCAGCATTGCTAACTTAGACTATCGATAAATTTAAGCAGACATAGGTCAGTTTTAGTTATGCATAATTATTTCACCTATATACATGATATATCTAAATTCAAAGTTTATTTGTCCTCAATGAAATATAAAAATTTTCAGTACGCAAAGGGTCTGTCAATATATTGTATAATTAGCTCCCGCCGTCACCGTAGGTGAGCGAAGGGAGCTATGGATTCTACCTCCGTTTTTTTTTGGCCTCTTCTTTTGCCTATAACTTTGTGAGAAAATAAGCTAGGATAACAATTTTTGGTATGTGGGTTACTTCCAGGTGGCTAATGGACGGGTTAAAATATTTTAAATCTGAATTCAATACGCAAGGTTGCAGAGGAGAAAATGATGATGTTACGGCGTTGGGCCGTCCGTAAACAATTCGTTTCCGGAGCATATCTCTGAAAGTACTTGTCCGATTGTCTTCAAATTTTACACACAACACCCCTAGGCTAGGGGGTCTAGTTGTGCCTTTTGGGGTATTTGAACTTTGACCTACTTCTGGTTCAGAACTATGACCTATTTAGCCGTTTTGACGCGCACTTCGTTTCCGGAGCAGATCTCGAAAAGTACTGGGCCGATGACAGTCATATTGCACATACATGTTCTCTAAGGTCCCTAGTTGTGTCTTTTCAGGTTTTTGGACCTTGATCTTGAAGTTGACCCAGCACTTTGACCTAATTTATAACATCCGTAAATCCGACTGAAAGATTTTGCGGAATATCATGAAAACCGCTCAAGATAGCTACACCATTACTATAAAACAAATTGTGAGGTTTCAGGAGAGGATGCATCTTGAAAAATTTCAAGTTGATAAAATTAAAAATGGCCGCCTATCGGCCATTATTCACCTCGACAGGCCTGATATTGCGGAATATCATGAAAACCGCTCAAGATAGCTACACCATTAATATCAAATAAATTGTAAGATTTCAGGAGAGGATGCATCCTGAAAAATTTGAAGTTGATAAAATTCAAAATGGCCGCCTATCAGCCATTATTCACTTCGACAGGCCTGATATTGTGGAATATCATGAAAACCGCTCAAGATATCTACACCATTACTATAAAACAAATTGTAAGGCTTCAAGAGAGGATGTATTTTGAAAAAAATCATTTTGTCAGAGTTCAAAATGGCCGCCAATCGGCCATTATTCACTTTCACATGGCCGTTATTTGGTAAACCGTGCTAGATGGCTAGACCATTACTATAAAACAAAATGTGTGATTTCAGGAGAGGATGCATCTTGAAAAAATTCGACTCGATAAAATTCAAAATGGCCGCTTATCGGCCATTATTCACTTTCACATGGCCGTTATTTGGTCAACCGTGCTAGATGGCTAGACCATCACTGTAAAACGAAATGTGAGATTTCAGATGAGGATGCATCTCGAAAAAAATTGACTTGATCAAATTTAAAATGGCCGCCTTTTCGGCCATTATTCATTTTCACATGGCTGATATTTGGTAAACCGTGCTAGATAGCTAGACCATTACCTGATTCTTATAAAACAAAGTGTGAGTTTTCGGGGGAGGATGCACCCTGAAAATTTTTAGCTTACGAATTCAAAATGGCCGACAATCAGCATTATTTACCTCGATAGGCCTGATATCAGGTAAACCGTGCTAGATAGCTAGACCATTACTATAAAACAAAATGTGACGTTTCGAGAGAGGATGCCTTTTAAAAACTTTCGACTCAATCGAATTCAAAATGGCCGCCTATCGGCCACTATTTACTTTCACATTGCTGATATTTGGTAAACCGTGTTAGATAGCTGGACCATTACTATAAAACAAAATGTGAGATTACAAGAGAGGATGCATCTTGAAAAAAATTGACTCGATCAAATTCAAAATGGCCGCCTATCGGCCATTATCCACTTTCACATAGCCGGTTTTTAGTAACCGTACTAGATGGCTAGACCATTACTATAAAACGAAATGTGAGATTTCAGGAGAGGATGCTTCTTGAAAAATTTTGACTTGATCAAATTCAAAATGGCCTCCTATCGGCCATTATTCACTTTCACATGGGCGATATTTGGTAAACCGTGCTAGATGGCTAGACCATTACTATAGAATGAAATGTGAGATTTCAGCTGAGGATGCATCTTGGAAAATTTTGACTCGATCAAATTCAAAATGGCCCCCTATCGGCCATTATTTACTTTCACATGCCCAATATTTTGCAAACTGTGTTAGATGTTAGTCCATTACTATAAAACAAAATTTGAGGTTTCGGGGGAGGATGCACCCTAAGTTTTTAACTAATTTATATCGAATTCAAAATGACCGTAAATCAGCTATTAGTTAACTCGATTGGCCTGATATCGGGTAAACCATGCCAGATAGGTAGACCATTACTGGGATACTGATTAGGATCATTAATTTCAATGGAGGTTTGCAATCTCTGACAGACTGTCTAGTTCTTATCTTACTCTTAGAATGGGCTTCTTAGACCTAGTTGTCTTGCGTCTTGATTTTTGACCTAGACTAGGACTACATTAATTTCAATGGAGGTTTGCAATCTCTGAGAGACTGTCTAGTTCTTATCTTACTCTTAGACTGAGCTTCTTAGACCTAGTTGTCTTGCGTCTTGATTTTTGACCTAACCTAGGACTACATTAAAAACCCTACACAAAATTGCTTAAATCAAATTCTAATTCGTCGCGGGAGCTCCTGGACTTATGTAGTCTTGTTTTATTATTTTTCGACACACATGCAACATTGAAAATATATGATGTTTTTGTTTGATAGTAGTGTATTTCGCAACATATTCGGAGAAATCTATAGGGCTTCAAACATTTTTGTTTTTAGACACCACAGACTGTTTTCAATAGGCCCACTTGGGTATCAAAATGTCTGTCTATGAACATATGTTCACAACAAGTAAATGTTGTCAAAGGGATGTAGAAACATTACTTTATGGTAATTAATAAATATTTACTGCATACTATTGATTGATATATTTATGAAGACAACATTTTCACAATTTCAAGGACATCCCATTGTTGCGTGTTTTCTGGCAGGAAAAGGGTGCTTGAAATAATCAAATCATGTATATATATTTTTAAGTCATGACAGGTTAAGTATATGTGCTACTAGCTGAGTGACAGTTTGCTGCATATTATTGCAGGTATATATCAATGACCATAGCGGAAAATAAATCTTAACAAAATATGTGATGTTGGCCCACAAAGGGGTAATTTGCCGAATTCGTCCAAAATGTCGTTCATGTTATCTACCTACCCATAATCTTGAGATTTCAAGCTTTCCAATGGTATATGATAACAATTGTTGTTTTTTCATGGAAGGTTGCCCTCTAAATAACGCCTTTTTGGTGGTTCTGCTGCAGCACTATATCTAAATTTGAAGTTTGTTTGTTCTTTATAAAATATTAGAGTTTTTAGTCCGCACAGGGTATGCACATTTTTTTAATTTTTTTTATTTTCCGACACACATGAAATAGTGTAAATATATAATGTTTTTTAGTAATCTATTTCGCATCATATTCAAATAAATCTATGAGTATTTTAGCACTCCTATTTTCAGACAGTACATACTGATTTTCAATAGGCCTACTTTGGGTATCAAATTGTCTGTCTATGAACGTATGTTCACGAACAAATGTTGTCAAAGAGATTACTTTATGGTAATTAATGAATATTTACTGCATATTATTGATTGATATCTCTATGAAGAAAACATTTTCACAATTTTAAAGGACAATAATTAATTTTTGCGTGTTTTCTAGCAGTGAAAGGGTGCTTGAAATAATAAATTCATATTTTTTAATTTTTATCAAGTGGGCCCCTAATGGTCGGTTAAATATAATGTGTTTTATGCTGATGAATGGCTTGCTGCATATTATTTCAAGTATATATCGATGACCATAACATAAAATAAATATGAACTAAATATGTGATGTTGGTTCACAAAGGGTTAATTTGCCAGATTTGTCCAAAATTTCCTTCTTGTTATCCCCCCTAGCCATAATCTTGAGATTTTAAGCTTTCCAACGGCATATGATAACTAATGTTGTTTTTTCATGGAAGGTTTTTTTGGCGGGTCTGCTGCAGCACTAATATTGTTATTTTTATTAACTCATGGTATTTATTGAAAACCGGAGGATTTAATCAATTTTCAGAGGGGGTGGCAAAATAGCCCCGGGGGTGGCAAAATAGCCCTGGTTCACTGGTGATATATAATATAGTAATTGACAATTTGACTTTAATGTAATATTAGCATAGTAATGAAGAGAAGTTGATATTTTAATACAGTCCTGACTAGAAAAACCTTATATAATGTTTTAAATATGTGATGCATACTATGTGATGTAGTAGATGGTTATTCTTTGTTAAATTTTAGTACATGTATGTACCACAGATCGGTTGAATAGCCTCAGGCTAATGTTTTTATGGTTAGCTGCACCATGCCAATTTAAAATAAAGTTTATCTCATCTTAGTTAGGAATTGACGAAAAACATGTGTTAGTATACTAGTATTTATATATTAAATAGCACCCAATAATATTTATTGTGCACAATGTACTTTCAGATCTGAAATTTTGCCAAAATATACCAATATTCAGATAGGAGAAATGATGAATGATGAGGTTTCAGGCTCTTGTGAGAGTCACACGGTGAACACTATAGAAGATGCTATGCTACCCATGCAAGACCAAGTACAGGTAGTGCATACGGTGAATACCACAGAAAATGCTCTGCTACCTATGCCAGACCATGTACAGGCGGCTGATACGTTGAATACCACAGATAATGCTCTGCTACCTATGCAAGACCAAGTACAGGCGGTTGATACGTTGAATACCACAGAAAATGCTCTGTTACCTATGCAAGACCAAGTACAGGCGGTCTACCTAGCTGTAGACCAGGCTGGTCAGGTTGTCCAAATATTGGGCCAGCCTTACATCGCAACTGTCAACCAACCAAATATTCAGCTCAAAGACAATCAGGTAGAGGTAGCTCCGTCAACAGAAAATTTGATTCACAGTCTTATTCCTGGTGTCACAGCGTTACAGAGTCTGACACCCGATCAGACAATGCTGCACTCAGACACCGATAACCCAGATACAAGCAGCGCCAACTTAGAATCCATTGATATACAGCATGATGCAGCACTGACCATGATGGCTATTGGCAGTAATGAGAAAACTCCTGAAAATCCGGTTCTCCTTGTGGAGAATTCTCTCCAAGAAGGTCAGATATTAACTAGTGGAGTTCACACATCAGAAGTGAACTATGTATCCACTGATCAACCATGTGGATCCATTTCAGTGCAAGCTGGTCCGGGATGTTCCCAGCAAACTGTCACTCTGGTGGACAAGCCCGATAACCTAGTGGCACTTCTTAGAATGCTACAAAATGGGGCAGCTCTGCAGACTGATGTCAGCCAGGATGGCACTGTGACTGTGCAGCAAGCTGGTTTGGATGACGCTAAGGTTACAGACACACAGCAGGCTGCTTCGCTCATGGCCGAGCTTCAAGACAATATCAGCCACATGCAGTCATTTGCCGCTGAGATAGAGCCATCAGAGCACTCGCCGATGCCACCACCACAACTGATGGCAGATTCCAGTGTCAAAGAAGAGTCATCAGCTGTGTCTTTCCACCCTGCTTATTTAGAAAATATACCTGTTGCTACCTCTAAATCACCGAGTCACATTCAAGAGCTTGATAGTAAGAGTGCTGAAATTACTGTAGATGAAGGAGGAGTACCTGAGTTTGTAGCTGATGACAATAGCACTGAAAAAGATATGGCCATGAAACTACACAATTTAGAAAATGAAGATAAAAATTCTGTACTGTGTAGAGAAATATCTTGTAAGGTATGTAGATTCAATAAAACTGATTAATTAATACATTTTACAGTTATTGTTCTCAGATACCATAGTTTTCAAATCAAAGTCTACTAGTAGTCTATAGAGCTTGACAGTCTGTCTTAACCCTTGTCCTGCTGAATTGCTTCAATTGTATTTTTCGTCATTTGAAGCTGGAATTGCTAACGCAATTTCCAGCTTCAAATGACGAAAATTATTACTATTTATTAAAAATAGACATGTCTAGAATTTAATTATTGAATCAACTACCGTAAGCAACTACTAAAAACTATTTTATCAAAATTAAGTGGTATTTGTATTGATCTAAAACATCCTTAACCCAGTATATATCCGGGCATAGCAGGACAATGGTTAAGGTGCTGGAGCGGTAGTTACAGGTGTGCTATTCGCAAGCCCGATCACTGCAAGCCCGGTCACACTCCTGACCAAATTAAACAATAAATAACTGCTATTTTTCATACCCAATGGTGTACATCTGAAAGACATCAGGTCAGAGCACTTGTAATATTAGTATATAATAGCTGTCTGTTCAACAACTGTGCAAATTAAACCCTAGTGTAGTATCATCAATGCCTTTCTAGTTTCCTTTTTTATATTTTGTGACCCTGATTACAGATAATTACTTGTCAATATCATATTGCATGATATTTTAAGAGATGTCTTCATATTCTGATATTAAAAAATATCAAATTTCACCTTCCTTGTAAATATTAAATAATTTAGGCATTGTTATACTTGTACATATCAAACTATTATTGCAAGTTGAATTACACAACCACATCTTTTTTTTCAATTGACCAAATGTTTGAACAATTGTGGAACAGCTAACCCTTTAACCGCCAAATTATTCCATCTGAATTTTCACCCACTTGAAGCGAGTGGTTGATGTCACATTTAATCTTTAACAAGTTTAAAATGTGGTACTTAATGTGCTAAAAAAAATGCGGCACCGGCGGCTAAAGGGTTAAACAAATTCAATCATATATTTGTTTTGCAGCTTTTCTCAGGTGTGAAGGTGGAGCTATCACAACTTCTCTTCAATCTCCTACCCGGCACTCTTGAAAATTCTGTTGACCTTCTGAAAACATTAGCCAAAGCCCATAACCTACTACTAACAACTACGGAAACAGCAACTGAGGCTGAGAAAGAACAAAACACCTACTCTCTGTTTGGTCAACTTCTCGGCATTGTAGAGATACACCAGAGACTGGTGGATGTCATCCTTGGTTTCAACGGTATGGCTGGCTGTCTGGATAATATCTGTTCAGACGTTAGGCCGATGTGTGACAAGAGTGTACACTGTGACCTGCTGAAGCCACAATACAGCAGGTCTGGACGAGAATTCAAATGGAAAACTATAGAAACCGAAGCAGATTTATCTGATCTGACTATCGGGAGAAATTCAAGACCGAGACGAAAAGGCAGACAAGGGAACAACCCTGAGAATACTTACATGCACTCTGGAAAGAAAAAGGCAACAATAGAAAGAACTGTTAATAGTCTAAAATCCAAAGATATGATCCATAATGCTAAAAAGACAAAACATGTGAAAGAATCAGTTGGTCGTAATCCCAGAGGAAGAGGAAAGGCATCAAAAACAATTGTCAAAGAAATTATCCCAGCAGAAAGCTTGGTTGATCATGCTGATGATGTATTCACTCAGCTGAAAGATTTAGCTAATCTTCCATCAGGTTTACCTGTAGTTTCTCAGGATGCTGTGGTTATTGAAAAAGTTGCAGATTCTGAAGCAGAGTCAATTACAGGTATTTGTAATCAGTACATGTAGTAGATTAATTCTTACAGCGCGGAGATCAACTTCAGTCGTCAGAATATGTCTGACTAAAGTCGAACCCAGCTCTGTAAGAGTGAAAATATTTATAATGGCCATGGACCCATAACATAGGTATTCAAACAAATCAGAAAAAGTCTACTAAGACATTTATAATGATTTCAATTTGAAAAAAACCCTTTGGCTTCCATGGTTTATACGAAAGTATTTCAGTGTTTTGTGCTGCTCAATTGTTTTTTCTAATTTGTCACTTATTAAATCATTAAAACCTGAGTTGCCAACATTATTTACAGCTTCAAATGGCGAGAAATGTTTATGAAAAATAGACATCTCACAAGTTGATTAATCCTTTCGGTGCTGGGACCGATTTTAGACATCAGAATCAGAAACTGCCTTCTTTTGACTTCAGATTCTGACATCTAAAGTCAAATTTAGTCAATCCGCGCACTGACAGAGTAAAATAATTATAATGGCTGTAAACCAATAACATGGGTATTCAAATTAAGGCAAAAGAGCTAACTAAGACATTTACGATGACTTCACATTAAACTTTGTTCTCCATGGTTTATACCAAAACATTTTATTATTGTAAGGGTTTACCAGGTTAACTGAGAAATGGCGTCAATAATTTGAACTTCAAATGGCTGGAAAATTCAGCATTACTAGGGTTAACATGTTTAAGTATTGATCTGCATGTACTCTTACTTACTTCTGATTTCATTTCACAATATATATCATCACAGACCTTTGTTTAATTATTTAATGTTGGCCAGCGATGGACATTGGACCAACAATTACATTAAGCTGATATTGGTCTTGTTTACTGGATTATCCCTGCCTTAGACAGTTTTGACAATGCCGTGCTAATGAACATCTTACATTATAGATCCTCACTGTGTAGGCCTATATAGTTAGCCCCACCCAATAACACAGAACGCTGGTCTAACATATCTTAGTGTTGATACAACTAGATTGATATGCCCAGATAGTGTGATAAGCATAGTTTGGGCAATGCCTCGCCCCCGCATCCTTTGTTCTTTCCCAGTGAATGTTATGGTTAAACTTGCTCTTAAACATAGCCTCACAGCTAGCTGCTCATACAAAGTTTAAACAATTATTTGCAAAACAAAATATCAAAGCAACTGAAGTTCAATCATAAGCATTCCTAGCATGTGATTAAAAATAATTTACAAGCCAAAATAGAGGATAACTTAGAAAAGAAAATTAGAATAAAAAGTATGGATTATGATGCATTAATATACCATGAAAATATTTATGATACATTAATATAACATAAAGATATAAACATCAAACTGTTTGGTTTGCATCCCCCATTTATGCATGCACCTCTCTTATAAATGCATGCTTTGAGAGATGGCATGATAGGTCTATGCATAAGAGGGGGACTACTGTACTTTGTTGTGTCTTAATTTAAAAAATCTTTGATTTTTTTTTATCGCACGCACTCAAAAGTAAACACTTTATTATGCTGCTCGCGTGCCCTGAGTTAAGATTTTTGAGAGAACAACGGGATGATTTTTTTTTTCTGTGGGGAACCCTGGTTGTTTATTAAGGTTTTAAAATGTTTTTCCAGGTGCTGATGGTAGTGGTTGTGAAACAACACCGGCAAGGCAAAAATCAATCATTTTTGGTCGAACTAAACCTGCCAAAGATTATGAGAACTCTAAACCATTCAAACACTTCTGCAAAGTATGTTCATTCAAAACAAAACGTATAAGCCATTTAGAGAAACATGTGGAGCTTCACTCGAAAAACATTCCACTCCTAAAATGCAAGCAATGTGATTTCACCACAATTCGTTCCGGTCATTTGACTCGACATGAAAAAATACACAGCGCTGTGAATATACAATGTCCAGCTTGCAAATACATCACTGATGATAGAAAACTACTGTCGCGACACTTCAGGACAAAGCACAATAAACCCAACGGGAAAAATAATAAGGGTGCTCTGATTTTCTCGTGTAAGCAGTGTGAATATAATACAACTCGCAGCCACTTGTACACACGACATCTTCGTTGTCATGAAGATATAGATGGGCAGTATGCCGGGCTGCCTCTAGTCAAAACATATCAATGTAAACTTTGTGCATACAAAACTAAGCGTAAAGAACATTACTGGCGTCATCTGCAAAATGTTCATCATCAGCGCCGCCCCCATCTGTGTGATTTATGTGGTAAAGCCTTTAAGAGAACAGATGCCTTGCAAGCACATCGTCTTGTGCACATGGACAAGAATGAGCGACAGTATCCATATACCTGTCAGACCTGCTCAAAAGGATTCCGATCTAAGGTCGGTCAAGATGTTGAGATTTGTTGCGTTTTCTATGTTTTTAATGACAGTCTTTTCAAAAAGCAATTAAAGTTTTAAGTTTACTGGATCTGTTAGGCTCGTATATATATAGTTTTCCAGGCTAATATAAAACAAGATATATACACTGATATAAGGTCTCTGAAATTGGTTAAATAGCTAATTCAACTCATCAATGGATATATTTATGTTTATTTAATATTGTAAATTGTGTTAGGAATTCCAGCATTAAACATGTTAATTGATTTAGCAGGATAAGTTTCCCCACTGAGTCATTTTTGATCTGTTTTATTTAGCATTCAAATCACAATTATTTGGAATGAAATGAGTGTTTAAACATTAAGTTTTGCAAATGTTTGGTCCCAAATTAAACAAATATGATTAAATCAGATGACCCATATTAACATAAGTATTCAAATGAGGCGGAAAAAGCTAGCTAAGACATTTATGATGATTTCAAATTGAAAAAAAACACTTTGGTCTCTGTGGTTTATACGAAAGTACTTCAGTGTTTCAAGGGTCAACTTAAGTAGGTAGTGTAAATCACAGATGTATTTTTTCTAATATGTGCCTATGCTTTTTACCTCAGGCTCACTTGACGGAGCATCAAACTATCCATTCTAACTTAAGGCCCTATCTTTGTGAGATATGTGGTGCCAGTTTCAAGACTAGGTCTGTTCAGAGAAAGCACATACAGACAATTCATCGTAATCCACGCTCCTTCATCTGTACTCACTGCAGCAAGAGGTTTAATACTCGGTATGCTTTACGGAGGCATGAGACGACACACCACGCCACACAGCCCCAGGCTACTGATGGCATGATGCTGCCCGGAGAAGAAGAGCTGGCCACACAACGCATTGAGGTTATGAAACTTCAGGACCGTGACTCAACCAAAGTTCAAATACTTGGTACACAGCAGGTCAGTGACTTTCATGTCAAGCTTTTAATAATTCAATTAACGTTTTTCTACATTAAACTGTTTAACCCTTTCAGCGCTGGGACTGATTTTAGACGTTAGATCTGACGTCTATAGACTTCAGATTTTTTATATACTTCCACAGTGGTCTTTTATTGTTTCCATCAACACTTGTGGATCTTGTGTACCTTTGTTTTTAAAACTGAAATATTCTGTGGTATGGCTGTTTGTCATGACTTAGATGTTCTGTGGTACAGCTGTTTGTCACAACTTAATTTTTACAATTCCAAGTAATTTTTAGTCACTTTAAGTGAATCGCGTTAGCGATATACAACTTCATATTGTGGTAGATATTCGGCTAATCAATAATTGAATTTTAGGGATCTGTATTTTGTCATTAACCTTTATCCCTTTATTTAAATAAGTTATTTAAATTTCCACCCTCTACCGCGACCCAGGACTTCAAGTGCGTAAAATTAATAATATTTGTTTGAGACTAAACATTTGCAAATGTTGATGTTTATACATTCAATGTTTCATTCCCAGTAACAGTCATTTGATTGGTTATTAAAACAAATCTAATGAAAAATATTAACTCGCAATTCAGCATGATAATCATGATAATGGCCATTGCTGGTTTAATGTTGGGCCACCATCTACGATGTTGGCCCAACATTATTTAACCCTTTAAGCCCTCACGATGCATTAAAGCATCATTTTACATCCCTGAAAACAGACTTAATTTTCCTACAACAAAGGGTGTTAGAATGAAAATTTCCATGAAACTGGCTTACCAATATTATAACAATTTTTTTTCAATTTTTCACCCACATCAAGCCATCTTCATCCACTACAAGTCGAGAATTGCGACAGCAATTCGCGTAAATTCAGGCTTAAAAGGGTTAAACCAACAATGGTTGTCAACATATGACATTTGACAAATTTTGTAGATAAATTCAATAATGTTCTCTCAAACAAAAATGCTTGTGGAGCTGGTAGGAATTATTTTATGATTTATACAAACAGATTTGATTGATGGTATAACATATATATGGTACTTGTGTGAACGTAAGTTTAACAAATGAAAGTTTCACTTATGTTGATCAGGTTGTGTGCACTATATGTTGTACTTTGTTCATACTTTGCTATATATGCATTTCTTAGATGTTTAACAAAATAAATTATTTTGATTATGAAAACATTACCTATTAATTTCAGGTATCTTTCTCTTTTTGTTTGTTTGCTGTGCACAATTTGTTAATAAAAATTGACAAGCACGTGTACATGGTGTAAGCTGTTTAATTTCCAGCAAGAATGGTTGATAAAAAGTATTATTTGCAAGATGACAGAATAAAAAAAATTAAATAAATAAATTGCTAAATCAATGACTTTTTCATATCATTTGGTTGAGTAAAATAATACATTTTTTTTCAAATATCATCACTCATTCCAATTGATGGTCACCATGGAATTCTTTGCTGTAGCTGTTTATCTGCCACTTTGGTCACTATGATTATCCTGTAAAGCTATAAATTAAATAATTAAAAATAATTTAATTAATTTAAAATAATGTTGAAGTAAAAATGGCCATGTGTTCCAGAGTCGGGATACCGCGGATCAAATTAAGATACTGGCTAACACACTGTTGTCAAATATAAGATGGAAATAAAGCCACAATGTGATATTTGATGTGTGAGGTGTTGCTCACACAGCCATGCAATAAAGCCACACCGTTAATTTTCACTCACTTAAAGTTGTGGATCGCGTCAGCGAGACACAACTTCAAGTGGGTAAAAATTCAAATTGAATGAATAAACTGCAACACCTCACACATCAAATACTGCGTTGTGGCTTTATTTCTATCACAAATTTAAAATAATGTTATTCCAAATAAGTCATTTAGTTCTGTCACAAGACAGGGGAGCTGAGAGGATTTGTAACCCTTAAAGTGCTAGTGGTGTCTATGGCCACTTCAGCCTTTTTATTTGGCTTTCAGACAGAAAATTCCAATAAAAAGTAAGCATTAAATTTTCTTGCCCAAATTCTACACAGGTAAGTACCTTTTGTCCACTTGATGTTGTGGGTCGCGGCAGTGAGACACAACTTCAAGTGGGCAAAACATTATATTTTGTATTAATGCAATTACCAGTCCGGTACAGTCAATGGCTTTAGTGCTCGAGAGGCACTGAACCTTTTTTGTCTGTGTTGTAGGTGTTAGAGCTGGGTCAAGTGTTGGTGAACCAGGATATGGACGCTGAGCAGCAGGTCGTCATCACCACATCTGATGCTCTGCCCGAGTCTCAAATTGTTCAGCAGGCTTACGAGCAGGCCACGGGAGAGAGTGCCACCGCCCCCGCCACCCTCATACACGGTAGTGAGGCTACCACGGCTCTACTTTACCTACATCTACAGCAGACCGAGCTACAGTAACGCATACTACATATCCAAATATATTCAACATTTTAACTTGATTCCACATTTACTTGTTAACTCTTTCAGTGCAGGGACCGACTTAACCCTTAGAGCACTGAGATATTCAATTTGAATTTTCAGTCACTTGAAGTTGTGTCTCGCTACCGCGATACACAACTTCAAGTGACTGAAAATTTGTCGGATTTGCAAAATTTGAGTCCCAACATATATCAATGTTTCAAGTTTGGAAGCATATTTTACTTTTGAAAACAGAATGTCTACTGTACTCGACATCAGTGTGCTAAGGTTTAAGATGACAGAATATGACATCCATGTCTAAAGTCGTTCTATAGAGGTCAGATTCTGATGTCTAAAGTCGATCCCCGCTTAAAAAAAAATTGTATTGCCCGTAGACCCATAACATACGGTATATACCTATTCAAATTAAGCGGAATGAGCTAACAGAGACACTTATGATGATTTCACATTGAAAAAAAAACTTTGGTCTCTTTGTTTATGCAAAAGTATTTCAGTGTTGTAACGGTTAAGGCTGCATTATCCCATGTAGTTTCTCATTTGAAACTGCCATTGCTGACCCAATTACCAGCTGCAAGTGGAACAAAAATAGACATAAATTTAAAAATTGCAATTTCCGAGTCATTTTTTTTCGGCGAAAAAACAGATTGATTGCTCTGTGGAAGTGATGTCTGCCTTCTTGAAGCAATAAATTGCGTGGCTAGTTAAGTTAATTAGTTGACCACAGCCTATAATTCTGATAATCTGTCATATTGAATCTTTGCCCTTTAATCCTTACAGTGCGGGGACCGTCTTTATACATCAGATTTATATACGTCTGTGGACACCAGCTTCTGACATATAAAGACAATCCCTGCACTGAATGAATCCAAATATTTCTAATGGCCGTAGACCCATAACATAGGTATTCCAATGAAGCGGAAAGAGCTAACTAAGACATTCATGATGATTTCGAATTGAAAATAACCTTTTGGTCTCCATGGTTTATACAAGAATAATTCAGAGCTTTAACCCTTTCACCACTGAAGCCCGTTTTTATGTGCTGAATGCTATGGCATTCAGCACATAAAAACGGGCTTCAGTGGTGAAAGGGTTAAGGAATATTGTTTGTTCAGTTGTGTTTCAGCTTCACAATAATTCAACATACATAGCCTATATTTATGGACACAGAACGTCAAGTCATTTTGAATCTTGTTCCACTTATCCTTGAGACGTGTGACACATGAAGTTGAGTAGTAGAAATTGACTGCTAGTCTTGTCTTAATTTATTAAAGTCTTTGTGTATTTATATACTTTAAGTTATTGTTGTGGTTGTAAATCCAACTGGTCCAGGTGCTTTTTATGCATTTCCTTCTCTTGAATTATAACTTTTGTAAAACATTTATACAATGTTGAACCAACGTCGAAGACGTTGGGACGACGTTGTATAAATGTTATGCAATTGACGAGGCAAGTTTTAACCCTTAAATCACCAAGTACGACAATGGTCGTTTTTAAATATTTTTTATTAGCTGATTAAATCACTGTTATTGCGAATGAAATATATGTTCAAACATCAAGATTTGCAAATATTTTGTGTCAAATTGTACCTTGAAATGTGTAACATTCACCCACTTGAAGTTGTGGGTCGCGGTAGCGAGACACAACTTCAAGCGGGTGAAAAATAAAATAAATGAACATGGCTGGATAAGGGTTGATTAGCTAGGTTGTTATTCTCATTGTCATATGATGTATCCACTGGGTGTAAGTTCTGGTGCAGCAATCCGCTTTATTAACATGAATAAAGGGATGCATGTATACAAAGAAGACAAAAATACCCCTAAATCGTCTTTATTAAGATAATATATATCACTTAATCATTAATCTATAATTTATGATGACAAAATAAAAAAAAATCAAATTGTACATAATTTATTGCAGTACATACAATCATGTATACTGCAATGATATAAAAACCTTTTAAGCAAATAATTTATTTTTCATATTGCTTATACCTTACGGAAGCAGATAGCTTCTAGATTGTGTCAATTTTGTGACTGCTAGGTGTAGACTGGAATAGAACTAAGGTATACCTTCGTCACCCATCATCAACATCATTAAAGGCTTCAGCTTCATTTAAGCTAAAATGTGTCAAGAAAGGCATAATTTACTTGCAAACATGTTGTTTTACATTTAAAGTACCTGTTTGTGAAAGGTTATGGGAAAAGTTATAGTCTGATATCGGGACTGAACATTCTTGTTTTATTTATGCATCTCATGACAAGTTTCAAAGAATTTTTTTCTTCCCCGCTCACTCGTAAAGATTGAATATTGTGGAGAGCCTCTGTGACCGAGAGGTAGCGTGCTCAGCCTCATACTGCCAGGGCTCGCCTCCGTGACCGAGAGGTAGTGTGCTCGGCCTCAGACCGCCAAGGCTCGAATCTCGAGTTTTGTGTGTGTAGAGCAGTGTCATCTCATTCATCTCACCATTCTCATGAGGTTTTCCTGGCCCAGTTTAGCCTACATATGCACGAAGGTGGCATGAAACCTCATTCAATTCATTTCATTTGCATCTTTTGACATATTTAAATAAAATTCATTGAATAAACAGAAAATCCTTTTGTAATGGTGAATATTGAGTTCTGCATTTTCAGTTATTTGTGTTCCACTCATTTAGAGTACCATTCAATATTTACCCACGTGAAATTGTGGCTCACCACCACAGTCCACATCTGCCAAGTGACTATAAATTACTCTAAATGGTTTAATTTAATTTACGTAAAAATAGCCGTGTCACAGATTTGAAATATTTCATTCTAACCCTTCTGCTGCTAAATTGTTATTGAGTATTTTTCATTCATTTGTAGCTGGCAATTGCTAACGCAATTGTCAGCTACAAATAAATGAAAAATAATATTACTACCGGGTAACGAAGAATAGACATCTCCAATATTGAATTATTGGATTAGCTCAGCATCTACAAAGAAATATTTTATGAAATTTAGTGATATTTTGATTGATCTAAATCGTAGCCGTAGCCTATACATAGCAGCACAAGGGTTAATAACCAGGTACCTAAGTGATGAAGAAAACATTGAAATATCATTGTTGTCAACGTCAGTGCTCTAGACTAAAAGTTAATTTAGCTTGGTAACTGGTAAATTTTTTTTTACAACAAAAACATTGACGGTAATTTATAAAGTGGATGCATATCTCACAGAAATCATATTTTTAAAACATAATGCCGAGCTTTGAAACACAGTGTTTGCCTTAAGGTGCTAAACACGACTATAGTCATTTGTAATGTATTTCTTAGCAGGTTAAATCACTTTAATTGTGAATGAAATTATATTATTGTTTGAACATCCAAGATTTGTAAATGTTTGGTCTCAAATTTAACGAATATGAGTAATTTTCATCCACTTTAACCCTTGTCCTGCTATGCCCGGATATATACGGGGTTAAGGATGTTTTAGATCAATACAAACATCACCTAATTTTGATAAAATAGTTTTTAGTAGATGCTTAGTTGATCCAATGATTTAATTTTAGACATGTCAATTTTTTATAAATAATAATATTTCTCGTCATTTGAAGCTGGAAATTGCGTTAGCAATTCCAGCTTCAAATGACGAAAAATACAATTGAAGCAATTCAGCAGGACAAGGGTTAAGTTGTGGGTCACAACAGTGAGACACAACTTCAATTTGAATTATATAACCAAGTGATTTAAGGGTGTATTAGTAAAATAATCATTTGAAGCAGATAATAACCTGGGACAGTGAACAATGTCAGGTTCAAACTTCAGCTGAATGTAAATTTAAGGAGGAGTGTATTGCATTGTGTTAATGGTCTCTAAATTTGCGCTCTGCCACGTCACTCACATATTTATTGAGTGAAAACTGTGCTGTTTTTGTTATAATTATTTGCAGATAACTTTATCCATCATTGACGTAACCTTATCCATTTACACTACCGATGTGTTGATTGGTTTCGTCAGTGAATCTTGTTTACCATACCATACCATGCTTACATGGAGTATGAACAGTAAATATATCAATCAAGCATGTCTTGTCTGTTGTTTAACTCTCTGAAACATCCATCATTTTCATTCACCGGGAGATGTGGATTGTCGCCGAAAATGACCAGATTTGATCAATTTCTCAAATATAACTTACCCTTTCAAGCCTGAATTTACGATTATCATCTTTATCCACTACAACCCGCGAATTGCTGTCGCAATTCTCGACTTGTAGTGGATGAAGATGATTTGATGTGGTTTAAAAATTAAAGAAAATTGCCACGTATTGGAAAACCAGTTTCATGGAAATTTTCGTTCTAAAACCCTTTGTTGTAGGAAAATGAAATCTGTTTTCAAGGATGTAAAATGATGATTTATTGCGTCGTGAGGGCTTAAAGTGTTAAGGCCTATTTGTAAGGCTGAGTATGCCCCTATGTTTCGTGGTAGTGATCCCTACCATTTTCACCGATAATCTCGACTATAGTCGTTTTTACACCGTTTAATTATTCAAAATTTGCAAATGTTAGTCTCAAATTAAACAATTATGGGTCATTTTTAACCACTTGAAGAACTTCAAGTTGGCGAAAATTGTAATTACATTTATTTTAGCCCTTCTCTCGTCGCTGGCTTTGCACAATGTTTTGTTGAGATATATTATGGAATTGTGCGAGGAAAATGTCTCCATCAAATCTGTATTCCATCGGTCTCGATTGCTCTAAAAAAAATATTCATGGTTCCATAGATCGCGCAAATTCAGTTATGAGGTGTTGTTTCATAATAATTAGGGGAGAGGCTTAAAATTATTGCTATATCCACTCGTGCTTTTTAAACCGCTTTTGGGGGAGGGGGGTTGTGAAAAGCTTATAATTTTGCAGTTAAAATTTATATTGAAATATCCACTTTGTAAACCATTTCTGAAAGTATTTTTATCTGAGGTGGAGATACGGGGTGATTTTTTTAACAATATCGTTTTCAGTATTTCGCGGGGGTTGTAGGGCGCACCTGTGTATAATAGGCTACACATTTTGTAAAAAAAAAAGCAGTTATATAGATAGATAGATATTTATTGACGACTGGTGGTGAGTAGGCTACTGGCTTTCTACAACGTTTTTAAAGGTAAAGGGATCAGGTCCATTTAAAATTCGGGTACTCTCTCAATCTCTGGTCAGCTCAAAGACGAGGATAGAGATGGAGATGTGGTGTCGAACTATTTGAAAGAAATGTATATTTTTTAACTAATTGTAAAATTATTCTTGTTTCAAGATTTTTTTCTTGGAGGAGGGGATGGGAGGAAGGTTATGCAATTTTTTTTTTTAAATAGCTTACTTTTTCAATCTTTTCGGTCTTGCGAAGTTGTTTTTTCTCTGGGCGCCACCATCAACACCTGCTTTACAAAATCATATTGGTCCTCCTCTAGTGATAAAGCCAGAGGGCAGCTTTGTTTTCACTATTGCGAAAACTTTTAAATTGGAAGCAATATAGACCCTAATTGTTAATGGTGTGAAAGCCTTCCTAATTTGCTTGTGTCCGATTGCATGTTACTGCTATAACTGAGGGCGTGGGACATTTTTATATTTAGTGACAGTTACTTGTTTAAATGGGCTGGGGCCCTGGTGCAGTGGTTAAAGCTGCCTGCTTGAAATGTCGGAGATCGCTGGTTCGAACCCCACTCGGGCCTTCAAGTTTCAAAGAAACCAATGTTTCTTCCCAGCTCACTAGTAAAGATTCAATATTGTGGAGAGCCTCTGTGACCGTGAGGTAGCGTGCTCGGCCTCAGACCGCCAGGGCGCAAATTTCGAATACTGTGTCTGGAGGGCAGTGTCATCTCATTCATCGCACCATCCTCAGGATGTTCTCTTGGTCCAGTTTAGCCTGTATGTGCACAAAGGTACCCTGACACCCCATTCATTCCATTTAATTTACTTGTTAATAGCCCTCTATTCATTTTCACCCACCTTTACCCATAAAGCGCTTTAAATGTTCACCCACTTGAACTGTATACATTTCGCTATTGCTACACACTACTTCAAGTGGGTGAAAATTACTCAAACTTGTCTAGTTTGAGGCCTAAAAATTGGCATATCTTGTTGTTTAAGCACACATTCATTTGCAAATACTGCGATTTAAGCGGCTAATAGAATAATAGAATGAATGCTTAGGCCACCTTTTCGAACGCATTGGCAAAACTGGGGCAGGAAAACCTCCTGAAGATGCTGAGATGAATCAGATGGCATGTAGGCCCGAAATAAAAAAAATACCGTGCAATGACTATAAGGGGGATCGTAGGCCTACACGAACAGTTGTGTGTTCTGAAGTAAATTGTAGGCCTGCATGTATATAGACGGAGACCGACTATTGGGCCGTCGGAATATAAATCTGAACTTTTCCAATGGAAATAAGAGACAGCTAAGATATTCATTTTAAGATTCTTAGTGGGATGGGCCCCTGGGCCGGTATTCTCGTACAAGTTACGATAAATCGTAGGCTTCTGATTGGTCGAGATGGCCATCTCGACCAATCAGAAGCCTACAATTTATCGTAACTTGTACGAGAATACCGGCCCCTGAACCATAGATCTGATGATCTGTGAAGCTTTATCTTAAATCTGAAATGCTTGTTTTACCATCAAGATTTGTAAATGTTTGGTCTCAAATGCAACAAATATGGGTAATGTTCACCCACTTGTAGTTGTGGGTCGCGGTAGCGAGCGCAACTTCAAGTGGGTGAAAATTATTTAAAGTATTTAATTGAGCGCTTTAAGAGTTGGTTCGTGTGTGCTTTATTGCATAGCCATATTTATTTTCTCCGTGGGAATCACTTTAAGCGTGGTGAATAATGTAACTGATTGATCCATTTTGACCCCAGTTTAATGGAATTTTACAAATAGATTATTTAAGCCTCAGTGCCAACAGCCTAGTGAATTTGAATCCGATACCTCCAGGTTAAATTGCGTGAGACAAGGTGACAGGCAAACATTGTGGAACAGGTTACTCAAGTCCATTTTCACTTCCGAATTGGTGATGAATTAGAATCTAATGAGAATCTGACGTCCATATAGACGCCATATTCTGACGTCTAAAGACGATCCCCGCACCGAAAGAAATAAACAAATTATAATTAGCGTAGACCCATAACATAACCTACGTACCGGTATTCAAATGAAGCGGAAAAAGCTAACTAATATATTTATGATGATTTCAAATTAAAACAAAAAACTTTTGTCTCCATGGTTTATACACAAATATTTCAGCGTTGTAAGGTTAAACGCAGGTCAGACATTGGGTCATCGTCACGTGGGTTTTCTGCATGGCATGGCAACATGGGTAAAGGTCGGAGGCTTGCATATAATATACTAGTAGTAGGCCCCCTATCGAACTTTAAAGATAGAGCGCGCCGAGCACAAGCCTCGTCCATTTGTCACGTACTTCACCGTATTTGTTTATTTGGCGTCAATGGCGACAGCCATATGTTCTCACTGGGGGGTAATATGTGCCATGCAAAGCCAAAGGGCTGTAACTGTTTACTTGAAGAGTAACTTGTTACTGTCCCTTGGCTTCACACGACAGTATGTGCGCAACAGGGGAGGGGCGTATAAAATTTACAACTCCCAAGTACGTCACGCGGCCAAACGTTCCATTGCCTAGAAGCTCCGCAGTGCGGCACATGTGGTATCGAAGTGGTTCCCACAAATATCATTTTTAAAGTCCAGTTCTGAAATATATTATCTGGTTATTTATTTGCATAATTTTGTAATATTTAAATAAAAGATTGGCAGTTACGCTTTTAAGTATGCAGTTTTTACGTTTAAGTTACTTTTCAAATTAATTACTTTCAAAAAGCCTAATGTATGTAAAACTCATTCTTTCTTTTTCATTGTGGGCATTTTAATTATTATTTGTCGTTACTTGAATAAATCTTAGCATTGATCCAGTGTAGCCCACACATTGGTAAACAAATCATCATATCAAAATTCTAACCTTTTTATGCGAACGAGTAAGCCTAGTTAAGAAATTGTAGGCTAGTAGGCCTACACACTTTTGGACACAAAAGGTGAGGGTGGGAAGTGTATGCGTAATAATACTGTAGAAGAACAAACTATCGTCATGATAAGACAGGTTAAACATGCAGAGAGGGTGCGATGCATTGATCCAATGCTATCCCAACGTGAGACACGTTACACTAGAATCGGGCCAACGGCGGGCCGCCGTGTCGCATCTCTTATGAACCGTTGGGGCCCAGTAAACATGAGGCATTGACCCGATTCTGGGCTAATGCTGCCCCGCCGTCTACGACGTCGGAACAACATTAGCCGTGAATCGGGTCAATTCCTCATGTTTACTAGGGGATAGGCGGTGCGAGCATGTCGACGGGTTTCATGAATTAGCCTCTGGCATTCTGACTGGGACTCGTGCATATGGATCACAGAGGTAATCGGTGTGTCACTTGATCCAGGCGTCAGACAGACACGGATTAATTCAGCAAGGATCGTGGACGCTATTACACTGCAGCTGGTGCACACCTACCCAAACTAGACAGATCACAGGGATCTCGTTTGTTATTAACGATAACCAAACAGACTCGTTTCGCGGAAACGTAAATTGTTCACCCATAACTATAACCACAATTATAAGAAACCTTCCCGCTGGTGATCCAGACATTGGGAGGAGGCAGGTTGGCTTTGTGACTCCATCTCGCACCTCACACCGCTGTGGACGTTATATAATGCCATCAAAAACAATGGCAAATGGAGTATCCGCGGTCAAAGTGAAAAGCCGGTCATCTTCTACATCACCATCTTCGTCAGCACCGCCAAGTGACCACGAAGAGGAATCCAGTGACTCAGAAAAGCCTAATCTAGATCAGGTAACTACCACTCTGCTGTGCAAAGCCAAAAGGTAGTATCTGCTTACTTGGGAGGGATAGAATAACCTGGGCTTCTCATATTAGATGTCTGTTAGAAAGCTATGGTTTTTGTTTTGCATTTTAAGAATGCATGGTTTACCACGTTGGAAAATACAATAAATTAGCAATTTATCCAGCATTTAAAGCCTCTCCTTGGGATGACATCAATTTTCGTTTTTTTTTGTAATGAAGTAGTGCATCCCACAAATGATGATTTTATTTTTTTTCATAGTTTTTAGATTTAAAAAAGTATTTTTTATTCACATTTTTATGAATCCGACTGTAACCCAAACAAACTTTTTGTATACCTGCACCTGCTAAAAGACGTTGGAATGTTTCTACAGCATTGGGCCACATGTTTATGCCGGCGGCCTTTATCAGGTGTTTAGGTATACAAAATGTTTGTTTGAGTTACATAGCACATTTTCCAATTTGTAGCTCTCCTTTCGACTCAAAACTGTTTTGAGACATATCTCATGGAATTAACACAATATACAAATTTAGTTACTTTATTCCCCACGTCACATTAATTTTGTGGTGTTATAACATTTTATTTTAGAGCAAAACGCCGTAAATACACTACTTCTGGGAATTGAGTTTTCACTACGAAATTAATTACTGCTTCTTCCAATATGCTTGTAGGGCCTACCCTGAAAATTGTGTATTGATATCTCGCATAGATAATGCAATGACTTATAAAATCTGAGTTAATATCCAGGCAAAATATAAGCCTATCCCTTTATCACAGATCAGACAAGAATTCCTGTTGATTTTAGATCGTGAGATAACGATGATTTATTTGAATTTACGAAAAATGTGCAAAATATACGACAATAAAATGTACATTTATTATAAATTACAAACACAGCTTACTTCACAAATGCAGTCACATGTTTCCGCAAAAATGTGCGAAAAATTGAGAAAAAAATAACTACTGGTGGGCTGGTAGGCTTGCTGATGAGATAGCAGTCGTATAAAGTTATATTTCATAATATGTGGATCTGTTGAAGAGCGAAATATCACACCATATTTTTATAGCCAGTAAACACGATACATTCCGCCTATATCGATTTAATGTTGGGTCAGCGTCGTAGACGATGTGCCAACATTAATATAGGGTGAACGTCTTGCGCTTAGTGCATGGGTTTACAACCATCCGTCTGATAGTAGGCCTATGTGATCCAGTCTTAGTATATTCATTCTCACGTGGGGTAGGCCTACCCCCTGCAGCAAACTTGGGACGTTGAACCAGTGTTGTTTTAATGTTGGGGTAACATCTGCGGCGCTGGGCCGACATGAAAACAACATTGGTTCAACGTCCCGTATTTGTTGGGATACACAACCATTGTTCCTATATCAACATACACACTGGTCTGCAAAGCCAAAATGCAGTATGTGCTTACTTGTAAAGTAAGCAGATACTGCATTTTGGCTTTGCACGGCAGCATAGGCATACACGTATGCTTGTGTAAAGCTCTTTAAAGACTTATCGGGTATTTTGGAGATCGTATTACATAGAGATAATTAAAAACACCTCCCACGATTTTTTGAATGATCATTGATAAGTAAAGGTAGGGCCTAACAGGGTGAATGAAGCACTCAACCACACTATAATGATGCAACGCTGGCCCAACATCAAGCCAGCATTGGTTAATATATCCTGTTTGTGTATTACACTCTAACGATTTTACAACATTATTTGTATTTGTAGTAGGCCTATGTGTCCTAGACGGGAGTTACCCATATAAAGCGTGCTAATGCAAACATCACTTATTACCAACTGATTACATGAGGCCTAAATTATATACCTACTGCTGTACTAAACCAAATGGTACTACATGCTTACTGACAATTTCTAAAGTGCGTTTTTGGCGAAGGGTGTTCCCAGAAAAAATTGTACGCTGATCCAATATTTAATGAGTTTTGGGCTATGACGCTGACCCTACATTAAGCCAGCAGTGGTATATCACTCGCGTTTGCTTGGTTCTATACCCATTTTAAGATTTGCGCTATAGGCCTACGACAATATTTTTTTAGTAGGTGGGTCTAAGGAGTGAAGTCCGTCAGAAGTAAATATTTTTAATCAGTGAAGCGAAACGACCGCCCTGCTTTAACCCTTTAACCGCCAGTGCCGCATATATTCGGGTTTTAATTTTTATTAATCACCACATTAAGTACCACATTTTAAATATGTTAAAGATAAAATGTGACATCTACAAGCAAGATTTGAAAAGAGAGTCCATCTTGTCAAATCTGAATATTTTTCACTCACTTGAAGTTGTGGATCGCGTCAGCGAGACACAACTTCACGTGGGTGAAAATTTAAATTGAATAATTTGGCGGTTAAAGGGTTAACAACCATAGGCCTACTGGCAGGGCCTACACCCAGATCCCTGATTGCGCATAGATATTTAACTCTTTAACCGCCAAATTATTTAATTGGAATTTTCTAGTGAGTGAAAATTATGCAAATTTGACAAAATGGAGGTCAATGATTTTAAAATGTTGTTTATTTATGTCATGTATTATATTTAAAATGTTCAAAAGCTGTGCTAATAAAAAAATGAAGAAACGAATATAATCTGGAACCGGTGGTTAAAGGGTTAATGATGTGAGTCACGATTGTATGAGAAAATTATTTGCAGTGCATGTGGATGAGGTTTTATAAGACCGCAAGTGACAAAATATAATAAATGGCAACATAGCATGACCTGCTGATAAACACTCTATTCACATGACGATGTAGACACTTATGTTTATCATGTTTATGTACGATCTACATAATTAGCTCATACCATGATTTATTATCTTAGTTTTTTCAGTGCGGGGACCGTCTTTATACGTCAGAATCCTGACGTATAAATACGGTCCCCGCACTGGAAGAATTACAATACTAATGGACGTAAACACATAACATACATCTAGGTATTCAAATAAAGCGGGGAGAGCGGCATTTGTGATGATTTCAAATTGAAACCACCCTTTGGTCTCCATGGTTTATACAAAAATATTTCACAGTTGGATGGGTTAACTGAGAGATGTGTGACCCGATCTAAAGCTATCTTTCTCAGCTATGCGTTCGTTCATTGCGACTTTATGATAAAAAGTTCACATTATCCTTTTTTATTCCTCTTTCTTTTCTCAGACATGTGATCTGGACTGTTGATCAAATATTGAAGCAAAAAGGAAACATATAATTTTGTTACTAGTTTAGAAATATACTTTAAAATTGGTATAATTTTATAACGGGACCATATACAATTATTTTAGATTGGCCCGTCGGAGTGAGTCACACAAAATTGATAAACTAGTAATTAGAAATTAATATAATAGGCCTATATGACATCGCTGATCCGTATATCTTTATTTCGTAGGAGAATATTTAATCACAATTTTAGGCCATGGTATACGTACGTAATTAACAACAGTAGAATCTATCTCCAAAGTATTAATTAAGCGATATCATATCTGCTGCGCAGAGACAAAAGACAGTAACTGCATACTTAAAAGTGAGCAGTTACTGCCGTTTGGCTTTGTACGGCTGATATGTGCCCATGACCTCTGTTTGGTGACAATTGACTATCTATAAAGCCTAAACATGATAAACCCGAAGCTACTTTAACGATCAATAAGCCTATTACAACAGATTAAAATTATTATCACCGTCATTTCGATTAATTTCACTCACGCTATATATCTCTCAACCGCCATATTATTTAATTGGAATTTTCACTCTCTTGAAGCTGTGTCTCGCTGACGCTATTCACAACTTCAAGTGCGTGAAAATTATTCAGATTAATTTTGAAAAATATAGTAGAGGTCAATTATTTTAAAATCTTGTTAAATGGTGTCACGTTTTATCTTTGACATATTCAAAAAATTGGCACTTAATGTGCTTAAATGAAAAAAACGGCTAGAGTGTTAAGTAAAATGAAGAAACATCTACAAAATACTTCTTCATAGCAGTTAGGTCTACCGTCATTCCGATTAACTTCACTCGTGCTACAGCTCTGATAGCTTATGTAAAATCAAGAAATATGTAGATGGTCGTTCTTGCCAGTGGTTAGTATTTTCTCAGCCGCCTCACAAATGTTCTTATCATCCCCAAACCGAACTTCACACTTAACATCATGCTTAAGCGATATGTGAGATATACGTGATCAGAGGTTATAGGCCTAGGTCTCAACCGTTAAAGCGCCAAGTTATTCTATCCTTTCACTGCTAATCATGATTATAACTTCCCCCTTGGATATAAAAGGGTGTATTTGCCAATTTGTATAGTGGCAGATACACCCTTCCATATCCAAGGTGACGATAATCGTTTCTATTCCGTTTTATTAACCGATCAAATATCTGATATTGATTGGGAAAGGTAATATTAAAGTGATGAATACTTAACACCGACAATTTTTAAATTAGACATTGTCACCTGAATACTACGGCACACTGAACACATTTCAATCAAGTAGTCTTATAACCTGCATTGATTTCATTGGAAATTGATCAAATAAGCCAGCAACACATTGTTGGGTTTCAGAATGTTCTAGAGAAATCACCCATATTGGCCAAGGCAGTGACATCCAATAAACCACTTTTTTGTAAATACGAGCTTCTTTTATCTACTAAGCCTGGGTCTGAATAGCATCGTAATATTTAGCTGCACAAGATATTACGTAATTGAAAAGGAATTTATCAGCCGTTCGATGACATTATGTCTTATGTCACAACAAGCAGACCTAAAAATAGATCTCTTAACCAGTCTCATATATATCAGGGCACTTTGCGTCGTGACAGCAGTGACTTTAACGAGGCATTTGTTTATTCCATTAAACCATGTCTTATCTTTGAAAGACTTCAACCATGGTAACAATTCTGCTGTGCTGAGCCAAAAAGGCGGTAACTGCTTAACAGTTATTACTACTTTTTGGCTTTGAAGGGGAGCATTGTGTCATATGTTTATTTTAAAATGGTGTTGTAAAGGGCTAGCAGGCCCGTAAAATATTCCTCGTGTGTGTTTTTTCCATTTTTTTTTTACACTAAAAAATCAGAATTGATCATTTTGTCTCGGCCTATTTTCTTACCCTGGCGAAGGCCTTGGCTAAAACATTCCCATTGCTGATGTCATGTTGAGCCAGCGTCAAAGACGATGGACCAGCACTAAAATGACATATAAATTACTGTTTTCAAGTGGCTTACAAATACCTCTGTACTGCAGTAAGTACCATATAAAATAACTTATTTGTATTTTTTCTTGTTGAAGATGTTTCAAGTGAGCGGCGATGTTACAGCCACGTCATGTAAAGATTGCAAAGGGGTGACAGACAGAGAGAAAAAACGAAGTATCAGATCATTAGGAAAAGAGGTGATGCTAGCTTTATTAACCCATATTAGCTGGTTCCCTCCGAAAAATCTTCAACGTTTTGGACCCAAGGTTGAATTAAATTAGTCTCGTTCGTACTCTACAGGTGTTGTAATTGTTAACGTATCATCATGATCATACTGATAGATAATCACCGATAGCTAATCACTGATAGCTAATCGATTTCTCCTCTTTATCATTCTGATTACCAAGACAAAGTTATTGTTATGATATCATTTTTAATCATAATCTGATAATACACATGACACATTTGTGTGAGTGAGTGAGTGAGTGAGTGAGTGAGTGAGTGAGTGAGTGAGTGAGTGAGTGAGTGAGTGAGTGAGTGAGTGAGTGAGTGAGTGAGCGAGTGAGTGAGTGAGTGAGTGAGTGAGTGAGTGAGTGAGTGAGTGAGTGAGTGAGTGAGTGAGTGAGTGAGTGAGTGAGTGAGTGAGTGAGTGAGTGAGTGAGTGAGTGAGTGAGTGAGTGAGTGAGTGAGTGAGTGAGTGAGTGAGTGCGACTTGCTGTCGCTTTCTGTACTTTGTGACTTTGCAATATCGCTATCATTTTAGCGAGCACACGATATCATAATTGTATACTAGTGGTTGATAGTGTTATCACATATATGGCCAGAACAGAAGCGGCCATTCATAACATTACAAGTGATTTACAGCTGTTCACTACATAGCTAAACGACAGTAACTGCTTACTTTTCAAGAAAGCAGTTACAGCACTTTGGCTTTGCAGAGTAGATCTCTATTCTAGTATGTCCGCAGTAACACGAACAACACTCAACCCTTTAACTGCTAAGTTATTTTATTTAATTTTTTATCCATTTAAAGTTGTGTCTCGCTACCGCGACCCACAACTTTAATCGGGTGACAATTACTCGTACTTGTTTAATTTCAGACCAAAAGCTTGATGTTCAAACAGTCGTTTCATTCCCAATTACCCTTCTAATAAAACAGATGAGCGTGCGTAGTGTGCAAAGGGTTAGCATAAACGTAGATAACACTGATCATGTTATATCCACCATCGCCACATATAGTGATAGAAGAGTATCATTATTATGTGCATATTATTGGTTTCGTGTTTCTGTCTGTTCTAGACGTTGGTACGACTTAAGCAGAATAAAACTTAATGTGTAGACCTTAACTACCATAAAGAGGACGCTAACTTAAAAAATAGTGACATAGTAAAATATGTGCTGTGGTTCTAATTATATCCCTCCGACTTTCAACATGGAGAAATAATGTATGTTTCAATAAGGTATTATAACTCTTTTTTTTAGTACACCCTACCCCAGTTTTATAAAAAAAATATCTAAGAAATTCATAATAGGTGGGTATTGTAGACATTCCAACTGCGATAGATAGCCTAGCTCTTTTTTACATTCAATAATTAAACATACTTAGATATCCAGATATTGTCTGCCCCAGATATATCGATAACAGTGACTGATAAGATTTGTGTTTTTGGAAACTATAGTTATAAACATTCTCGAAAGTATATGTCATTGTATCTTTGTCAACCCTTTAAAGCCTGAATTCACCATAGTCATCTTCATCCACTACAAGCCGCGAAATGCTGTCGATATTCTCGACTTGTAGCGGATGAAGATGATTTGATGTGGTATAAAAATTAAGGGAAATTACCATGCATTGGTAAACCAGTTTCATGAAAATGTTCGTTCTAAAACCCTTAGTTGTAGGAAATCAGATCTGTGATGCTCTCATCGTGCGGGCTTGAAGGGTTAAACATCAAGTTGTTGGGCAAACATTACTTCCCAGAAAACGTGACAATTCCAGTCGCTTCATTGCAAATGTACAAATATCATCATCATTTGACACCCATTTAAAAAGCAAATAGTTGTTGATTAAAATATCATAAAAAGTATGTTGATACTCTTATGGTTTTGTACCGGTATTACAAGGTATTCTGTGTACCCGTTTATATAACAGACCCCTTTATAAAAAAATGTGAGCTATTATGAGATTGTTTGCCCTGGTGTATCAAAACGTTTGTCATAACAGGGAAACGCCCATTCGATCACAAGAGCATAGTCACAATGCCCGAGGGTGCTAGTTGTGATAGATATACTCAATTATAGTATAGTGTGGTATAGCCTACTTACTTGAATACACGCGCATCTAGAACGACCCACCTACTTTAGTAGACAGTGTAATAAAACTGTTCTAGTAACAATTACACGTCAAATACAGTTGCTTACTTTTGATTAAATGTTTTCAAAATGTAGAACCCTGCAAAATATACATAACTAAATCTACGGCACTATTTACCGTAATGCTTTCTGATCTGTTTACAGACCGTTTAATGTGGATTACACTGGACATACAATCATGTTTGAAGAATACTGCCGTGCAAAGCCAAAATGCAGTCTCTGCTTACCTTACAAGTAAGCAGATACTGTGTTTATAGGCTTTGCAGAGCAGAACACTTTCCATGTAGGCCTTGTGGACGTTTACATACATTATGTCCACAATACTTGTATAACATCCATAATGATAAGATGTACACGAGTAGAGTATTTATACTGCAAAGTCAAATGGCAGTATCTGCTTGCTTGTAAAGCAAGCAGATACTGCCATTTGGCTTTGCACGATATCATAACCCTGTAGTGTGTTTACAAGCTACATATTACAGTCTGGCCTTCATTTAAAACTGGGAAAAAAATCCAGATTTACGTGAATGAGAAGATAAGATGTAACGTTGTTAACACCTTAGTTTCTGTGGTAATATTTCGCATTACCTGAAATGAGTGAAATTAAATTAATTTAGGGATAGAATGGCAAATCTAAACGTTTAACCTCTCAATAAAATATATTAAGGATTTTCAACTCTGGACGTACGTATTCCAAGAGTTTTGTTTGGAATAAACTTGACCAACCTATTTAAAATTTAAAGGCTGATGTGTTAAACATTTTTAATGGGCATAACTAGCTCCCAATTAAGCAATATGACTATGTATGTTTAACATAGCTCTTAACCAACACGGACTTTTGCGTTGCTATTAGTAATAAATCATAGCATAAACATGATGAATAACACGTACTCATTGTTACATGCCCTATACCATCGTAAACGTTTCTCATTGTCCGGTAATTAGAGTAGCTGTAACTAGGATTGATTCCCCAGAAAACATGACAAACCGACACAAAGTTGGGCCAATGTTGGGCCGCCGTCGTAAACGGTGGGCCAACAGTGGCCCAACATTGGTTCAATGCTCCGTGTTTGCTGGGTCAGCCTCTAAAATCGCTCACAAATTTCTTATAGGTATACGCTACATCGTCTTGGTTCAATGTTCCGTGTTTGCTGGGTCAGCCTCTAAAATCGCTCACAAATTTCTTATAGGTATACGCTACATCGTCTTGGTGAACCAACAAATTGAAGAGAAAATATTTTTTATTATTATTTTACATTAAATACCAGCTTTTGAACATGATAAAGATAAAGCGTTCAAAAGATTTCAAAATCGTTGACCTTCATTTTGTCAGATATGAATAATTTTGACTCACTTGAAGTTGTGAATCGCGTCAGCGAGACACAACTTCAAGTGGGTGAAAATTAAATAATGTGGCGGTTAAATGATCAATGAATTAGTTCAATTTGATTCAGTGTAAATTACTAAGTATAATTTTATATCGATTCGAAGTATTAGATTACTCGTACTGTTAATTAATAATTATTATGAGTTTGATTCAGTGTAGGCCCCTGGTCCGTTGAATACGAGTGTGCTTCATAATCTAGAATTACTTGTACTTTTAATAGGGATGTGATCTAATAATTTTACCTTTAACCCTGTGAGCGCCATAAGCACGATTTTAAATATGTTTTATTAGCATGTCAAATCACTGTTATTGGTAATAAAATGAGTGTTTAAACATCACAATTGGCTAATTTGTTTGCCTCAAATTAAGCAAATATGAGTAATTTTCACCACATGAAGTTGTAGATCGCGGTAGCGAGACACAACTTCAAATGGGTGAAGATTTTAATAAGATACCTTAGCCCACTAAGGGTGAATAGGAGTTTGATTCTGTGTATTAGATTTGTGGTAGATTAATGCTGCATTTAATTATAATAGGAGTTGGATTGAGGCATGAGAAATAATTTTCATAGACATTGCATACATGTAAGCCTATAAATCTGTCATGCAGGCTACATAGGAAATCTTGGAAACTACGAAATAGGTGATAACACAGTGTGTGACTATACCGCCGTGCAAAGCCAAAAAGACAGTTTCTGCGTACTTGAAAAGTAAGCATATACAGCCTTTTGCCTGTGGGGAGCAGTACAGTCTTTGCCATGCCACACTTCGCCCAAAAAGCCATAAATTACATAGATTGATATTGCTAAGTCGCCATGAGATTATAGCAACGAACACGTCTCTGTACCCAACAAACACGAGACATTAACTCAATGTTCTTTCAATGTTAGACCACCGTTTGCGGCGCTGGCCCAACATCGAGACGAAATTGGGTGAAAGTCTCATGTTTACTGGCATCTTAGCAGATGTGTAGGCTACCGAACTCCACAAAATAACGTAAGATAATCTTGATGAGACGTTTCCAGGAAACAAACTCTAGCCACCATAAAGTATAACAATTTAACCGTATGAATACAAAACCATTTACATTTATCTGCTACATAATTACAGTGGAGCTTCCGCTTCCATTTTGAGACCGACAATCAAAGCTCGCTTCTGCGACCCCGTGATAAAAAAATATGCTAATCCCAGCCCGTCAATTGTTGTGAAGGGGCCGGCATACTTCGACGCGTGATCATATTCTGCAGTTGTCTGGCCCTTCAAATGTGATAAATTGATCGGCTTCTCATAAATTTAAATTTACTGGCAATAGACAAAATATGATTTTTTTAGTTGCATTGTCACGAGCTATCTCAGATATCTGGCCGGCATTTTGTGAGCATGCATCCACGCCCCCCCCCCCCCCACATCTCACGCTTTTCTCACACAGTTATCTTATTTAAATTGTCACCCACTTGAAGTTGTGTCTCGCTACCGCTATCCACAATTTCAAGTGGTTGAAAATTACTAATAATTGTTTAAACACCCATCTCATTCCAACCAACAGTGATGAGGCGAATTACAAACGATCCGGCGGCCTACCCAGCAACATACGTCGTTGGCCTACTGTCTCATGTTTGCTGGGATATATAGTCGTGCTTAGGGTTAATTTAAACGATATTTCAGCGATGTGAATTATTTTGCTGTGAATATTCAGAACAAAATTACAAATGGGGCTTGCGTTATGTAAAGAGGTAATCTCTTTTGCTGAATGAATGAATGCTTGAATAATTGAATAATAAATGAATGAATTAATAATGAATGCATTAATGATGAATGAATGAATGAATGAATGAATGAATGAATGAATGAATGAATGAACGATTGAATGAATGAATAAATGAATGAATGAATGAATGAATGAATGAATGAATGAATGAATGAATGAATGAATGAATGAATGAATGAATGAATGAATGAATGATTGAATGAATGAGATTTTATGCCACCTTTGTGCACAATAATCTCTTGATGCAACATTACATCGACATTGGTTCAATATGTAACGGCTGACTGCTTGAGTCTCCACAGAAGTTAGACCATTCTATGATCGGAAAGGCACCACTAGTAATGGTTATTATTTAAGCCATTACACCTCACGCTAAATTAGCGATTGAACATTGTATTAAGATATATCTTCAAAAATAAATCTAATGTATTGTTGGTACCCACATAATGTGTTAACTAGCCGAGCAAAAGAGGCGCACATTGTAATCTATAATAATATCGAATAGGTGTTACGTTATCTATGATCATTCAATCCGTTCATTGATCTATGAGTAATACGTCAAAGGCTATCGCTCTGTAGGAAAACATGCCCACATACTTCACTTACAAAATAGATACCTGTATTTATAAACACCAATTATCACAATTGTACACTATAATATATAAAATTACACACATCTGATATTATGTAGGCTTATGGAAATATAACTATACATATATTTCTAAATATGTTAGGCATTGTTCTGAATTTAGAAGTATAATATTTTTTTTTTCAATTGAAATAGATAAAAAAGGTTCCCAAGTTCTTCAAAGGAAAATTCGGTCGATCTAAAGACAAAAACGCCGTAAAAGAAATAAGTTTGAAACCAGAAAGGCAAAGTTGCTGGGACGATTATGACCCCGAATCAGCATATCAGGTAAGTAAGTGACTCCAAAGTAATATAACAAAAGATATGTTTTTTTGTTGTTGTTTTTGTGTGTGTATTTTTTTTGGGGGGGGGGGGGGCAGTGTGATCATTTGAGGCTCGATTTGGAAAGCTTGAGTCTTACTCGAGATTAACCCTTCTCCTTCTGTGACCGTACATACACGGGTTGAAGCTAGTTTCACTTCAAATAAAATGTCGCTGAATATGATAAAATAGTTTGTGATAGATGTCAGTTAATCATGTTAATCAAGTATTTCAATTTTGATATAAAGATATTTTCGTCTTCTGAAGCTCCACCTACGAATGAATGAAAAAACAGAAACAAACAATTCAAGGACAAGGGTTAAATGACCTGAAATGGTTCAAATTGTCCAAGAAGGGCATCAAATTAAAGCCCTTTAACCGCTAAGCACGACTATAGTTTTTTTTTTCAATTCGTTTTATGACCACGTTAAATCACAGTTATTGAAAATGAAATAAGTGTTTAAAAAGAAAAATCTGAAAAATGTTCAGTCTCAAATTAAATAGATATGAAGCATTTTTCACCCACTTGAAGTTGTATCTCAATAGCGGGACATCAAGTGGGTAAAAAGTGAAATAAGATAACTCAGCGGAATATGGTTAAACTGCCCTGATAGAGTTCAAATAGTACAAGAAGGGCCATAAATTAACACATCGCCCGACCAAACACAACGATATTACTAGTTGTAATATATATTAAGCGTGTTCCACATCAATGTGATCCAGTAACTTTTATACTTGGAAAAATATTTAAAATTTATATTATGATCAGAGATCTGGGATGATTGTAGACACCACCTAAAATTTGAATAAAATGTACAATATATTTTTAGAAGAGATCACAAGATCAGTAACAATAATTTGCATAGTCATGTTGTTAACTGGGCCCTGGGAGTCGAGCGAACATAATATGTCTACGACTGTGAATTACCATCAGGGAACCATGAATCGCTTGATCAACAAATTATGACACTTAGGCACACATATTTTCACTTGTTCAAAACATGTATTTTATATTTGTCCACAAAGCAAATTTTGTCTGCCTGCATAAGCACACCCAATTGTATGTAGTTAATAAAATATGAACTTTCTGCAGCGTCCATCTAGCAGTGGTAGCGCGGCAAATGGCAGTCGAAACGGAAGCGCCGGCTCAGAAAGGTGGCAGGTTGAAGAGCTTGACATTGATGAGGAAGACAAAGATGGAATAACTGTTATTGATGACGCCAAATATCATTTCGATGGGACGTCCTAATAAACACAAAATTATGATTACATAGTTAAAACACAGTAAGTCTGTAATTCTACTCTGCAAAAGCAGTATCTGCTTACTTGCGAAGTGAGCAGATACCGCATTTTGCCTTTGTACGGTAGATATTGGATTTATTTGAAATTTCGTCAAATTAACTTGTTCTGTAATTCTACTCTGCAAAAGCAGTATCTGCTTACTTGCGAAGTGAGCAGATACCGCATTTTGCCTTTGTACGGTAGATATTGGATTCATTTGAAATTTCGTCAAATTAACTTGGTCTGTTGACTTCGATTGCAATATATCGGTGTTATATGCCCCCTATTTGTAAACAAATTGAGTGGGAAAAACACAAATTTAAATACTTTTTTGTTTTGGCATTATTATGCTTATGAGTAGGCATAATTTGATTATTATATCTTTAAATAATTCATTACAATTATTAGGAAGAGTTATAATTCAGCAACAAACAATATCCTAGTATCAGGTATATGATTATGGATTAGAACCAAGACGCATGTAAATCTACCGACATAATTTTATTGTTATTTCTACGGTTAACCCTTTAACCGCCGGTGCCGCATATATTCGGGTTTTCATTTTTTATTAGCACATTAAGTACCACATTTTAAATATGTTCAAGATAAAATGTGACATCAACCAGCAAGATTTGAAAATAGTTGATCTACATTTTGTCAAATCGGAATAATTTTCACTCACTTGAAGATGTGGATCGCGTCAGCGAGACACAACTTCAAGTGGGTGAAAATTCAAATTGAATAATTTGGCGGCTATAGGGTTAAAACTCATATGTGATATTTAATTGGGTGAAACTATTATTTCCATTGCAATGACTCGCCATATGAGTTATTTTTATCCTAACAAATCTTTCTTTGTTTCAGTGTGGCTATACTCTCAATAATTTACGTATTCACTTCAAATGGTTGGCGTGGCTGACGGACTGTTTTCTTGCCATTGAGGTGGCAACTAGTCATATTATGACATCCAGATTAATATGTAAAAGGAGTGTGGATGCGGAAATTATGGTACTGACTTTAGTTAACAAGTGCGACCCTGGAAAGTGCGGGTTTAGTTCACTAAAATGAGTTCTATTCTTGCAGCACCGGTACGGTGCGACTGACCTTTATGCATTTCCTCATACGAATATGATCAAACCTGCGCAGGTATTAAACAAGGCCGACCAAGTGATGTTTCTGATGCTCGCGGAAGTGCCAAAGTGGGATTTTCACGAATTGGACGCGATCGGATGCGGGCTTCCATAAACTAATTGTAAAACGTATTGTTTTTCATTACTATGGTGGTGAGGGTCGCACAACGTTATGCCACGACACACTGACAGGGAAGAATACTCTGCCCTGCAAAGCCAAAAGACAGAACTGGGCCCGTATTCTCGTACAAGTTACGATATATCGTAGGCTTCTGATTGGCCAAGATGGCCATCTCGACCAATCCGAAGCCTACGATATATCGTAACTTGTACGAGAATACGGGCCTGCTTACTTGAAAAGTCGAGCTTCTTCACTCTTACAGCGCGGGGTTCGACTTTAGACGTCAGAACCTGACGCCTATAGACGTCAGATCCTGACGTCTAAAGTCGATTCTCGCACCAAAAGAGTAAACTATTCATAATGGCCGTAGACCTATAGCATAGGTTTTCAAACGTGTCAAATTAAGCGGAAGGAGCTAATTAGGATATTTATGATGATTTCAAATTGAAAAAAAGCTTTAACCCTTTAACCGCCGATGCCGCATATATTCGCGTTTTCATTTTTTATTAGCACATTAAGTACCACATTTTAAATATGTTGAAGATAAAATGTGACATCAACAAGCAAGATTTGAAAAGAGTTGACCTCATCACTCACTTGAAGTTGTGGATCGCGTCAGCGAGAAACAACTTCAAGTGGGTGAAAATTCAAATTGAATAATTTGGCGGGTAAAGGGTTAAGTAGACCTGCTAATGAACAAAACAAGTATCCAGTGAAATAGTACTAAACATGTTTTTGTTGTTGCTCAATGAGATAAACAATATAATTTAAAAACTGTCCTATTTTTAATAGTTTTATTTAGTTCGCTTGGACATTAAAAATGGCGTTGCTATAGCAATATCAACTTCAAAGAAAATAAATGCAGACATAAACATGTAAATCAAATATAATGAGGGAATTATTCTGTCCGTGTATTATAATACTATAGTCTGACTGGGAATGAACATAAAGAATGTTATGTGTTTTTTGACAACTAGTACTCATAGTTTCTGCGTTCTGTTATATATAAAACAACATATACTTGCACTACTGTACAAAGTCATTAAGTTATATAGGCTACACAATGAGTTACAATCTATATCTATTTTAATTCAAGAAAACTTGTTTTTAAACAATTTTTGTCCTTTTATCCACGGTAAAATAATACAATTATTTTCAGAGAGGGACGTTTGTTTGAAGCGTGTCAATTTTGATCCCTGTGAAAGTGTAAACTATAAATATTCATGAATAGAAAACGTATTATACACTGTTATATGCCGAAGTGTGAGGAACAATAATTATTACCACTGTGCCGTTAGCAGGTTAAGTCTCATTCAAATCTTATGCAGTGATTTTTTAAATAGTAATAAAGGAATAATTAAATCGCAGTTATGTAAAACCGTCTATGTATCATGTGTATAGGACCACCGGTGTTGTTTTGTATTTGATAAGTAACTAAGCCTTAGCCCTAGGCAGCAATACATAGTATAACATGTTACTAAATAAAATAAACAGTGCTGTTAGTGACATGATACAAAACATACTTTGCGATAACGCAATTTAAATACATTTTGACAATTGTTATCGAAAATGTTTTGATAAATGCTATCCGTCACTGTTGATTTTTTACAAACAGCTTTACGTTTTTCCAAACACACAACTTCAAGTGGGTTAATCATATCACCGTGATCATGATTGAGCGGGCAATGAAAGAGGCACTGACGGTGTAGAAAACCAGTAAAAAATGCTGATTCATATAGCCGTTTTTTGTCTTTGTACCCAGCAAACACGAGCCATTCACCCAATGCTGTTTCAATGTTGGGCCAGCGTCGAAGACGGTGGCCCAACATTGAAACAGCATTGGGTGAATGCCTCGTCTTGCTGTCGTTCAAAAAAGACAATTTGATGCACAAATGGACATTAATTCTAATATATTAATTTAGCGAATGTTTTGACTCACTATAGTACATATATAAAGGTGATTTTCATCCACTTGGTTTTCTGAGTCGCGGTAGCGAGACACACCTTCAAATGGCTGTAAATTTTAATTTTATAACTTAACGCCTGAGTGGTTAATGGGTTATGGTGATATTTACTCATATACGACTATTCCAGCAGACAAAAGACTTGAAATCAATGTTGGTTTAACGTTGGTCCATCGTCTACAATGGTGTAACAACCTCAAACCAACATTGATTCAACGTATTTTGTCTGCTGGGATGTAGGCCTAATATAAGCATAATGTTGCAATGTTGATTTGATGTTGGTCCGCCGTTTACGACGCTGACCCAACATCAAATCAACATTGGATCAATGTATTGTGTTTGCCGGGATTGTCGATCGTGATGCATCATAATGAGGACGATGCCTCAATATCTAAAAACCGTTTATATCGTTTTTTAAATAGTTTTTTTTTGGGGGGGGGGTAGGGGGGGGGGGTTATTTTCTGTAACTTATGCCAAAAGATGTTTGTATAGTTGGTAAATATTAATCCCTAACTCTTACAGCGCGGGGATAGACTTTAGTCGTCAGAATCTGACGTCTTTAGACGTCACATTCTGACGTCTAAAGTCTATCCCGCACAGCAAGAGTAAAACATATTTCTAATGGCCGTATACCCATAACACAGGTATGCAAATGAATCGGAAAGAGCTAACTAAGACAGTCACGATGATTTCAAATAGAAAAAAACATTGGATCTCAAAGATTTTTATAAAAAAAATCAGCACTTTAAGGGTTAAACTGCAAATCACGTCTATGGCCGGTTTTAGTCTTTTCATTTGACCTTCAAACAAGAAATGTGAATGAGAAATAAACATAAAAAACTGTCTGATTGTAATATGTTTTAACTTAAATTGCACAAATTTAAGTAACTTCAAGTGGGTGAAAATTTAAATTACATAATTTAGCATTTCAAGGGTTAATAACAAGTACACCACTGTCTGCTTATAGTAAGCATCTCCTGTAAAATGCTCAACTAGTTCAAGTGGAAAACAAATATTATCTTCGCCTCGGTGCTAAAAGGTCCTATGTAGTAGATACTATACGTGCCAGAAAGGCGGATAAGACCTGTAGCTACGGAGGACAATAAAGGTTCGTCAAATTATTGGAACATTGAAGTATTTATAGTTCAATCAATTTGTAAGTTTTAATGATATTGATATGTTTTTTATTAAAATGTTTTATGCTACGTGTGTTTTGTGTTGTGTTACTTTGAAGACATGAGGCCAAAAAATACCTCTGATTACACTGCCTTACCAAATAGGGTAGGTAGCTGTTTTTAGATTTAGTTTTTTGGGGGATTCAGGTTACATAGCCCTCCAAAATATGGTAGGTAGGGGAACTTTTCTTTCAATTTCACTTTAAAAACTGCTCAGTTGCCTCCTTTTGAGGTAATTTGACAGTTTTTAAAAAGTGAATTTGAAGAATTGTTTATAAATTGCCATAAAAAATTAGGATTATCGAAACAGAGGTTTTTGGCCTAATTATGCCTATAAAAATTTGTTCCTCGTGTTTTAGCGTCCAGTCTTTTATCACATATACTTAACCTAAACACATAACATAAGGTCAGGTATAACATCACAGAAACCGCATTGGATTTTAAATAATTATTTTCTTTTAATCACGATTAATGGGTAGATGGAGATCGCGGGCCCACCCCATCAACTTTCAGTCCCATACTGTTAGCGTAACGCATGCAGCGGCCAATTCGGCCCTGTATGGATATGGCATTTACTATACAAGTGCCAAATCATAACACTCTTTCCCGTTCTAACTAGGAGAAGGTGTGGCCAATTTTGAGCCAGAGCCCAAACGGGTGTATCCCAATACACAATTTAGGTGTGGGACACCGATCTAGATGCTATGGTGAATGGAAAATGGGGCTCGTCTGCTTTTTGCACCACCGACTGCCTGATCAGCTCAAATAGCCTCTTAACTTACAATTAGTGTGCCTCGGTCTGGGAAAAGGCGTCAGCTCATATTCTGTGAAACGCCGTGACGTCACTCGGTGAAAACAAGGTTATATAAGTACCCTCCCCCATACTTCATTGTATTAGCCATCTCGGTGAAAACAAAGCGGTCGAGGTCATTGAGTTTCACAGAATACAGCAGCCGTCGACATAACGAAATTCTCCAGAAACGATCTGCCAAGCTAGAGTGCTAGTGCTGGGAAAGAGTTGTCAGCTCATATGTGACACATCTGCACGAAATGAGTCGCATGTTGGCTCCGCACAAGTTGAGAAAATGGACAATATGCTAGTGTATGGCTAACTTAAGGGCACCATCTATTTTAGCTCTGACATACATAATAGCCCCTGACAAATTGTGGTTCCCTGTGCTGACGAACATAGGTCACGGCGGTCTCAAGTTTTTTATTTCCAACCAGCCCCCTTCAATACCTTCTGTTTTATCAAGTAATAAAGGAATTTTCCTAATAAATGTGTCGTCTTGTAACGTTAAGTAAGATGTCACTATATGGTACAAAATGCGTATGGCAATGCTTAGGCCTACTCTTTATTAAGATATTAAGATAAGATATGACAGATTAAGATATGACAGTGTGAATGCAAAGGTTGACTTGGAATATCCCCCGTTAGCTCATAGGGATCCTCTCTCGTCCTTGACAGTTTCCACTGTGTTACCAACTTTCAAGTATTTTACAAGTATTATACTGTATTTTGCTTCGCGTTTCCATACTCTTAACAATGTTTCAATATGCACGCCAGGATAAGCCTTGGCTGCATGGCGTGACAGCGGTATTACCAGAGGTTAGGCCTACTGTGCTGTAGGCGTAGGCCTACTATTTATGGAAAAAAGTGTAACGGTACAGACAGTTAGACGTAGGCTCCTACGCACTAAGCCCACTGCAAGTAACTAAAATGGTTTAGAATTAATAACTGGGAAACCCCTGTCGTAATTTGTGTCCTTTCGGAATTTTGACACATTGCTGCTTATTTGAAAGATAAGATGTGCTAGAATATCATTAGGAATACCCAGATACAAAAGTGTTTGAAATAATATATCATGATTTAAAGTGTCAAATGCTTTGACATGTCCAATAATACTCAAACAGGGACCTTCCTTCCTTGCTTCAAAAACGTAATTTTATCTTTTAATCCCAAAGCAACAAATGCAGTTAAATGTCCTAGACTAAAATCCCATTGCCTTATTACTTTCAAACTATGCATACCGTTGTGAGTGAACACTTTCTTCAAATATGGTAAAATAGATATAGATCCATAATTAGAAAAAGTGTATTATCACCATTTTTGTATATGTTTATCTGGAAAAACTCCTATCATTAACATTTGATTATTAAAAACAGCTATTAGTTGAACAATTACCGATTTCATCGATTTTAATAAAGAATTGGAAATACCACCTACACCACAGCTGGTGTTATTTTTTTATAATATCAATAGTACCGACAAGATTAAAATCATAATCGGGTAATGTTGTTTTAATTAAGTATTTTTCATATGATTTATCATGGTGGATTTTGCTTTTACTTCTGGTTCAAGACTTATAAGTGTAAAGAGAATCGAACTGAATTGCAACTTCCGTTCATTGTTTGACGTGACAAATTCTGGGATATCAGGGCTTTTCTTAGTATTTATAAGGCTGCTTACAGTTTTTTATTAAGTTTACAATTTAAAAAAAAAAGATTTATAATAACATTGCTTGGCTTCTTTAATAAGACTTCTAAGTATCTCAATAGGACTACGGAGGTTTGATTTTATAATTGAGAATTCATTGGATTCCGGATGAGACATACATGTACGTATAGCTTTCTAGAGCTTGTTTCTAAATTTTATTGACTTTAAGATTCCTTGTGTTATCCATGCGGATTTTTGTGTTTATATTAATTGAAATTTACTGTTTTGTTTTTGAAGTGTTCGTCTTTCATTCCGGCAATGCAATTATCAAAATTGTTATTCGGAACAACAATATTAATTATATTATTAGATGTTTGTAGCTTTTGCCACCTCGCGTCTCGGACCGCTTTTGTCCAGTCCCAAAGTCTTTCCCATTGACGTAATGCTTAAGGATTAACCCTTGGTGGACCACCCCCGTTATTCGGGACTCGGACTACGGAGAAAGTCGCGCCTCAACGCTTAGATGCCCACAAACAGTATCTAGTCCAGGAATTATAGGTTTTGAAATGGAAAAAAATAATATAAAGCTGAAAATTTCAGGAAGTGCTTATTGTGTCCTCCTTTATTACCTGTAAAAAGTCCCAAAGTTTCCCCTGAGCGGAACATCCTTTTTTTTGACAAAATTCAAAATGGCCGCCAAGCGCCATGTTGAAGTTGTAGTTCCTGAACTATTTGACATATATTTTAATGTAATACCTCATTTTCACATGATTTTTAATGCTGAATTCATTTATGAAGCTAGTAGCAATTTTTAAGGTCTCGTTAAAGAATAAATTCAAGATGGCTGCCATTTGATTTTTAATCGGGAGCAAATCTATTGTCATTAGAATTTGAGATACATATAAGCTTTTAGATCTATAGACTACTGGTATGTCCTCCTTTAATACCTGTGAAAAGTCTCAAGGTTTTTCCCGGAGCGGAACATATTTTTTTACAAATTCAAAATGGCCGCCAAGCGCTATGATGAAGTTGTAATTCCTGAACTATTAGACATAATATTTTAATGTAATACCTCATTTCCACATAATTGTTAATGCTGAAATTCATTTCAGAAGTTATTAGTATTTTTAAGGTTTCGCTAAAGAATAAATCCAAGATGGCCGCCATTTAAGGTTTCATTGGGAGCAATTGTCATTCGTATTCGAGATACATATAAGCTTTTAAATCTATAAATTACCAGTGATTAATGACCAGTAACAAATAACTCTGTATCTAAAAAAAAGTGTAGTACACATTTTAGTGTATTTATTTCATAATACATGATAGCCAAAACATCATATTCAATCAATCAAACAACGTTTGTCTGAGAGAGTTGTGCCATTTTTTTCTGTTTTAATCTGTTGCCATGGAATTCTGGTATATTTAAATATGTCAGTGATAAATGCTATTTACTACTGCTTCAGCTGGGGTCCTAAGCAAATGTCCCAAGCAAGGGCTCACACTCGAGTCCACAGGGTCATAGGCAATGTCTCACACACAAGGCTGCATTGTCCTAGGCAAATACTCACACCCGAGCCCACATGTCCTAGATAAGGTCTCAAACCCGAGCCTACAAGTCATAAGAAAAGATTTACCATGAGCCCGCGTGGTCTTGGGCTAGGACTTACACCCGAGCTGGTGGGTCCTAGGCAAGGTCATACACTGGAGCCTGCAGGGTCCTAGGCAATCACTCACACCTAGGCCCTTATAAATGGTCCTAGGCAAGATCTCACACCTTACATACGGGCATAAGGGTCAAATGCAAAGTATCATACCCGAGCTTGCAGGATCACAGGAAAGGTCCCATACCCTATTTATCATGTTTATATATATTTGATGCAACATTAATAGAAACCCGAATAAGTTTGTTTGTGTTTGAAATAACGAGACCGTCTCGATGGCCCATTCGATCCTGATGTGGCTCGAAACTCAGAGCTATTGTGTTCAAATCCTGGTCGGGTCGGATGTTACTCATCGAGGTTGTACCTATACAGTGCGCCAAACTGTTCAAAGGAATGGAGTGTGCAGTGATGTCTATGGCACTGTGCACCATAAAGAACCCTTGAAGTTATTCGAGAGTAGGGCATTGTCCCTTCATTCTTTCGATATTGCCATGATTGTGCAGAAAGCAACGTAGAGCAATATTAGTGGGGGCTCTTAGGTAATTGGGTGTGCACTTCCGGATAAAATTGTGAATTTTGGCACACAAATAGTTAAGATATCGCTCTACAGGAATTTTGATGGAAGCAAGTTGGTACGTCCACATTTTGGCCGCCATCTTGTTTTGCAAAATGGCCGCCATTTGAAACCTATATTCAGCAATATTTCATAAAGGAAGACAAATAGAGAGCTCGTAACAAGCTGAGTTTTTTTATGAAAGAACCCTAAATGTATGTAGATTACCATAGTAAATGTTCTAGAAAATCCTCCTCAAGCACTCTGATATATTCAAGATGACGTCCAAGATGGCCGCAGCGTATAGTCATATTTAAGAAATAGCATAAAATGATCGATTTTAGCTCGATTTTCTTGTGTAATACACCATTTCAAATATTTTCGTGGTCAGTAAAGCTATATAGACCACCCTCAGCAATTTTGAAAACAGATTTAACCCTTTTATCCCGAGAGGCTTTTTAGCGAACGCCCCTGTAATCTCTATTGGGAAAACATTATTATTTATAATCAATTAATTAGGTATTAACGGTGATGTATATTGGTTTCAGTAATATAGCTAGATTAAAAGCACGCTTATTGGTCAATTAATTTGTATTTTTACTTATTCAAGATAGCGTGCAAGATGGCTGCCAGTGTATGGGCAGATTTCAGAAATTGTATAATTTCTTCAATTTTTTATTAATTTTCTTTAGTAATATATCATTTCAACTATTTTTATGGTCTGTGAGTCCATCTAAACTACTCTCGGATAACGTTAAGCAATATTTAGCACCTTAACATGAGGGTTTTCAATCTGCGACATAAAACATCCAAAATGTAGTTGGTGAACCACTTAGCCCATAAAACTTTCCAGGTTGTTTTTTGGGTGTGAAACTGATTTATGTTTTTTACATATCACAGTATCCTTGGTGGATACGTTATCTCTGCAATGAATAATAACTAGTTAATATTGACGATGTTTTGGTCATATAGTCAACAATGTATTGAGGACTAATGAGATTGAGTATGACATAGGCCTACTAACCAAAACCTTCCTCTGTTGATCACATTCTGATCAGATCGCTGGCTTAGGGAAGCTTGGAAAGATCATTTGAAGATATATTGCATGTAAGTGACATGTGATTGCATTTAGGTGATATGCCACTGCTTGCCTACAGTCCTTGTTTGGGGGACAGCGAGTATATTTTTTTGTCTGAATGAAACAATTATTTGAATGCATTCCCCTGGTAATAATGTCACCATACACAAACTTGATCACAAACATCATCAGCGTCACATGTAACTTACAAATATACATGTGCTTTAATGCATGCACTGGTATATCAATGATAATCAATTGCTTTTGGAAAGGTGGTGTATTTAGATATAATGACAGTGTCTATAAGGATATTGTGTGACAAAGATCCTAGATACGGATCTATGGGTAGAAAATACTTGATAGATTAATACTTAATTTAAATGATCCTCAGGGGCTCTAGATGTACCTCTTTTGAGCTACTGTACCTAAATATGTCTACTTTCAGTATGGTACTTTGACCCAGTTTGATATTGCGCTCTTTTCCGTACCATAACTTTGAAACTATTGGTTTGATTGACCAAATGTTGTACAATGACTCGTATGAGCTCTAGATGTGCCGTTTGTGGTTTCTATACTTTGGTCCACTTTCTATACTACTCTGACCTAGTTTAGTGTGTTTAACCTTGATATATCGTTACCAAATTTGGTACAATCCAGTAACTCTAGGTGTACCTTCGTGGGTACTGTCCTTTAGTTTACTTTTAATATTGTACCTACGACTCAGTTAAGTGTCTTTGACTGTTCTTTTCTGGGACATATACATGTATGGTAAAATATTTGATCATGTTTACGGATTGTTACCATCCTGTTAATCCTGGAGTAAATCGGGATGTAAAAATGAGATACTTACAAACTCATTACATTGTCACACAAGGTTGCAACTCTCCTATTCTGGCCACCATCAGTAGTAGTATGGCTAGTTGTATATCAATCTTCATTTCATATGGTACTGCTTCAATGGCGCTCAAATTTCCTATAAAATTGTGCCCCTACATGATCAGCTGCAGACGTTTTTGGGCACTGTATACGCACACCACGATAAACAAACAATATTGTCTGGTATATAGTCAAATATTATATGCCTACCTCCAGTTTACGAATACACAGCCGATCTAAATGAATCATCGCGGCTAGCCAGTTTTCACAGATGGGGTATGAAAGTTGTTAATAAGCATATATTTCTCTATTTGTCAGCTGCACCACAACACGCCGTTGCCGATAATTCTGAAATGTTTTTTTAGGCTGGAGAGGGTTATAATATTATGACCATCGATGTGGTATCAACAATTTCCTCTAACGTTATAGGAGAAAAAAAAGTGTAAATAGAGTCTTTAGACACCAGTTCGGATACACAACAGCGTCAGTTCTAAGCCTGAATGGCAGAATCAGCTGATTTTGAAAACCGTTAGTTCCATTCAAGCTCTTGGTGTATGTTCAGCGCTATATTCAACACATGAAACATGTTAACTACCCAATAACTCGTAGAGAAGGCTTCTCAGAACAATGTTTGTCGTTTGTTGATTGAGTGTGTACCATTGGATTGTCTGACAACATAACAGGATGGAAATACAAAATGATTTTTTGCTTTGAAAAACAATTCTCATGCAGCCATGTAACAATTAAGACTCGTCTCTAAAGTAGATTTCACACAAGAGCCTTATTTACACTGTCATTAAAAATACACCCCCTTTCCAGCGGCAATTGCTCGACGTCGACATACCAGTGCATCATGCATTGAGGCAACTGTATATTCGTTTAAGTGACATGTATCTCAGATAATGTTAGTGGTCCAGTATGTGTATGGTGACATTATTACCAGGCGGATACACTGACAATAAGTGGCTCACTCAGAAAACATCACACTTACATACAATATATTATCAAATGATCTCTCCAACACAAATCAGTTTCACACCTGTAAAAGTTTCCAACTGTAAAAGTTTATTGGCCAAGTGGTTCACCAATTTCATTTTGGATGTTTTTGTCGCCAAATAAAAACCCTCATACTTATGTGTCAGATATTGCTCAACATTGTCGGGGAGTAGTTTAGATGAACACAGACCATAGAACTAGTTGAAATGACGAATTTGCACAAATTTCTAAAATGCCCGTACACTGGCAGCCATCTTGGAAATTATTTTTAATAATTAAAAAATACAAGTTGATTGACAAATAAGAGTGACTCCACTATCACTATATTACTGACACCAATACATTACCATTAATACGGAATTAATTGATTATAAATAAGAAAGTTTTCCCAATAGAGATTACAGAGGCGTTAGGTGAAAAGCCTCTGGGGATATAAGTGGTAAATATATTCTCAAAATAGATGGGGTAGGCTATATAGATTTACTGACCACGAAACTATTTGTAATGGTCCAAAAAAATTGAGCTAAAAATCTATCAATTTACGCAAAAAACATAAATCAGTCTCGCACCCGAAAAAACAGCTGGAAAGGTTTAGGGGCTAAGTGATTCACCATTATTACATTTTGGTATAGCGCTATGTCGCTAATTGAAAACTCTCATGTTAAGGTGCTAAATATTGCTTAACGTTTTCTGGGAGTAGTTTAAATGGACTCACAGAACATGAAAATAGTTGAAATGATTTATTACAAAAGAAAATTGATATAAAATCCAAGAATTTACACATTTTTTTACATCTGCTCATACACTGGCAGCCATCTTGGACGCCATCTTGAATAAATAAAAATACAAATTAAGTGACCAATATAGGCGTGCCTTCAATATGCCTTTAATATAGTATTACTGACACCAATACATGACCATTAATACTTAATTATTTGATTGTAATTAATAATGTTTCACCAGTAGATATTACAGGGGCGTTCGCTAAAAAGCCTCTTTTGATAAAAGGGTTAAATATGTTTTTTTAAATTTCTGGGGGTAGTCTCTATAGCTTTACTAACCATCAAACTATTTGAAATGGTGTATTACAAAAGAAAATTGAGCTAAAATCGATCATTTCACGCTATTTATCAAATATGAATTTACGCTGGCGGCCATCTTGGATGCCATCTTGAATATGTCAGAATGTTTGTGAAGGATTTTTTAGAACGTTTACTATGTTCATCTAGATGCCTCTACTGTTCTTTCATGAAAAAATTAGCTTGTTATGAGCTCTCTAAGTGTCTTACTTTTCGAAATATTGCTGAATATAGGTCCCAAGTGGCGGCCATTTTGAAAACCAAGATGACGGCCAAAAACTGGACGTATCAACTTGCTTCCATCAAAATTCCTGTACAGGAAGATCTCAACTATATGTGTGCCAAAATTCACAATTTTATCCAGAAGTGCACACTTCATCTCATATATTGACTTAAGAGCCCCCACTATATTCACTTTAAACAACGACACGTACATAGATGACAGATATTTTGTAGTGTGGTTCAGCTGTGTATGTCTATATCCAAAATATCAATTTATCAATGGTGATAACGGCACCAAAATTGATCTGTGTATGCACCTGCGGGTACTGTGAAAACACCATGTTAGCCAAACCTTAAATCAAAATGATCGTGATTTTTCAATATGACCACCATAATATGTAATAATAGGCCTACCTGAATTATTTTAATGACGTTACTCATACGATTGTTTAGTTTTGTATTTGATATTGTTATGTTTTAACATGTTTTAACATGTGTCCAATTTCTAAACTGCTACAATTTTGTTTGTATATTTTGACAAAAAAAGTCAGCATACCTGTCAAACTAAAAAATAACCACCACAAAAAATAATATTGATTATTATATTATGAAAGTTATTTTAGTGCATCTAAAGACATATGGCAGTTCTTCGTTAGATAAGCCTGACTGTGTTTATGCATTATAACATAGCATTTTTCTCCATATAAAAAATGCAATGCCCGCTATCTTTTAAGATGTCCCCTATGAAACTGACCCGTTCAACAGATACTTGTCAGTGACCACGCTGAGCACAATCGTGTCCGCAAAAATGCATTCCAATTTCTTGCTTCAAACTGTTTTTTTTTCAATTTGTTTTCATGTCTGATTGATGTCTGCTTTGGATGTAAATGATGTTTATTGTGTCCCTGCTTTCCGTTTATCTGTTACGAATGACGAAATTATATTACATTGAGTAATAACATACAAATTTACATACATTATTTAATTTATCAAATCTTACCTTTTAAAATGTACTGAATTGTTAAAGGATGTTCAGTGCTGAAAAATAAAATTAGTAGTACCAGGGACACGTTGAGCCATCTTCGTGTGGTAAGTTGTTGTGACATGCACAATGGCACAACACACGCTGTTGTCACCGTAATAATTTCATGCATCTTAATTTATAATTATTATTATCACATAAAAGGCTGGAGCAACCCCGAGAACAATTTACTGGACTAAACCACATAGCATATCCACCCTTGATTTCAGAAATACTTTTTACTGCCACTATGATTCCAAATAAAAAAATATGTAGACAAAAAATGACATCATTTCTGAAATTGTTCTTCCTCTTCAATGGCGGCCATTTTGAACTGTGGAATGACATAAGCTTTACAATGTTAAAATAGGACCAAAATTAAATTTCTCGTGAAAAATTATGCAGAAAAAAAGATATTACAAAGGAATATATTTGAATTTCTTCATAAGTTAGAATTTCAGTTTTTATCAGGCGGCCATTTTGGATTTTTGCAAACAAAACACGAATGAGGCTTTAAAACCTAAAAAGAAATGAGTTCCCCGTAAAAAATCAACTGAAAAAGAGATATTACAAAGGAATATATGTTAACTTCTTCAATTTTTGAATGGCCTCTGGCGGCCATTTTGAATTTCGCGTAAAAAAAACCATGTTCCGCTTCTGGGAAACTTTGGGACTTTTTACAGGTCATTAAGGATGACCATCTGAACAACTCTTGAAATTTTCAGCTTTATATTATTTTTTCCCATCTTTACCCCTGAAAATGCCTAAAATTCCTGGACTAATCTGGATAAGACCATAATGATATAACTTCTATGGTCCTTGTGAACGCCCTGCACCGTGCTACATGTATTTAGCTGGAAGTCTTAGTGAGGCAAAAAAATTGCCATTAGCCCTACATGGTGGATATCGCGCATTTAAACTTGCTTGAACACACGAGCAACGGATGCATATGGATACTTAGAGCATGTAGATGTTCATATAATATCAGGTAGAATGTAAAATTTCACTTTGGGGATCACCTCGCTAACGGGACCACTTTTTCTAAGTCCCTAGGTGGTCCGTTATTAAAATATCCTGCCACCAAAATATCACAATATGAATTTAAATGTTCATTGAACAGGCAGATGAAATCTTTAATATAATATCATAGTCATTATTTATTTTTTTCGGGGGGGGGGGGGGGGGTAATCATATTATACATTACTAATTCTAATTTTTGTGTGAGATGAAAAGCCTGATATTTCCAAGAATTGAACCTTCCATTTTCAAAAAAAATATTAAAAAAAGAAGTCGAGCGTAGTTATAAATATCATTCAAATAGATTGCCAGATCACATCTTTCACTACAACTTTTACTTTCAGAAACAGAATGAATAGTTCTCATGATCGGCAAGCCATGTCTCTTGCAAATGAATATCGTCAAATTGTACGTTGTTTTATTTCAAGTCACCAACAAACATTGCTAACTCGTTCAATGTTGACCTTCTGCTGGCTATATCGGTACCGAATAGAATAAAATCATGTGTATGTTTCTTTAATAATTTAATCGCAGACTCATGATCAAATCATGTGAATGGTTAATTAACGTCACATAGTTATGTAGCTTGTCGTCGTCAAAACTCGTAGTTTGATTCAACACCACCTAGCTAAGGTATTTAGAAATATTTGGTCTGTCATTATGATAAGGAAAAATAATATTTAAATACACATAGTATTTTTTTTGAAAATAAAAGCTGAATAAAAAGATATTTAAAACATCATATTTGTTTATATAGACCTATGTCTATATATAATTTACAAAGCTTTTTGCACGAAAATAGCGCATTCAAAATAACTGGCTAGATTGTAATGCCTTGTGGTATCAACAAATATATGCACCATAGAAAAAAAAACAGAAAAAATAAAATAAAAGATGCGTCGATGACATAAACAGGTCTATAAAGAGAATGCCAATTATCAAAGAACGCCAATTGGACAAGCAATATATAACAGAGGTGTGTAATATTTTAGCTCTGAAAAAGTTCAATAATTATGCAATACATATAAATTGTGGATCTGTCGAGCAAGTGTGAGAATGTTAAGTGTTGCTTGCCCGCGATAGTATGTTGTCAATACGAGAGATGGCGGTGTTAAGTGTAGTATTTCCCGTTACGTGTAATTCTAACCTTGAGACTGTGCTAGAACAGTGTCATCCCGTGATGGCTAGGAGTAGGATGTACATTGAAAATGTATTTTTTAAATGTGGATGAATGTACATTTCAGTTGGCAAACTTGAAGTTCAATGCATTGGAGTGATCGTCTCCTTGGCTGTAAAATGGTATTTTCTGCTTCCAAAAGCGGCAGATACACCCTTTCATATCCAAGGGGATATATCTGAAATATCTGAAACAGCTGAATAGTGAGGTGAGGATGTGTCTATTAAAACCTGGGATCTAAAGTCCTGAATTTTTTGTCTTTAGAAAACTAGCCCATCACGACATGCTGCCACATCTTTCAACGTGCCCAACTGTCTTTTACTAATAAGAATCTACACATTTCTCAAATTTTATTTTATTTATTGTCAAGTCGAATATGATAACTTGTTTATAAAAGTTGATTTTAACATTTAATTTTTGTTTAGAGTTTGAGTTTGCCATTCAGTTGCTTGTCTTGAAACCAATAAAATAATCTAATTTTAATCAAAATACACATAATTTGTAAAGCTATAATAATGATTATTATTGTTTTGTCCCGATTTCACAATTTCGATCATATAATCTCAAACCCATATCCTTTTAGGTCACATTTCATTGAAGGGTGACCACTATAAGACTCGATGTATACCCGCCACATATGCGTGGTGTAGGACCTTGGAAACCACACAGTGACTGATTGATGTCCGTCGAATGCTCCATAGAAGTCCTTTATATATATGTTCTTGATGACTTCCTGCCATGGCTGAGCTGCTTCTGTAGTTGATACAGTAATAGCGTTCACATATTGACCTGGGTGATCACATCTTTGCTTGATGAGAACCCCAGTCACGACAAAGATGTGAGAGGATGGCAGGTATATTTGGAGCCATGGTAATGTATAATCGTGAGCTGCCCAGGCACAGGAAAGAGAAAAATACGCGTCTATTCTAGCTCTATAGGCCTCATGTTCATCTCTCCAAATGCTCGATGCACTAAAGATAGAATCAGGGAGAGTATATTCAGCTACAATGTTAACAATCTCTGGTAGCTCCGGATCGGTTTCGTATTCCTGAACCAGACATGCGGCTGTTGCATCACTGGACAGTTTCCTGGTGAAATTAAATTGTTTGTATGAAATGTCCATGAATTTCCAAGTGGACCATGTGGCTGTTATACCTTTATCAACCTGATGATGGAGCGCTGAATGACAGAGGCACATGTAATGTAGTGAATTACTGCCCACCACAGGAAAACACGTCTTGTTGAGACTACCATCAGGACATAGGCTGATTGGCATGTTACAATTAGAATCTTGTTTTCTCTCTGCACACATTAGATTCCTTTCATCTTCTTCAGTCGACACTGTACATGACAACCTTTCTCTGGTCATACTTAGCTGACCACAACACACCTCAGTAGCGCTACTGCTCAGCATTGCTGACAAAATTAACTGCTCACTCCATACATCTGGTCCACCACATTCAAGAGCACTGATCTCCACTAACTTAAGCGACACTGTAAAACATACTAGGCAGAAATATTTCATTCTCACTTTTTAAATAGTAGCCTCCAACTACAAGCTCTCAAGTTTAGCAATAATCTGTGGTGTAGTGTTTGGTGGTAATATATCATGCTAAAGGTAATATTTAGCTGAACAGCCTCGGGAACATGTATGAATGACCAACATTTATATAAATAAATTAATAGTTTTCCTACAATGGAGTCGGTCGCGGTAAAGTTGGTGTCATCATCTACAATCCATTTAGACAAATCGATATCAGCCAGCACTGCTGGATTATTGATAGGAGAGAAGTGCCTATTCTGATTATGATCATGGTATGGATACACTTCACTATGGGCGACGGGCGTTATAAGTTACTGTACATAAAATATACAAAAGAAACATTTTCGGCTTTTTTGATAGTTACAGTTTTCATGTTGAGGAGATTTCTTTATTTGAAATCCTTTTCATAGAAGGAACGTACACTTCTTCTTAAAATGAGCATGGCCAGGTCCTTAAATGAGCAGACATGCTCTTAACCCTTTCACCGCCAAATTATTCAATTTGAATTTTCCCCCACTTGAAGTTGTGTCTCGCTGACGCGATCCACAACTTCAAGTGAGTGAAATTTATTCAGATTTGACAAAATCCAGGTCAACTCTTTTTAAATCTTGCTGATTGATGTCGCATTTTCTCTTAGCCATGTTTAAAAGGTGGTAATTATTGTGCTAATAAAAAATGAAAAACTGAATATATGCGGCACCGGCGGTTAAAGGGTTAAAGTAACTGCCATGCTCAAATTAGGAACAATGTCTATTTAACTTGACACTGTTGTGGCTGTCACTTTTATCAGAATTGAAATACATGCATTGTACGAAGATCATTTAAAATAATATTTTAATCATAACACGAATATGATTTTTTTCTAGCTGATAATGATAATTAAAATAATAGTTCATAGTTGACATAACAGTAACAATACTTCATTAATAAAACAAATAAATAACACATAAAATAGTTTAGTTCGAAATAAGTCGTCATGATATGTCTTTCATATGTGTATAATATATCGCCTCCTTTCAACAAACTGATCAATATTAGCATGGTTATAGTGTATGACATAATATTTAGATTAAAATGATTACAAGCTGATATGCTTTACAACAGGGAACATCAGCGAGCTGCGACACATGACCTAGAGTCTAGTTGTTCCTAGATCTTCCTTTGTCAATAATTTTGACAAGTCAATCTTTAAAAACTGTATGCCTATTACACAATTATTGTGTCAGTTGTAGTACATATTTATTTTAACATATCCAATAAAATCTTCGTATCATGATTTCAAATTAAAACGAAATGACACTATTCAGGGCGTAGTTAAAGTACGTGGGTCATCATGTAAACATGTGTAGTGTGGGCGCCCATGCATGCGGATCGCGGTCAACGTCCACAGCAGTGGGGTCCGTTGCAATGTAAATAGTATGTTTCAGTGAAGCAAAACGACAAGTGAACCAAGTGATTAAAATGATTACAAGCTGATATGCTTTACAACAGGGAACATCAGCGAGCTGCGACACATGACCTAGAGTCTAGTTGTTCCTAGATCTTCCTTTGTCAATAATTTTGACAAGTCAATCTTTAAAAACTGTATGCCTACTACACAATTATTGTGTCAGTTGTAGTACATATTTATTTTAACATATCCAATAAAATCTTCGTATCATGATTTCAAATTAAAACGAAATGACAGTATTCAGCGCGTAGTTAAAGTACGTGGGTCATCATGTGAACATGTGTAGTGTGGGCGCCCATGCATGCGGATCGCGGTCAACGCCCACAGCAGTGGGGTCCGTTGCAATGTAAATAGTATGTTTCAGTGAAGCAAAACGACAAGTGAACCAACCCACAGGCTTGGTTCTCTTGTGTTTAACATTTACGACACAATCAGGATAAAATCATCATTCTTATTTTGGCTCCTTGATATCTCCATAATAATGTCAACATGTCCATAGACTGAATTGCGTAAGTTTATTTTTAATTTTGTGTCGCGCATTTAACAGTTAAGCGAGAAATAAGACGCAATTTAATTTCAGACATGCATATCCAAAATAAGTAATACATGCCTAATAGATAAACGAGGCTTATGGTACACTTGGTACATTTCCACAGCAATTCTTGTCTATGGACATGTTCATATTATTAAAAACAAATTAGGAAACAAAAATTTTTGATGATTTTAGCCTGATAATGTCGCTTTAATTAATTTATGCAACTTCATTGATCGCCAAGAGTAATACTTTATTGTTTAGAGGTAGACGTCGCCACTTGAGCGACTAAATAATTCACTAAATGTATATGATTGTACAACCTAAGTTCAAGGACTTATTGATCTTCGTTCTATAGGAGTGTTATTTATTCATAATACCAGCAAACACAAAACGTCTACATGTATACAATGTAGGCCCAACGTCTTCGACGTTGGTCAAACAATGTACAAATGTAATACAAATGTTTTGTGTTTACTGGGTAGTAATGTTGATGATGACACGCCAATCTGTGTGGATTCCTCGAAAGGAATTAAACTGGCGGATAGCAAAAAATACACACACAAGTGAAAGGTTTGATTCTTCTGCCTGTGCCTCCTTTGCCTTACCCCTGTTCGGCGTACCGGGTACCGGAAGTCGTTTATTCCCATTGGACTTCTACGCTAATAGATTTGAGAATTGTTCTGACTGAGAAACTTCTCTTTTCTAAGCCGACTTGTAAGTTCATTACCCCACGGGCTCAGCTAGCAGGTGGGTGGTGAGAAAGACTCATTAGCACAGTTAACACTTAAAACGCTGAAAACTGTATGTACAAATCATAGAAACCAAAGGGTTTGTTAAATTTGAACCCATTATAAATGTCTTAGTTAGTTCTTTTCGCTTCTATACACAATTATATCATGGGTATACGGCCATTGGAGATATTTTAATTATTTCGGTACTCTAGTTTTTTACAAATGAGTTTATTTTTGTCATCCATTGATGTGGGAGGGTTAAGTGTGATTTTCTTATAAGAACGACCGTACTTACACAAATGAGATCACAGGACCATGTGGTATTGTTGGTAAAGTTTACAAATACTGATTTGTAGGATTTGCTAAGGGGGATCACCATTCAATTACTAGGCGGTGGGCTGGAGTGTTTGAAACCGGACAAATCATTTATTTCACTTCCTATCTGCGACACTTAATTTTTTCACACTCTGCCTGAAGCAAAATATTTTTTTTAAGGGTTATTAAATATTTATTCACAATTTACATTTATTTCACGGAATTTCGGTCTCTAATATTTATTTCAAAAATACTCCCCCCCCCCCCTGTATATCTTGTCTAGATGGAACAAAAGTTTGACAACAATGGCGGCTGTCACTGCCATAATTTGATGGTTATCCAGGAACATTAGGTTTTGATGTGGAACAAATTCGTAACAAGCTGATTTTTTCAGGAACTACTCAGAATACAGTTCTGAAAAACTTATTGAAAGTCCCTAAGAATCCCAGCTCGGGAAAGTTCCAAAATTCAAGATGGCCACCAAAATCAAGTTTCTGATAAGCGAAATGGACTAAATGCAATATTTTTTATTTGCACCATGTTTTTATTCAACTCACAACCGTAAATAATTTTCCGACATCGTTAATATGATCACTGATTCAAAATATATGTAAATGCTTTAGAACCTATACAATATAAGTAAAATAATATAATTTATCGTAAAACTAAACTACAGTATAGCCAATATTTTAAATAGTATGCCACTTTCATTATTGTAGTTACATTTTTTTTCACAATTATAAATTTTTGACAAAATAAGAGATGTAGTAACAACAATATGTTTACTGTGTTAAGTGAACAGCTTATTTATAAGTCCAACGTTTACAAAAATATATTCGTATTGCCTAAAAGCAACTGAAAAGAGATCGAAGCTCGACCATGTTCAGCGGTCATGAAGAGGTTCCTCGCTTACATCCATGTATACTGCCCAGAGGGTTATTCATATCACTAATCATGAATAAACATGCAAAATTATCACTATGACTGCGCACAAGAGAGGAAGTGACACTATGGCCATCCCCATACTGCCTAAAGTGTTGTATTTTTTGTAAATCCCCAGAAACTTAAAGGTATGGTCAACTGTCAAAATTCGCGGGACAAGGGTCCCCCAGAATGCAATAGTGCCCGTGGGTGGGCCAAGGCCCTATTCCATAATAGTACTAAATATGTGTTATATACCCAAAACCTCATTAGGAGCAAGTTCTCAAATCACAGCAAGTTCATATATACTTGAGCGACATCTACGAGTAAATAATTCCATCGAATCTCAAAGCCCTTAGTCCTGGATCTTAGCAGGTTGCTGGCCTGCAAACAAACTGACTGTATTACTGCGGGTATCTCGAAACGGGTTGACCCCACGCTTGTACCGACACCCAGTGAACACAAAACATTTGTATGACTTCATACAATGTTGGCGACGTTGTAACTTTATACAATGTTGGACCAACGTCGAAGGCGTTGGGCCGACGTTGTATAAATGTGATACAAATGTTTTGTGTTTGCTGGGCAGGAGGACTTTCTCTCAAACATTGTACATTTCTCAATGTTGGTTCAATGTTGGGCCAGCGTCGCAGACGTTGGCCTAACATTAAAACAGCGTTGTGCGAGTGTCTCGTTGGAGTAGTATCCAGTCTTGTAATCAGATTACTGAATCAACCACACTGTACAGTATGCTGAAAGCTTGCACGAATGCGAGTTCAGAACGTGACTCTATCATCATGATCTTTAACTTGTTCTGATCTGTGTATCAAGGATAATGGTTTAAAAATCGTGATCTACCTACCTACTGCATAAACGAGATTTACATGGGTAGGCCTACGTGTCTCCAACTATAACACTATTTATTCAAAGTGCTAGATATCGGCACATCGACTTATACACATAAATTAAAATTAAATAATAATGAATAATAACAACATAATAATGATATCTTGAAATCCTTCACTTTCCACACACAAGAAATCCTATCAAATGTGTATTAAACCTGCTCATTATGATATTTAAAAATATACCGGTGAGAGTGTAACAACTCCTATTTAGATACTTAGAGAAAGACACATGACTCTCATATCACTCCCCGTGTAGTAGAAAGAGCAGCCACTCTTATGGGAATCTAACCCGCTTGAACATCCTCTAAAATGACATTCTGTATACGAATGAAAGTGCGAGTCCAGGAATTGACAAACGGGAGGAGGGGGAGGGGGCGTCGATTTTTTACAATAATTTATACACACTACAGCTGGCACAGCCACAGAAGAAGAAGAAGAATATTTGTTTATTTTCATAAAAAACAACAGGGTTGAGTTACATAACTGTTTTTTTGTACAACACGACTATGAAAATCAGGTGAAGACAGAAGCACAATGCTTATCTAGGTCATCACATGTTGAGTACTGCATAGACGACCTACACTTGAAATATATACATGATCTTTAAGAAAACAAAACTAGATTTGGTCTAATTCAATTATCAGTAAAAATGGACATTTTACACATAAAAACACACACAATGAACTACACTGAAATTGCACTTGATCATGACTACATTAAATATAAAAAATACCGTGCAAGCACTCAAATACCCCTCGGCTCATGCAGTGACTCTATATATGCCAGGTTTCAAGGCAATTAATTGAAAATAAGAACGATTTATTAAAATTGATAAATCCAAAATGGCCGCCGCAGCCTCGTTTTCAGTCTCACATGAAAACGGACAACGTGGACAATACTAATAGCCTTGGAGACCCCGAAAACCTATATATATATACCAGGTTTCGAGGGAATTCTGAAAAAAAAAGTTTAAAAAGAATTAGTCGCCAGGTGGCGGCCATTTTTATTATGGCCGCCATAGCCTCGTTTTTGGTCGCACACTAAGACGGACAATGCCAATAGACTCGCAGACCCCGAAAACCTAAATATACCAGGTTTCGAGGGAAATCTGAAAAAAAAGTAAAAGTATGGTCATCTCCATACTCATGGGTAGCATCACATAAAAAATTGGGGAGATCAAATAATTATTTTTCATGTTATCGCGTTAACAAGGAATTTTGTAATTAAAAAATAAAGATGGCGGCCATAGCCTCGTTTTTGGTTGCTCGCGAAAAACGGATAATGCCAACAGACTCGCATACCCTGAAAACCTATACATACCAGGTTTCAAAGGTATTATGAAAAAAAAAAAATTAAGTCGCAAAAAAAAATTTAGTTGCCAAGTGGCGGCCATTTTGATTATCGGTGGAAAGCTGAAAATCTAATCAGGTGATCTCCATACTGATGGGTAACTTCACGTAATAAATTAGAGAGATCCAATAATTATTTTTCAAGTTATCGCGTTGACAAGATTTTTTTTAAATCTTTGACCTTGACCTTTGACCTCGACCTTGGGTAAAAAAAAGTGCAGGGAGGGGTTGAATGTTTGTATGAATTGTGAATTTAATCTGTTGCACCATGTCGGTGTAGTAGCCAAAAGAGTGTGTGCGGCGGCGGTGGCGGCGCACGAAGGGGACGACAATACCCCTTCGGGCCCAACGGGCCGAGGGGTAAAACAACCTTTTACTTGTTTAAACACAGTATTAGACTAGACTGGGTAATCATTAAAAGTAAGGAGTGAAAAAACAAATACATGATAATAATTTAACCTTTTTAATTAATATTATGCTACAACAACATTTTAAAACAACAATTTAACATAAAAACGTATGTGGCTTCTTGGCGATTATACCATCAAACTATTACTTAGGTGTTTTTGAACTGCTGTAGAGTTTGCAACATTGATAATTTTACAGGCAAGTCATTCCTAAATTGCTCTCATAAAGAGCTACCTGTCTTGAATGATCACTTTTTCTGTGGCCCAAGGGTGTTTGTTCATAGCAGGTTCTGCTGTATTCTTTTTTCAGAACAATCCTTTTTAAAAAGTGGTAATAATCAATATTGGGCTTAAATTGTTATTGGAATTCATAGATGATCTATATTTTTCGACATATTTGCATACCTGATATAAAAAATAATCATACATTCAGATTAGTACATTAATCGATATGTTGTAAGATACAATAAAGGTATAGACTTGATCAGGGATAGCAGGTGGAGCGCAGAACTTGAGATCAAATTTTATCCCATACGTAGAAGCCCAGCTGCAACTAAAGGTTGTCATTCTGGTGTGTGAATAGCCTAATAATATAGATGTTGCTGATAAGATAAATAAAAATAATTTCTGCTTTAAATACAAGCTATTGTTAATAAAGGATAAATGGTAAACAGAGACCCTTCAAACCCCGTTGATTGATAAAAAAAATATCTTTGTAAGGTCAACATTAATTGGAAATTATCGAATATTCTAAAAAAAATTCTAACAAAAATTGACAATTTTATACTGTTTTAACCTACCTAAAACAAACGAAAGATAATATCAATCTGTTCTTCATTCACTTCGACACATATACGTAAATTAGCATAGGCCTACTGTGTGCCAACAATGAGGCCACGCGCATACAAATAGGCCTATGTATGTATTAAATAAGTTCTGCTCATTCGAAACTGCATTTTGGCGGCCATCTTGAATTTAACCTATTTAAAACAAAAACAAATATATTTCGACTCTCCACTTTATTCACACTTACAAATATACGTCAATTAACATACTTTGTGCTTAGCCTATGAGACCATGCACATAAAAATATGCATGTATTTAACAAGTTCTACTCGTTCAAAACTGCATTTTGCGGCCATCTTGAATTTTAGTACTTTCCCGAGCTGGGATTCTTGTTTTTCGGGACTATTTTCTGAGTTGATCCTTTAAAAATCAGCTTGTTACGAATTTTTTCCACCGTATAGTGATCAGGCTACTTTTCCAGGGCTATATCGGATAGATTTGACATATTATTCTGTTTTGCAAAATAAAAACACCGATTCAATCACCACGGATGAAGGTGCATGATGCCCAGCAAACACGGGTCGTTCTACCAAATGCTGGCTTAACGTTGAGCCAAAATTAAAGTCGATGGGCCAACGTTAGACCAACATTGGTTGAGCGCCTCGTGTTTGCTTGTTAGGGCTGATGATGCCCAAAAGACGATGTCAAATTGGAAAATTGTTTTCGTGTGACCTGATCGATTAAACCTATATCCAGATGTAAAAACAGATATCCTGGAAAAGATGACACATTTGAAAATGTTTATTATATTTATCATAACATGTTTAAAGATATTTTTCCTGGGCTAATAAAACCCATGGTGACACCAGTGCCACACCCATGAACCGCCCTGTAGCGAGGTAGGCCCTACTGCTCTGGTCACAGAATGGGCTATATTATAGGCTATAACGTTATTAGTTATACAGACGACAAACATGTCACACTAATAGTAGGCCTAGGCCTATATGCCAGCAAATTATGTTTATAGTCCGGGCAACCTGTGGATAAACCCGACACAAATTGCAATAGTTATGAAAGTTTTTTTATCTGATTTCTAAGTCGTCCAGGGGTACTATTTTAAAAAATATACCAAAGTGTATTGAGTGGAACATATATTTTCAACGTAAAATACAAAATGGCCGCCATAAATATCTCTTACATATTACTTTTTAACCGTTTTTTTGAATTGCATGTGTGACATATGGTTTCTAAGGGTTTTTAGCATGCCAAGTCCATTTCTGGCACTATTTTATTGATTTTGAGCATATTTGAGTCGTTGGGGTAAAGGTCAAGGTCAAATTGAATTTAAAAGGGACCGGTAGATCATGTTCCTAGTGAGTGATTGAAAAGTAATTCAACAATATTAGTTTTTGTCATGATGCTTATCTGACACATATCTCTGATATTTTAGTAATGCACAGAACACAATTCTGTAATTTATTTATTATTAAAACACTTTGTAAATGACGCATTATATTCTGGAAATAGTTTCTTTACATAATCTTACTGTGAAGGATAAGTAACAGCAAAGTCAAGACAGGTTAATGTTAACCTTATAATCTTCAACCAAATAGACATAGAAGCGCAAATAGTCAGCAAAGATAATTACCCTCACGCAAGTTATGTATGGGTGTAAAACTACTT